>WOXC01012244.1:0-98372 GCA_011680675.1 Gymnobelideus leadbeateri
GTAGCAGCAAGCACCCCAATATCCCCAGGGTAGCTGCCAATATAGGTTCTTAGATCTGCTTTTCAAAAGGAAAGCAACTCAAAATGGGTCAACAAACTTACTTTAATCAAACAAACATACATTACCTAGTTCAGGGGAAAAAGGTCAGCACCCTGAACTTCAGAGTTACAGAACTTACAGATCAAACAGACAAGCTTCCAAACTGTCCTACCATTATATCAATACCAAATCACAGTTACCAGAGAGGGAAGCATCAACATCTGGGTTTTCAAAGCCGGGGGGCTCTCAACAACGGCTTCCCAGAGTCTCATCTGGTCAAATCACACAACACTTCTCAAAGTGAGCCCCAAAGCAAAGCCTCCCATTAGGGTTTATATAGCCTTCTCCTGGCTCGGAGAATGTAACAACCTTCTTGACCCACTGCCCAATCACAAAGTATCAAGGTGTGGGCTTTCCAGAAAAACAAGCCTCTCACCACAGGCTCCAGGTGCACTTAACCTAGGGGCAGGGAAGATCTTTAAATTTGCATTTCCATTACAGATACTGTAGATATTACTATCCTCAGTTTGCAAATAGGCAACTGATGCTCACTGAGATTGACTTATGACATAGCTATGTGTCATATGTGACATAGCTATGTGGCATAGCTAAATGTCAATCAAGCAATCAGGATTTATTTATCCTTACTATAGCAGTCACAAGGGATGCAAACACTCAAAGAGAGGCAGTCCTTGCCCCTATCCTGCTGGGGGACAGAGAAGGGAATTAAAGGGAGGCATCAAAAGTGGTATTTAAATCTATGCCTTCCTTACTCCAAATCCAGCCTGATGTCTCTTGTGCCATGCTGCCTATGAACCAATAAGAAGGGATGAAGGAAAGGTGGCACAAGCCACCAATAAACAAAAATAAAAGTAAAAATTATTTGTGACGACACTTGCTAAAAACCTTGAATTCCAATTTCAGCATGGGAATTGGGAAGCCAGAGATAAAAGAGATGAAAGAGCATGAAGACAAATGGTGCATAAAACAGATTTCACTGGCTCTCCCTACATATTATCAGCATGGTAGCCAAAAGCTTTTATTCTGCCTGGAGACAGTAAACTAATATTAGCTTTAAGTCTTATTGAGAACTCAGGGCTATCTTAACATGCCATTAGTTTCTGAAACATTAATGTAACCATAGCTTCCAACAACCTAGCATTAGAATGATTGACTTGCATAAGAGGTCCATTAATGTACAAGCTGCTTGATTTTCACATAGTTTATCAATGTATTTCATCTTGAAGTGACTCAATGCCAGGCTGAAAAACACATTTCGAAATTCATGCCATATTAATTTAGCCAAATATAGAAAAGTCTCTTTATCATCAGAACAGTACCTTCCAGAACATTAATGCAAAAGTGCTAGGGAGTTGTTTCCTATAGAGACATATTTATTCCTACCATTTGTGAATGCTTATTTTCTTCAATCAAATGTGGATAAAGTTCCTTCTTTACGACAGAATAGAACAAATGGTCTGCAAACGAAATCTGTCTGCCATGAATCAGGAACAGAGTTACCATATGTTTATTTAAAATTTACAAAATTCTTTAATTGTAGCCTCATTTCTTTTGCAGTGACTATTTTCTAGGGCATTTCCCTGTCTGTTTTTAACTTGAAATTATAAATGTATTCATAGAGTCAACAAATGCTTATTGACTATTTACAAAGTATAAAATTCTGTGCTAATTTGTAAAGGGGCTAGAAAGAGTAATGAGATAGTCCCAGGCATTGAAGAGTTTAGAGGGTGAGATATGTGAAAGGTAGTAGAGAAGGCATTGGATATAGAATTAGGAATACCAGGGATTGAATGACACGTCAGATACTTGTAGTTAATTGTCTGACTCTGGGCAAGCCACTTAACCTCCATACACCTCAGTTTCCTCATCTATAAAAACAAGGAATTGGGCTTGATCTTTAAGGTCCCTCCCGATCTAAATCAATGGCATACATTACACATATAACTGTAGTAAAATTATAATGAGAAAACAAAAACAAATGGACCAAATATGCCCTGAGTAGAAAGCAAAACAGCCTATTCATTTTACTTATCAAATGCAAATAACCAACACTAACACACACAGTGTTCCTCTTCCAACTTACTAGTGGGTCATGTGGCAAAGATTTGTAATTCCTTTGTTTGGAACTCACTACAAATTTATTTACCAATAGAAAAAGAGTTAGCATACACTAGCCTGAAATTCTAAATATTTACAATGAAAAAGTATTAGATTAATAATATTGTTGAAATAACAGTAATTTAACTAAAGTGGTCAATGATAGAATTGAGAACTGAGATTTTTTTTAATACAAGTACTTGGGTAAAACAAGTGTAATAAAGAAAGTGAATGAAGAATTCTATGGATATTCAAAGGGGATTTCTGGGAAATACAGATTATAGTACTAGCTACTTCCCTTAATTTAACTTTAATCCTTATGGCTTTTCTTTTTCTTGAAACAAATATATTCCAACTACTATGCATAAAAAGCAGACACATTTAGAGCAGTTTTTTCCTCATAAATGGAATGAAAAGAGGGGAAAAAGAACTAGAAGGGGGTGAGGCAGAAGAATAGTATTTTTATCTGAGATAATGAAATGAAAGGGGAAGTGGGAGAAAAGGTTAAAGAAAATACACCTATTTACATAAAAAGAAAGGTGATAGGACAAAATTTGCAAAACTGTATTAGAATCAAGGAATCCTGAGTTCACATTCTAGATCTGATAGTTAATGGTTGTGTGATCCCGGACAAGTCAGTCTGCTCACAATTTACCTATCTGTAAATTGAGGATAATAATCCTTGAACTTGCTCTGTAAATCTTAATGTACCATATAAGTCATGAGGTGATACATATATTACAGATGTTTGTTGTAGGATTAACTGAGTTTCAAACAAAACAAGACTGAAGAAAACAGTGGGACAGAACCTATGGCAAGAAGATAGAGAAGTGAAGAATGTGAGAATAATTAATGACAATAGATAACATTTATATAGTGCTTACTATTTGGTGGCACCAAACTAAGTATGTTACAATTACTATCTTACTTGATCCTATTACAACCCAATTATCCCCATTCTGAAGATGAGAATACTGAAGCAAATAGAAGTTTAAGTGCCTTGCCCAGGGTCACACAGCTAATAGGTGGCTGCTGTTAGGTTTAAACTAAGATCTTCCTCACTCTAGGACCAATGTCCAACCCAGTATACCACCTATTTGCCAGTGAGCAGGGAAAAGAGAAGTTCTGCATTTTTGGAACTGTACAACAGCTATGAATGAAACCCTCCCATACATAGTATGTTCTATTCTACTAAAAACAGAGCATTTGATAAATTCTGGACTTGCCTTGACATCAATTTCAACACTCACAAGTCTGAGCAATGAGGAAAACCATCCCTCTGCACTGGATCCTGACCAATAAAGTGAAGTTTAAATAATAAGAACCTTGAATAAAGATTTCCACATCCTCTTATAGATTGTAATACTACATAATGCTTAATCAAATATTCATCATGTAGTTTTAGGAAAGTTGATATCAGAAAATACACAGAAAAGGCTGTTATCAGCCTGTGACCAAATACTCTAAAAATGAAGATTGTTCAAGATGAAAGGTTTTTTTGTTTATTTGTTTGTTTGTTTTTTAATTACTCTTCAGCAGGGTGGTGCCAAAATGGCTGGATGGAAGCAGTAACTTTTCTAAGCTTCTCTGAAAATCCTGTCACTAAACTTTAAAAAGTGAATCTGAACAGATTTTAGAGTGTCAGAATCCACTTGGCTTTGGAGGGTGGCAGAATCCAGCCCAGGAAAGTGACCATGTGGGTCAGGGCAGGAATAGCATGGAGCATGCAAGGGCTGCACCAGCCAGGACTAGAGAGCGGACTACAGCAGATAGAGAAGGAGCCCCAGGCAGCAGACTCACCCACCCCAAGGGTGATTTGCAGCAGTCTCACCAGTATCTCGCCACTGGATAGTAGGATGCATCAGAGCTGGGTAAGAGAAAGTGCAGAGCCCACAGGAAAGACAGAAGCTTCTCCTGGGGCTATCAGCCTGGAAGTTTAAAAATCATCTGACTGATTTTCTAGGGGCCAGAATGGCAAAGTAAACTCTAGTTGCTCTGATTCCCTGTCCCTGACCTAGAAAACCCAGAGATAAATGTCCCACCTAGAGTAAAGTCCTGAAATAGCAGAAATAACCTCAGTCTTAGGAGCCACTGAGAAAGGGTGTAACTGAGGAGGCAGTAAAGAGTCTAAAGTGAAGGGCAGGAGAAGTCCCAACAAGCCCCACCTCACCTGACCGGCAAGAGCTCCCAAAGCCCAGGGGTTGGAGCCAGCAAGAGCTAACAACAGAAGCCCAGGTGGACCACAGCACTACCAGGAGAATCTGAAGACACCAGGATTGCTGGCTGCCACCTGCTAAGCCTTCCTGAGCTGTGGCTCAGAGGCATAGAGGAGGGAATCTGAAGTGGCCAGACCACCCCTCCCCCACAGGTTACTCTGTGAGCCTCTGGATAACTCAGGGGAAACACTGAGACTCCTAGCCTTGGCCTAAGTCTAGACACCCAGAGGCTACAGCACACAAAGTCAATAACCAGGCCCTTAGTTCCCAGACTGAGAAATTAGGAAATAGGAAATTACAATGGGAAGGAAGGAAGCTGAGAAGGAGAAGGGGAAGGCAAGAAAATTGATCAGAGCTTATTATAGCGAGCAACAACAACCAAATACAGAGGACAACATAGACTCTGTAATCACACCTGAGACCACAGAAGGAAATATGAACTGGTCTCAAGCCTAAAAAGCATTCTTGGAGGAGCTCAAGAAATATTTAAAAACCCAAATTAGAGAGGTAGAAGATAAATTTAAATCCATAGTGACCAAATTGGAAAAAAAAAGTCTCACTGAAGAAAACTAATCTTTAAAAAGTAAAATTTTTTACCTAACTGGAGAAAATAGCTTCCTAAAAAAGGACCTTAAAAACTAATCAAAGAAAATAATTCACTAACAATTAGAATCAGTCAAATAGAATGTCAGGACTCTGTGATGCACCAGAGTCAACCAAGCAAAACATGAAGATTGAAAAATTAGAAGAAAGTGTAAAATATCTCACTGGAAAAACAATTGACTTAGAGAACAGATCCAGGAGAGATAACCTAAGAATTATTGGTCTACCAGAAAGCCATGATGAAAAAAACAGCCTAGACAACATCCTTCAAGACATTGTCAAAGAAAACTGTCCTGAAGTCCTAGAATCAGAAGGTAAAATAGTTATTGAAAGAATTCAGCAGAGTCCTCCTGAAAGAGATCCCAAATTGAAAACTCCAAAAAATATAGTAGCCAAAATCAAGATTTACAGGGTCAAAGAGAAAATACTGCAAGCAGCCAAAAGAAACAATTCAATTTGAACAATTCTTTCAGCCAAGGAGATGGTCGTTTAATGAAATAAGGGACTTCCAGACTTTCCTCATGAAAAAGCTAGAGCTCAATGGAAAATCTGATCTCCAATTACAAGACTCTAGGAAGACATAAAAAGGTAAACAAGGAAAACACACACTCACACATGCAAAATACACACACACACAAGCACACATAATTTGGAATGCAATTAGAATAAACTATTTATATCCCTATATGAGAAGCTGATACCTGTCAATATTGAAATACATATGATTATCACCACTTTGATAGGGATATACATAGATAGAAGGTGTGGGTATAAATGAACTAATCTGATGATAAAAATAACACATTATTAAGGGGTTCAAAGGGACAGTAATGGGATAAAAGGAAAGGATGAGGCAGAAAAAGGTAAATTATGCCACACAAAGAGGCATAAAGACATGCTATAGTAGAGGGGAAGGAGAGAGGGAGATGAACATCATTTGAACATTATTCTCATTGGTTCTGGTTCAAAGAGGGATCAACATAGTCAATTAAGTTTAAGATTCTAATGTCAAAAGATACAAGAACTGGGACCCTAGAACACCAGAAGCTGTGGCGATTCCAGAATTATCAACACAGATATGCCTAGGACAAAGTGAGAGGTTAGTGCCCTATGGACTTTGGGACCAGTATTTGGGGAACGCGTCGGCTTCCTCCTCTAGGGGCTAGAAGCCACTGAGGAGAAACACCATTTTGCAATTTCAGTGGCAGCTCCGGCTCCTGGCCTGCGAACTGTAGGGAGATCTGTCGATCAGTCTTGGGGGGTAATTGCTCTTGCTTTAACCTCCCTGGATATGGACTGTGGTCTGGGGTGGAGGTCTTGGGGTGGGTATCCAGCTTGCCAGAAACGGAAGTTGTGAAGAACCCAACATTGGGACAGAAGCTCCCCTGTCTGGTGGCAGAGTCCTACTGTGGCAACAAACCCAAAAGTCAAGTAATTAAGTGGCAACATGCAGAGGCAAAGGAAACAAAATAATCAGAAAAATGCAACATTAGACTCCTATTTTGGGGGCAAAGAGGATCGAAGCATAGAATAGGAGGAGGACTGGGAGGTCAGAAATCCTGCTCCAAAAGTCCCAAAGGAAAATATGAGCGGGTTTCAGGCCACAGAGGACCTTAAGAAGGACTTTAAAAATCAAATAAGTGGAGGACAAATTGGGAAGAGAAATGAGAAGGATGCAAGAAAAGTATGCAATAAGAGTCAACAGCCTGACTGAGGAAAATAACACCTTAAAAAATAGACTCACTCAAATGGCAAAGGAGGCTCAAAAGGGCAATGAGGAGAAGAATGCCTTAAAAAGCCGAATTTGCCAGATGGAAAAAGAATCTCAAAGGTTCACTGAGTATAGGCAATAGGAGGGCTAAGGGTGGGCTAAGAATGGGGGGAGGTTAGAAAGGAGGGAAATAGTAGTAAGAGGAAAGGGTGTGTAAAGAAGGGACAGGTCACAGGGAGGGAATACTGAGGGAGGCAGTGGTCAAAAGTAAAACCCTTAAGGAGGGGAAGGGGGAAGGAAGAAACAAAAACATTAACTGGGGAGGGAATAGGATGAAGGGAAAGAGATAGAGAGTAGTCATTACTGTGAATGTAAATGGGATGAACTCTCCCAGAAAATGGAGGCAGATAGCAGAATGGATTAAAAGCCATAATCCTATAATATGCTGTTTACAAGAAAGGCTGGAGTAGAATATATTTTGCTTCAGCTAAAGTGAAAAAGAAAAAGCAGGAGTAACAAACCTTATCTCAGATAAAGAAAAAGCAAAAATAGATCTAATTAAAAGAGATAAGGAAGGAAGCTATATCCTGCTAAAAGTAAAAGTTGCAGGATATAAAATAAACATAAATCCTTGGCATTTTGCTTTTTGGAGGGCAATTGGGGTTAACTGACTTGCCCAAAGACACCCAGCTAGTAAGTTTGTCAAGTATCTGAGGCCGGATTTGAACTCAGGTCCTCCTGACTCCTTGGCCAGTGCTCTAATCACTGTGTAACTTAGCCACCCCAATCCTGTATATTTCTAATGAAATCCAACAGCAAGAGAAAGAAAGAGAAATACCATTTAAAGTTACTATAGACATTATAAAATATTTGGGAATCTACTTGCCAAAACAAACCCAGGATCTATATGAACACAACTACAAAACACTTTTCACACAAATAAAGTCAGATCTAACTAACTGGAAAAACATCCATTGCATGTGGCTGGATCAATCTATTATAATAAAAATGACAAGTTTACCTAAATTAAATTACATATTTAGTGTCATATAAATCAATTTACCAAAAATTACTTTATAGAACTAGAAAAAATAGTAACAAAATTCATTTGGAAGAACAAAATATCTAGAATATCAAGGGAATTGATGAAAAGAAATGCTAGGGAAGTTCGTCTAACTATACCAGATTTGAATCTGTATTATAAAGCAGCAGTTATTAAAACTACTTGGTACTGGCTATAAGGGTTATGGGATTTAAAGATCTTCCATGCCCCATAGGACTTGCTGACATAGCAGGAAGGGGTGGGGCAAGAGGAAGCAGAAGAAAAGCTAGAGTTCCGGTGGTGACTAGCAGCAGAAGCAGCAGCCAGTAGCAGTAGCAGTGAGGTAGAGGTGGAGGCACAAACCCCTTTTTTGAGCCAGCCAGAATTTCTGCTAAGGACTCTTGTCAGGGACTGCCAGGGACCAGAACTATGGGGGGCCGGAGCTGTTGGGAGCATGCTTCCTGGACACTGAGCAGTTGCTGTGAGTGGGGAGAGAAGGACCTTTGCCTGAGGTAGCCTGTTCTCTTTTGAAGGCTTGAGAATGTGGTTGTTTACTACATTAACTGCATGTGCCAATTTCATAACTACTCTGATGGCTTTGACTTTCTGGTTTGGGGACTCAGTTATTTGGTATTTTAATAAATGTTCTAGCTTTATCCCCCATATAGAGAGCCTGGTATATTTTGTGATTAATAGCCACATAAGCCTATTTATAATTGCCATAGGCATTGTGAATATTGCATTGTTAATACACTGGCTGAGGAATAGAGCAGTGGATCAATGGGAGAGACTGGGAACACAAAACTCAGCAGTCAATGATTATAGTAATCTACTGTTTAATAAACCCAAAGACCCCATTTTTTGGGATAAGAACTCTCTATTTGACAAAACTTGCTGGGAAAACAGGAATATAGTATGGCAGAAATTGGGTATAGACCATTATCTAACACCATATTCCAAAATCAAGTCCAAAATGGGTGCATGATCTAGGTATAAAGGCTGACACTGTAATTCTCCAAAGGACTCATAATGGAGAGAGATGTCTACATTCAGAGAAAGAACTAGAAAGAACAGAGTTTGAATGCAGATTGAAGCAAACTACCTGCTTTCTGTCTTTTTCTTGTTTGTTTTTGTTTCCTCTTTCCCATTGTTCATTCCATCTGATACAATCCTTCTTTATAATCTGACTAATATCTAATGTGAAACTATTTGGAGATGCTATACTTGATTGTATGCCTGCATGATGGGGGAGTGGAGGGAGGGGGAGAAAGTTTGAAACTCAAGGCATTGTGGAATTGAATTCTGTAAACTATAAGTAAACAAACAAATTAATAAAGACCAAAAAATTAAAAAACAAAAACAAAAAAAAATACTCTTCAAACATGAATGCTTATGGTGATAAGGATGAAAAGAGTGAAGCACCTAGAATACGAAGACAAATGAATAAACCCAGATTTTCAAAGGAAATATGCAAAAGATGAAAGAAGTACAACATAATAACATTTCAGTATAAAACAGAAGCACAAATAGATAAGGATAGTCTTTTATTTACCTAAGTGCCTTTTAACATAATTTTATTATACTTCTTCTCATTAAGGTCTTTTTTTTAATGCTCTGTTTCCTTTGTGTTCATTTAGTTATATTCCTTGGTGATGTTAGGGTGAGATTCAAGCAAAGCAATTTTAAACCAATAAAATACAGAAATGTTGAAGTTTTGTTTATCTTTGACTGGTTCCTTTTTTAGTGTTTTATTTATTTATTTTTCCAATTATATGTAAACATAGTTTCTAGTATTCCAATATTTTTAAGGTTTTGAGTTCTAATTTTTTTCTCCCACCCTCCCCTTTACCACTTCTCAAAATGACATGCAATATGACATAAGCCATACATGAACAATCCTATTAGACACATTTTCACATTAGTCATGTTGTAAAGGAAGAATCAGAATAAAAGGGAATAACCATGAGAAAGAAAAAAAAAGAAAATAATATACTCCAATAATAGACTCCATAGTTCTTACTTTGGATATGGGTAGCATTTCCCATTGTGAGTCTTTTGGAATTGTCTTAGATGATTGTATTGCTGAGAAGAGTTAAGTCTATCAAAATTGGTCATCCCACAGTGTTGCTGTTAGTCTATGTTCTCTTGGCTCTTGACTAGTTCTTGATAACCATTTGCAAAAATAAAATTCAAGAATGGGAGCTACTAAGTCTAAATTCCCATAGGCATAGCCAATCAGTGTTATGTAGCTATGATAAGCAATTGAATTTAGCCTCCATATTGGAAACCTACTTCCTAGAATTCTTATGCAAAGAGACTTTCCTTCTGTCATCATTTTTAACTAAAGAAGACCTTGAAAGGAAATGTGCTTTTACCCTAACATTATTCGGACCCAAACACATGCCATAATAAAATGCCTCACTATTTATGTTTCATCTAAACTTAATTTATTTAAAAGACTTCTGTAATTATTGGGAGCACAGCATCTATTGTTCAGAGATCTCAAATTTCTAAACAGTATCAACAACCCATTTGAGGACATGTTAGTTAACCCAGAACATTACCACTTGTCTCAACACTACAATTTATGTGAGTTGCAAGAGGATATGGTGGAGAAATATTTTGTATACAGAGATCACGATGAAAACTTCCAGCAGCACTACTCAACTTTTCAAAATGAAACTTAATGGTTCTCAACAACACTTCCAGTAAAAGATGCATAAATTCTGGGGGAAAAAAGTTGAATGTTAAGTCTCCTTGTACTTTGCCTTTTCTGAACTTCATCTGGAATATTAAGTTCAGTTCTGGGTACTATATTTTTAAGGAGTGTATTGATAAGTCAGAAAGTTCACAAAGGAGGGAAATCAGTGCAGTCTTTTTTGAGTTTTGAGTCAACAACAGATGAGGAACGACTGAAAGACCTGAGGGTGGTTAGTCTGAAGAAGAGATGACATAACGGAGATAATTTTCAAGCACTTGAAAGGCTATTATGTAGAGAAAGCATTGGTCTTATTCTGTTGAGATCCAAAAGGCAGAGCCAAGAGCAAAGGGTAGAAAGTGCAAAGGTACAAATTAGGCCTGATGTCACAAATAAAATGTCCTTAACAATTGCAGCTGTTGAAAGGTATAATGGGATATCTCAGAAATCTGTCTCAGGGTTCTTCCTCTTTGGAGGTTGTCAAGTGCAGGCTAAAAGCAGCCTGTTAAAGGTATTAATATTGGGTATGGGTTTGACTAGATGGCCAATAAAGTCCCTTCCAATTCTCTAAAATCTGTGATTCCATCATTCTCTGAGATAGATGCATACACTGGACAGTGCGTTAGACTAGGACTCAGAAGACATGAGGTCAAGGTCTAGCTCCACCAACTTACCAGTTGTGTGATTTTGAACACATCATTTGACCTCTCTAAAACACAGTTTTCTCATTTTAAGTATGTATAATATTGGTAACACATATTTTAATCAACAAATGAAAAAATATAGACAAAATCACTTTGTAAACAAAATGATATACAAATGATAAATATTACTACTAAACTTTAATTTCATTCAAGTAAATGGCATAGTTTAGAATATTTGCATCTCGTTGTTAGTCACATTGATATCTACTTATAGTGAGTATTTTCTAGAATGACATATGCTACCAAATTTATAGTATTTTCATAAATACTCTACTAGGAATATTAATATTAAATATATTACATATCCTATGAATTAATAGCTCCATTCATGAAAATATAAAAAAGAAGTAATAATTTTGAATCATTCATCTCTTAGGCTACCTTAGAACAGTGATATAATTTGAGTATGAATTATTCATCATTAACTATTTTCATAACTGGCTTTATTATTAAGGTAAACATGATTTAGCTTTTCAAATATTTCATATGACTAAGAACTAACTGTTCTATGATATCTGAATACGATGTTTTCACATGTGGAAAAGTAGAGCACATGAGCTCCATCTAAAAGTTATTGAATTTATTCTATATTTTATTTTATTTAGTGCAGTGATTTTAAACTTATCTATACCCTTATTATTTTATTCACAATTTTTTTTAAAAATCAGTCCATCCCTACACATTTACAAGGCACCTACTTTGAGCCAGCAGGCACTCTACTTATAGTTACAGTTAGCAAAAAAAGGAAAAAAAGGGCACAATCCCCACCCTTAAGGAGTTCATAGTCTAATGGAATGAGCAAGCAAACAAGCTATAAATGGGATAAATAGAAGATAATGAAGAGAGGGGAGACACTAGAATTAGTCCGTGTTGGGCAATGCTTCTTGTAGAACATGGGATTTTAGTTGGGATTTAAAGGAAGGCAGGGAAAGCAGTAGACAGAGATAGAGAAGGAAAGCACTCCAGGTATGGGGGAGTAAGGAAAATACCTGGATCAAAGGAAAGGATTTCCCCAAAGTGACAACAGATTACAGAAGTACCCTTCCTAGTTTATTGTAATTCATGAAAACTGCTAACCAGGAGAACAAGATGAAAAAAGCAGAAGTAGAAGCAGAAGCAGAAGCAGAAGAAGAAGAAGAAGGAGGAGGAGGAGGAGGAGGAGGAGGAGGAGGAGGAGAAGAAGAAGAAGAAGAAGAAGAAGAAGAAGAAGATGATGATGATGATGATGATGATGATGATGATGAAAAATAGAGCAAAGACCTACTTCCTTAGCTTTGAAATTAGACTTCAGTTAAAATGGTGAAAACATATGAACAAGCAGTGTTCAGAGGAAGAAATTAAAGATAGCTATTGTCACTTGAAAAAAATGCTCCAAATCACTATTGATTAGGGAAATGCAAATCAAAACAAGTATCAGGTACCACATTACACCTGTCAGATTGTCTAATATAAAAAAGAGAAAAATTATAAATGCTGGAGAAGATGTGGGAAAATTGGAACACTAATGCATTGTTGCTGGAGTTGTGAACTGATCCAACCATTTTGGTGATGAATTTGGAACTACACCCAAAGGTCAATAAAATGTGCCTACCCTTTGACTCACCAATACCACTTCTAGGGCTATATACCAAAGAGATCATACAAATTGAAAAAGGACCCACATGTACAAAAAATAATTATAGTAGCTCTTTTTGTAGTGGCAAATAATTAGAAATTGAGTAGATCAGTTGAGGAGCAGCTGACCAAGTTGTGGCATATGAATATTATGGAGTACTATTGTGCTAGAAGAAATGATGAGCTTGGTGGACTTCAGAAAAACTTGGAAAGACTTAAATGAACTGATGCTGAGTTAGCAGAGCACAGCCAGGAGAATATTGTACACAGTAACAGCCACACTGTGTGAAGACTGACTTTGATAGACTTGGCTCTTCTCAGTAATGCAAAGTTCTTAGACAACTCCAAAAGCTCATGATGGAAAATGCTATCCACATCCAGAGAAGGAATTATGGAGTTTGAATGCAGATAGAAGCATACTATTTGCTCTCTCTTTTTGTTTGTTTGTTTGTTTTTGTTGTTGTCGTTGTTGTTGTTGTTTTCTTGTATTTCTCCTTTCTTCATGGTTCATTCCACTGGTTATTGTTCTTTTTTTACAACATGACTAATGTGAAAATATGATTAATATGAATGTATATGTAGAGCCTATATTACATTACATACCCTCCTGGGAAGAGAGAAGAGGAGAGGGGGAGAAAATTTAAAACTCAAAAGCTTGCAGAACTGAATGTTGTAAACTAAAATAAATAAATAAAAAAAAACAATAATTAGACTTCAATTGTTCAATTCAGCTAAGGCCTGGGAATGATATATGGTAGTTCTTCTATGTGACTTAGAAAGAACTAAACATTGTTTCTTTGTAGTGTAAATTCAGCAACTAATAACTAATATAAGGGCAGCTAGGTGGTGCAGTGGATAGAGTGTTGTGCCTGTAGTCAAGAAGCCACGTTTTCCTGAGTTCAAATCTCTTCCTCAGACACATTAGCTGTCTGACCCTGGGCAAGCCACAACTCCATTTGCCTCACTTTCCTAATCTGTAAAATGAGCTGGAGAAGGAAATGGCAAGCCGCTTCAATATTTTTGCCAAGAAAATCCCAAATGAGGTCACAAAGAATTGGAAACAACTGAAAAACAAAAGTAAAAATGACTAAACAATAACTACAAAGATGAAGAAGAGGCCAATTCCTTCATGGAGAGGGCTTTTATTGCTAAAGGAAAAAAACCTGTGTTACTTCGAAAGGGCTGTCAGGAGTTAAGTAGCATCAAGATCCCCTCCAGTGACAAATAGAGTTTTAGGAATACTTGTGGAATAACCAAGACATTCTTAAATAGTAAAAATCTTCAATGCAGTTAATATATATGTGTATATATATATATATATATGTATATATATGCATATATATACAATCATATATATACATATATAATTAACATTTGAAATTTATTGTATACTTTTTGATTATTATAGAATACAGAATTTTCATGCTAATTTTAATAAGAAATTGTTTTCAATAAAAATATTACAATGAGTAATTCATAATTTTATAAATAATATAACTGGACAGTATCTACGATAGCCCTCTAATTTTACTTTCACTCATGGCCTGGACCCCTAGTGGGTGGCTGCTACTGTCATAGGTTTTATAGGTAAGTCTGTGGGTGACTACTCTAATATTACCCTTCACAAGTCCCCAACAATATCCTTTCTATTAACAATAACCCATAACCTATTGGTATAGGACTCTCTCATTACTGGTAGAGTTGAAAGCCCTGCCCAGTGTGAGGAGTTGGGTGGGGTTAAAGAGATGAGAGAGTTCCAGCCTTCACCAGTCCTCCCTGGTTGTGCCTTTGACAGGCACAGGTTGGAAAGCTTATTGGATCTACATACTGCCCCCATAGTTCTCTATCAGTGCAATTAGTACTTAGGTATAGGGATTTTATGAACTTTTGATTCTTTATAAAGACAAAAGCAGTCTCTTAAAGTTAACTCTCTAAGCTATGCTATTAGGCAAAAAAAAAATAGCATTGGGAGAAGTCTCTTTCACTTCTAACAAGCCCTTTCCTAAGGATTCATTACCTCAGAATCTCAGAGTTGAAGGGGAACCATTGATGAACAATCATGTCCTCTACAACTTAGATAGTGGCTACCCAGCCTTCACATGAAGACCTCAAAAGAAGTGAAACAAGATAATTCCAGAGGAAACCCATTGCACTTTAGGATAGTTTTAAATGTTATTGCTTATCTTGAAATCTCTTGGGATTTTCAAAGCCAAGCAGAAAAGATAAAGAAAAGAAATTTAAATCTATCTTCCATGGGAAAGTACTTGAAATATTTGAAGACAGCTATTATACTTTTCTTACATCTCTTTTCCTAGTCTTCTCTCTTCTAGGGTACAACAACTATTTTTTTTTATTTTCTAAATGAGCCAAAACAAGTCATTGACAATATAGACAATTGATAAATAACTATTTATCAAAATCTGTTGACTCATTTTAATTTCTTCTACCAGATATTGTGGCAAAAATAAAAATTACAATGCCAATCTATCAATAGATGAAGCCAAGAATCTCAGAAGGCATGTTCATACAGAAATTATGTTTATTTGCACTGATTTATCTATATTCTCTGCTTGTTGTCCTCATAGCTGAAAATGAGTATTTGTTGGGTGACACTTTGAGCATATGCTCTGCGCATGGAACAGCACAGAAAGAAATGGTGCAGATTCAGTGATTAAATTTCATTATCTCTTTTCCCTAACAACATCAGCAATCAGGCCACCTAATTTCAACAGGTGATTAAACAATTTTTTTAACAGGAATTAAGGAAAAACTGGTGACCACAGAATACCACAAGACTTTATATAATTTTAATTTCATCTCAACTTAGCAAATAGTTATTGAATTGAATCATAATCAAATTTAAAATTATGTTGCACAGACCCTAGGGCCATGGGAATGTGGGAGGGTAAAATTCAGTGTCATAAGTGAAGTATTTCTGGATAATCAGGGAGCCTACAAGACAGATTTTGGGAACTGATAAATGTGGGAAGCAAAAAGAAAAAAGAAACAGGCTAGACTGTATAAGTTTGTCTATGCTAATGCTAGAAAACTAAAAATACAAAAACAAAATAGAGCATGTAGAACACTTTGGATACACTATTAACTTTTGAAAGGATGCTATATCTTCTCACCAAAAATGTTGGATACAGGTGGTTTAACTAGATGGACTATTGGTATATATTAGTGTAAAATTTTGCAATTGGAATTAAAAAAGTATCTCTCTTCATCTTTTCTTTCATTAACTATTAGGAGATGCATCTTTTCTCCATACAATGATGATGGACCTCCAGGGTTAAAAAGGAAAATGCAAAACCACAGGAGTTTTATCAGTATTAGTTTTTTTTTTTTTAGAAAGAAACCTTTTACATTTTTAGTACTTCTTCTTTGAGAAGCAGAGAAGCAACTGAGATAATACTACCCCAAATACAGGTATTGACATAATGGACTTAATTGGAAATGAAAAGTGAATGAATGAATGAACATTTGTTAAGTGCTTTCTACATTCTGAAAGCTGTGCTAAATTCTGGGAATACACGTACAAAAGAGAGACATTGTAATGTTAACTCTGTAAGGAACTTACATTCTAACTGGAGAAGATAGAATAAAAAGGGGAGCAGTGGCCAGGGATAGGTGATATCAGAAGGATGAAAAGATGTTGCAAGATGGACTTTGAGGTCATATGCACAACAAGATGAAGGAATAGATATTTTCTTCAATTGTCATAACCTCTCACAGTTCGTGAAAATAAGAATTATGCACCCAGAAATAAAACACTTTCAGCTCTCTACATATTTCCAAACACTAAGAACCAAACAATGTAAAAACTTGATTAACTTATAACTGAGAATGCTAATCCTTAAGTCCTAATATGCTCCTTTCCACCATTCATAATGCTCTGAGGAGCTGAGAGGCACAAACTGACCCATGGCTTTGGAATAGAACTAACTCACCTGGGTACTTTATTGCCTCCTCTCTCCCCTAGTGCCCCCATGATACAGAAAAAGAAATTTACTAAGGCTGTGACAGCAGCAAGAAACAGTAGATCACCAACAAAGTTGGGCCAGAGAACTGAGAAATAGAGGGAACTGAGACAGGACATTGTGTTTTGGGGTAAGAGGTTAAAATGTTCAGGGCAGGGTGGCTTTTCACTAAGCCTGAAAGTGTCCATCATCCAGCTTGAGCCAACTCTGTTTCCCTATACATAATGACCTTTTTGAATACCATTAAAAAGTATCTATGGAGGGGTGGCTAGGTGGTGCAGTGAATAGAGCGCTGGCCCTGGAGTCAGAAGGACCTGAGTTCGGAGCCGGCCTCCGACACTTAATCCACACAAACAAAAACCTAGCCGTGTAACCTTGGGCAAGTTACTTAACCCCAATTGCCCTAAAGGGGCGGCTAGGTGGCACAGTGAGTAAGAGTGCCGGTCTCGGAGTTGGGATGACCCGAGATCAGATCCGGCCCCAGAAAATGAGCACCCACGCATAAATAATGACTAGCCGTGTAACCTTGAGCAAGTTACTTAACCCCAATTGCTTTAAAAAAAAAAAAGTATCTATGGAAAACTAAAAGCAAGCATCATATACCATGGAGATACACTAGAAACTTTTCCAGTGAATATAAGAGCAAAGTAAGGATATCCATTCTCCCCACTATTATTTGATATAATTCTGGAAATTTCAGCAATAGCAATGAGACAAAAGAAAGAAATTAATGTGATAGGGATAAGTGAAGAATTAAAACTACCACTATTCGCTGTTGGTAGGTTGGGTTACTTGGGAGATCCTAAGGAATCAATAAAGATAATAGACAAAGACAATATGCAAACAGTAGGTTCATCAAAGTAGCAAACCACAAAATAAACCCTGAAAAATTAATTGTATTTCTATATAACAATAACAAAATTAAGTAAATTATAAGAAGTGAAGTGGCATTCCAAATAACTACAAAATACATAAAGTGTCTGGGGATCAGTCTACTAAAGTACACATATAAGACTTAAATAAAATCAAATACAGAGTGCTCCTTCAAGAGACAAAGAACAACTTACATAGCTTGAGGAATTTTCAGTGCTCATAGATGGGCCATGTCGATAAAATAAAAATAACAGTATTCCTAGAGTGATGTCTTAGAACTGTCTGCTTTCCATAAGCAATGGTAGCAATTATTTGGTTACTGTTCCTAAAGCAAGAGGTGGAAATTTGGAGGAAGGTGGAGGTCATGAGTGGCATGGCAGGAAGATGGCATGACAGAATTTCTGGGGGCAGCTAAATGTAATGATTTATTACTAATCAGCTGACCCCTTAGTGGGAGCTGGAAATCCAGTTGAGATTTTGTATGGTAGAGCAAGAGCTGTAGAATGACAGGAATATAGCTATTTAATTTTTAGACCTGCCAAATCAAGGGCAGAATATTTAATGTGGGAAAGAAAATTGTCTTCAAATATTTGAATGGATTATGTAGATCTGGCCCTCAGTCTAGGACAGAAATAAGAGGGTTGGATAAAAATTGCAGAAAGGCAGATAAGGACCCTGTGGTTGCAGCAATTGCTGCTCAACAATGAGAACTATTCAAAGAAGGGAAAAGATAATTAGTTTTCTTTCACTTGAAGACCTTTTAAGTCTTCAAGCAAAGATTGTGAAATAGCTCTGGGTCTCTGGCTCAAGGAAGATGGAAAGTCAGACTGAACCTAGCAACAATTCCAAAAGAAATGTTGACCTCGTTCTGAACGTGACAAAATAAATCACCTATAGTCTACCATTTATAATACATTTTAAAATGTGAACTCTCCAAACACAGAGGGGAAAGAAATCTCTTCTAATCCTGTCACTTTCTATCTTTATAGTAGGTCTTGCATTGGATTCAGTGAATCACTACTATGCATAGTGACCTAGAGAGCCCTTTCCAAAACCTTTCCCTAGATCTCTTGGTGCAATAAATCGATGTTAGAACAGAGTTTAAGGGCTATCATTTCATGCACAAAATATCTGGAAGCAATAGTGGCTGGTTCTACTCTTTCACTCGATGCTGTTTTCCCAGATGGAGTTGATATGCCAGGAATTGGGGAAGGAGGAGATAGGGATAGGAACTTTGGCTTGAAACTGTGATTTTATTGATATGTGGAATTCCCTAGAAGAGAACATTCCTTCTACCAATATAGGTTGGCACATTCTCTGCAACATCTCTAAAATATATCCCCTTCTCTCTATTCACACAACTGTCACCCTGGTATAGATTCACATTGCCCTCTTACCTAGATTACTGTCAGGGGCAAGTAGGTAGCAAAGTGGATAGAGTGCTGGGCCTAGAGTCAGAAAGACTCATTGTCCTGAGTTCAAAATTCAGACACTTACCAGCTGTGTGATCCTGGGCAAGTCACTTAATCCTGTTTGCCTCAGTTTCCTCTTCTGTAAAAATGAGCTAGAGAAGGAAATGGTAAACCACTCCAGTATCTTTGATAAGAAAACCTCAAATGAGATCACAAAGAGTTATATATGACTGAAACCACTGAACAACAACAGATCATTATTGAAGGTGGTTGGTCTCCTTGCCTCAAGTCTTTCCTCAATCCAATCCAAACTCTACTTTGATGCCAAAATGATTTTGCCAAAGTTAAAGTCTTACCATGTCACCACCTTCTCCCTTCCCATTCAATTAATTTCAGTGGTCCCAGGTAATTCCCAGAATCAGATATGAAATATTCTCTTTGGCTTTAAAAGCCCTTTATAATCTTGCCCTTTTCTATCTTTCCAGTCTTCTTACTCTTTACTTTCCTCCCTGTATTCCATCAAGTGAAACTGGTTTTGGTCCTCACATTTCCCAGTTCTTTGCCTTTTCACTGACTGACTTCTAGCAGTAGTATGTTCTCCCTCCTCACCTCCCTGCTTCCTTTGCTTCCTTCAAGACTCAACTAAAATCCCACCTTCTGTAGAAGCCTTCCCATTTCCTTTACCCACCCACCCACCCAATGCCTTCCTTCTGAGATTTCCTTCTACTTCCATTGTTTATACTTAATCTGAACTTAAAAAAAAAGCTGACTCTTGTGCCTTAATGGCACAATATGTTAACAAATCTAAGGATCAAAATAGTGTGGGAAGCATGGTGGTAATGAGTAGAAAAAAAGAAAGTAAATAAAAAAATACTCTTTATGCTATCTTTGCACTAGGAGGCAAATTTGCAGAATTCTCCTCCTAGGCTGGAAGTTCAAGATGAACCCAAAGCTATGAAAGGCAGTCCAAAGTGAGGCCAATTATGATAAGAAAAAAAAAAGGTTAAATTTATTTATATTATTCTTAGATACTTATACTAATTAGATAATAATATAATAAGTTATGTTTAGATACACTTAGATGAAATGTGTGGCAGAAGTGTGAATTGTTATTATTTTAGATTTTTTCTATCAAATTAATTACTTTGAATTTTCTACCTTTGAGGAATGAATAAATTAGGTAATATTTGCAAGTTTCTTTGTTAGAGCTAAATTTTTATATTTATATATGTCAAAATAGTTTCATAGTAATCCTATGAATTTTGAGGAGATCTTGGAGTTTATATAAAAAGCCTGCATGATGCTACTGGAACAAAAAGTTGATGGGCGAAAATATAACGTTGTCTGTCAGTCAACAAAGTTGGATTCAAATCATACATTTTTTGTTTATTTTCAAAGAAGTGGAATGATTCTCTCTCAAACTTTTGTACTTTCACACTCTCTTCATTTTCTCTCTGATCTCCCACCCTTATTTCCTGCATTTTAGAATCTCATAGAGTATAATTTACATCTCAGGGATTATGTCCCCTGCTGTGGATAAAAATATAACTGAGAAACTAATCGAAATAGGAGTGGGAATGAACACTTTGTGTTAATGCCTGATTTTTTTTAAACCTTTGTCTGTCTCTGCAGTCAAAACCTAGACTTTAAAATTCTTGACAGCAGGGACTCTGTTTCTGTACTCATACTTCCCCCTCCCCAGTATTTTATACATAGAAGCCACTCAAGAAGTATTTAAAGATGATATAATGAGGAAAGAAGGGAATATAATAATCCCCCGTTGTCATGTCTCCACCACATTCTTCAGCCCTGCTCTTTTTTTTTTCCTTCCACTCCCAAGTACCCTTAATAAGTCTGCCCTTCCTGATTAGGTAAAGTGAAGCTGTTAGAAAGAAAGGAACTGAGTTATAGGCAGACTTAATAAGGACCCAAACTTAAAATCATAAAAAGGATACAGTGAGATTCTACTTGACCTTTTAATTGAGTGAAGAAAAAAAAGATGAAGTAATTAACTTGATAAAATCAAAAAAGAAGAAGAAATATGCAAAGCTCCAAAAGAAACAAAAAGATAATAAATTGGAAAGGGAAGGACATAAGGGTTAAGGTAAGGGGTTGGGGCGGGGTGGAGACAGAGACATCTCAATATGAATTAAACTGAAATACCTGAAGAAACACAATGCTATGCTTAAAGAGGAAGATGGAAAAATTCCAATTTGGAGAGAAAATAATAAATAATAATGGGGAAAATATAAACCTTATTCTCATAATATGTTAGCGGTATATTACATATAGATATAACTTTTTATATACATAGAGAGAAAAGGAAGGGGGGAGAAAAAGAGGGAGAGAGAGATGGAGAGACAGAGATGAACAGATGATGGGGCTAGACATCTTGTGAATTCAATGATCATTGCTATCATAGTACAATTGTACCTATTCTTTTGACAGTGTTGTTGTTCAGTCATGTCTGACTCTTTGCGAGCCCCATTGGGGTTTTCTTGGAAAAGATACTATAGTGGTTTGCCATTTTCTTCTCAATTTCATTTTATAGATGAAGAAATTGAGGCAAACAGAGTCACACAATTTGTAAGTTTCTGAGGCCATATTTGAACTCAGGAAGGTAAGTTCCCATCACTTTCCTACCTAGCTTCCTTAGTAGTAGGAACTACATTAATGCCTACCGAGAAGTAATAGGTAAATGACAACCATAGCTGAGACTATTCTTATTCTTAGTAGCCCTTCTAATGCCTGTGTCTCTACTTACCAAATGGGAATGATAATCTTCTTTTGCAGGCAAATCATTTTTATGTTTTGTTTTTCCCAAGGAAAAGAATTAAATCAATGCTAAGAGGGGATGGTTTGTGTTTCCTATCTGGGTTGCTAAGTTCCCAGAAGGAGCTAATAGCTTTTGACTCTGACAGGTTTCAAAGAAATTCAATACATTTGATTTTCATAACAAAGGCCTTATGCTGAAAAGCAATATTGAGAAAAAATTGGCATGGAGGGATTGCTTGTCTATAATTTGCTGGTTTTAGTAAGGAAGAAAAGAGGCAAAGGTGCAAAGATTATAATAGTCCATTCTTTTATTATTCAAAAGACTAAGTCACCCAAAACTAACTAATAATGTAGCATATTCATTTACTTTAAAATGTACCCTCTCAAGAGAGAATTGTTTGAGGTTTTAATGACGGCTATTTTTCCAGTTATTTGCATCTCTACAATCTTACCTGTGTTATAGCTGCCTTTAAATGCTTTCATTTTCTGCTACGCAGAGTTAGTCATATTGGCAACTTCAAAAGACTCACTAATAGAAAAGTTCATATTGACTGCCATTCATTATAGCATATTCCCCTTCTTCCTATGAAGGCTCCCAAAAGGTCACCTTAATAGCTAGCTTGTACTTGCTACTGGATGAGAGAAGGTTGCATGATTTTTCTGCAACTCTGCTTGATTTCCCAGATGAAAGGATATATCATATAGGAAATGATTAGAACATGATTTAAGCTCACTTCAGTTGATGTGACACTGAAAATGAAAAGGTTGGAAAAATGCATTTTCTCACTGACATTCCACAGAGTTGCTTTAGAAAGAAAATTTAAGAGGGAAGTCAGGATCGTCAGACACAATCCTCCAGGTTCACTGCTTTTTGGTCACGTTTGAGATTGATTCTCATAGCAGTTAAGTGACTCACAGTTATTGTTGAAGATTTAATAATTTCAGTAATATGGTCTTCAGGAAAGAAAGGGCATTAAATCAGATAAGGTTGAACTAGCTTTTATTAGACTGAGCAATGGACAATGAATTATTTAAACTAAGTTACATTAAATCTGGCACACAACTCAGGGTCTAGCACACATAAGGTATTTAAATGTTATTTGATTGATTTATTGATTAAATTAATTTTCATTTTCAAAAGACGTTTATCAAATTGAATTGAAGTGACCCATGTAATAGTCACCTCCTATGTTCAAGCTACTGTCTTTGGTATTATGGAGGACACAAAGGTAACTCAAATATGGTCCTTGTTGTCAAGTAGCTTAGAATTCAATGAGGGAGATATATATGGAGAGACAGAGACAGGGACACACAGAGACAAGAGAGAAAGAGAGAGAGAGAGAGAGAGAGAGAGAGAGAGAGAGAGAGAGAGAGAGAGAGAGAGAGAGAATACATGGTAAAATGTTATAAATGGTACCAGCATAAGTAAAATGATATGGGGCATGGAGGAGGGAAAAGTCATTCACTCACTTTTGGGTGGGGGAGGTCATAGTTAGTTTCCTGGGGATGATGGCATTTGATTTTGAAGGATGGATAGGATAAATTTATTGTTCACTGTGTGTCATGATACTTCTTTTGTCTTTGTCCTCAATAAAGTCATAGACTATTTGGTTATACCATAATGACATAAATGGAACATTCAGAAAATAATAAATGGCTACATACAAGCAAATGTTAATTGATGTGGCATGATAAGCTTTAAATATAATATGTAAGTAGAGAAAGGGGAGATCAATGGGTGCTAAAGAAGTTAGGAAATGCTTGATGGAGAGATGATCATAGCAGTGGGATGCAGAGGACTTAAGCTGGGATTTAATAGATGGGTATTATTTGTACAGGTGTTGGAATATAAGAGGAAAGTATTCCATTCAGGCAGGGAAGCAGCATGAATAAAGGTAGACTGGCAAAAATGTTCTAGTTAGTGTCAGGAAAAGATCTGGACTATAATGGAAGTTTTGTGTAGGAGGTAGTAGAAAATAATTTTAGATGTTAATATGACTTCAGTCAGTAAGATATATATGCAAATATTGTATACATTATATGTGTAGAGGTGTGTTTGTATGTACATATATGTATATATACACATATACATGCATATGCATATGTCTTTGTCTGTGTGTGTGTATGATATGCAATTGGTAAGGAGGTAGAGGAGAAAAGAGGAATGAAAAGATGGATCTTAGATTTAGAGCTGATAGGTGCCTTAGAGATAATTGGACTGTTCTAACACCCTCATTTTCTATATGAGAATCCTGCTGTCTGACAACATTAGGTGGCTTGCCCAAGAAGGGAGGAAGGAAGGAATTCCTGAAGAATGAGTAACTTGGTAAACTCTGTTTTCTGAACGTCAGGTAGCTAATGGAGGATTAGCATATATGATGGAGTCCTATACTGGAGGAATAAAGGCATAGGAATAAAGAGAAAGGGGAAAATTCAAAGATATTTCAAAAGCCTGGATTTGTTTACATAACACATGAAGAGTAAAGGAAAAACAAGAATTAGGAGCTTGCCACTTTTAATCTCAATTTTTAAGTGTAAAGGATATCTTATATGTCCTGAGTTGACCGATATTTTTAAATGTCATTATGATAGGTGAACTCTCCTATGCTATAAAACACTGCTGAGTGCCCCCTAAAGGAAGGTATTTAAGTTACCCAGTCAAACAGTTTTATTACAGATAACCCAATAGAGAATGTACTATATAGATACTCTATGACTTAGCACATCCCCACATGGATAATTTAAGAAACAACTCCCACTTCTTATGAGAAATTTTTGAATCAGCTACAATGAAAATTGTCTGACCTCAAAGGACATGAATAAAATCCATTACATAGAAGTAATTTAAAGTCAGGAAACCTACCAATTAATGACAAAAAGTCTAAGAAGTCACCCTTAATATTCCCAATAAGAAAAGAATCGATAGAAAGGTTCAGAAAAAGTAGCATAACTTCCTACCTGGGTAGAAACAGTTCGAGGAAGGAATACAAATCTTGTTATAATCTAACTAATTACATAGTGCCATTAAATCAAACCAAAACGTGATTCATTAATTTAATAAACGTAAATTGTGCTCCCACTATATGAAAGGCACTGAACAAACAACAAAAACTTGAGGAACTACTATACAATTTATAGGAACTATTATACTAATTTAGTTACTTATAATAACAGAATAAAGAACCCATAAGTAGTCAATAAACTGGTCTGTGATGGATTACAGTACTTCTTGAAAGTTGAGGTATAATTCAAATAATATTATTCAATTACCGTGAAAAATTAAAACATTTTCTTCATATCATTATAGTTAAAAAGAAGGTTGCAGAAAAAAGGTTGCAGATTAATCTTAAGTGAATTTTTACCTGAATAATTAACAATAAACTTAGTAAAGCTGACCTAGGAAGCTAAATGTAGGAATATTTATAATGTCCTAACTTCAAAACTGAGGACAGCAATCCTAAAGGATGAGTAGCAGCATCTCCTATTAATAAAACACAGAGATGTCCTGATACATTATTTGCAAGAATAAATTACAGATTTCAGAGTAGCACATTTTTCTCTCTCAAAGAAAAAATATCAAGGGAGAAAAATATTATGGAACTTGTGATAATTTTGTAAAAGATTCTTTTCCCATTAGGTATCTTCCTAGAGAAGTACTTTCTAGTAAAGAGACCCTAATGTGGGTTGTTGTTGGTTGTTTTTTTTCCTATAAATCTTGGGATTATTTTGCTTCCTTTGAGGTTTCTTAGACAATGTTTGTTTCTGGATTTGTCAGTTACTGTTTTCAATGTTTCTCTGCTGGCATCAGCAGGTCCCATGAAATTTAACAACAAAAAGAACTGCTCAAAGGTTTTCTGGGCCTCACAGGGTAGATTTGAATGCTACTTTTAGTTACTGACATGAAATAGAATCACTTGAAATAACCATGAGAGTATCTTAAGTGTTACAGAATACTTGATATCAAAACTTTTTGGGGGGAGTAGAGTGAGTCTTGGTGTTCTTTTGAAATAAATGAATTAACTATTGAAGACACTTGGGGATGATAGAGCTTGCCATCCTGAAACACAGTATCTCCTGAAGTATATGACTAAGAAATAATCACCAAATGGTATGTCTGAATCACTACCTAAGTTACTTATGGTAGGGGTTATTAATAATATATAAAATCCATGGATGCCCAAAGGATACAAATGAGTATGAAATGATACCTATATCTATATCTATCTGCACATATATATATTTACATTAGATACATATATGTATGTGTACATATATAACTGTATTTTGATATAATTAGTTCTGTATTTTATTTAGTTTTATTTGTATTGATAAGTCACCTAATACTGTATTTTATTAGTTTTATGTTTTATTTTGTTCATCTCAAAGAATTATTTTGAAAAGAGGTCTGTCTATAAGGTTTACCAAACTTCCAGAAGGGTCCATGACACACAAAAAGGGCATGAATCTTACTTAGGATTTTATGGACAGATAAGCTGTTAAACTTTACTGAGCATCCCTAAACATTGGGGAAATATGGTGTGTGTTATACCAAAAGCATCTCATATTGCCACATTATTTCCATACCAATATACCAAGAACTGTGAAGTGTGTGAATCATTGTTTCAGGATTACAGAGGTCAACTAAAAAGACATGCTACTTTTTTCCCCCTTCTACCTTCATTTAAGTGGAAACTAGGAATGTACAAATAGAAAAGGAATGCTTGGCCAACAGGCAAGACACGAAAGAAATTTACCAGATACACACATGGTCTGGAATCTTTCAGATACCTGACAGATCCAAACCTTTAGTGTCTTTGATTAATTATAGGGATTCAGACGAAATGCCTTCAAGGTGCCAACACTTATTTCTGAGAACTGAATTTAGCTCAGTAGATGAACTTCTTCCAAGGCAAGCTCTCATAATAGCAAATATCTTTCCCAGATGCCCAATTACCATAGCAAACACAAATGATGTTGGCCTGGTTGAGAGAAACAAACCATTTATGAGAATTATGCAAATCCATAGGTGAATATCTTTTGGGAAATAGAGACAATATGCTATGTTAATAGTAAGTGTTAAAATTTAGTTTAAGGCTTCTCTTCTCCCTGGAATATTGATCATTGTGCTGAAGTATCCCATTATTCAATAACAGTCTATGACATCCTGTTAACCACAATACAAGCAAATGTTCAATGCTTTTATCACCATACAGGGAGAAATAATTTCTATGTCTATCTTGCTGAGAGGAAAGATATTGAAAGTGTTAAGTATGACATAAGTGTATGTCTGAGATATGGTTTTAAATGACATTGCTCATCTTGAATGGCGAAGAGGAATCTGTGGCAAAAGTGGCCTAAAGATTTCTGAATTCATTCAGACCAGCTTCTAGTTGTCCTTATATATGAAAATTCCTAAAACAAAAATAAAGTAAAATTAGTATAGTCTAGACTTAAAGGTTCTTAACCTGGGATTCATGAGCTTTTTTATTTTCTTTTTTGGAGGGTGGAAAGCAGAGCAATTGGGGTTAAGTGACTTTCCCAAGGTCACATTGCTAGTAAGTGTTAAGTGTCTGAGGCCAAATTTGAGCTCAGGTCCTCCTGACTTCAGGCTGGTGCTCTGTTCACTGTGCCATCTAGCTGCTCCCTCCATGAACTTTAAAAAAATATATTTTAATAACTAAGAAATTATTCATAACTTGGTAGAGAACAAATTTGATGGAATGCCAGATCAGTCAGAATTTTGGTCAGAAGTCAGATTATAAGGAGTTAAGAAGAGTGAGAAGACAAAAGGTTGAGCTGCATATGGCCTTTTCAAGGAGTTTATCCACAAAGAGAAGAATAACACATAGGATTGTGGTTAGTGGGATGAAAGGGTCAAATAAAGATATTTTTCAGGATAGAGGATAAATGAGTATGATTATAAACAGTAGGAAAAATGTCAGTAAAGAGGGAAACATTAAAAATAAATAAAAGAGTGGCTGTAACAGAGGAAGCAATCTGATGGAGGAGACAGGATCACTTGAGCAGGTGGAGGGCGTAGCTATGATAAGCAGAAAGGCCATTTCATCATGTGAGACAAATGTAAAGAATGAGGAAGTAGCAGGGAGCATCTGAGTGATGTAAGATGAGGAAGAGTTGAAAGGAGAGAGTTCTCAGTGAATGACTTTAGTCTTTCTGTGAAATATTGAAGAGCTTTCAGTTGAGAGGATGAGTTGGAAGAGAAGCCATGAGAAGCTTAAGGAGAGATAAAAATTACTATGTTGAGGGGCAAAGTAAGGTGATAAGGCAGGTATAGAAGGGTTATCCAGTACCAGTAAGGGCCCTTTGGAGCTTGTATAATGTAAATTTCTAGTGGACTAAATCAGGACAGTTCTATGATTTTCTCCATTTTTGTTCAGAAACACACACATATATACATTTACACATATACACAGATAGATAGATAGATAGATAGATAGATAGATAGATAGATAGATAGGAATAAAGGTGGCAAATGGTTGGGATGATCCAAAGCTGAGTTTTAGTAGGGTGTAATAGGTGAAATGAAAAGGGGCCTACAGATTCAAGTGAAGAAGACACTGTAGAATTGAATTGGCTCACCAAGGAGTTAAGATAGAGAAAGGAGGAGAGACTGGCCCTAGTGCAAGGAATATTGCCTGGAAATAAAATTCAGAGTATAATGGCAATTTGAAGACCCCTTTTTGTATTGGCAAGTAAGCAGGTACTTAGCACTTAATTAATTAATCAAACCTCTGTGAAAGAAACAGAAGGTATGAACCCTGTGACTCACATAACAGGAAGGGGTTGGCTGAAACAGGAAGTAGCTATTGCTGTGTATATAAGAAAAGCCCTAGAGAGGCACAGTCAGAATTTCTTCAGACAAGAATCTGGTGGCAGAGCAGCTACAGAAGAGAGAATCAAGAACTGAGCCAGAATTTCCTGAGAACTTGTGGTGGTGGAGCTTCTTCTCAACAGTAGCCCAGGAGCCCAGGAACCCAGGAGTCCAGGAGCCCAGGAGCCCCAGCCTGGATAAGGTGAGTCTGATTTTTGAATGAGCTGCAGAAGACTGAGGAAGCATGACCGGGATGCAGGGACTTTGTTTGTTGGTTGAGCCTTGAATTCTTGGGAGCAGAAATTGTGAAGGATTTGAGATGGACTAGACCCTGTGAACTTCAATGTGGAGCAGGACCTACCCAGAGAGCTGGACAAAGAACTGGGAGCTGTCTGCCATTGAACCCAGGTGACAGTCTGGTGAATCTAGGAAGAATCTGGGACCATGGAAGGGGATTCCGGGAATCTGAGAACTGGCCCCAAGTCAAGATGAAAAAGACCTCTCCATGGGTGCTGAATAATGATGAAATTTTAGTTTACTAGTGACCTAGGGGTGGAGGATTTGTATATTTTCTAATAATTGTATTTAGTGATTAATGATACTTAGTACATGATTCCTGAATAAGTGACTGAGTTAATTTAGTGTGCCCCATGAGTGGAAGATTTTGACTACTGTACTTTGAGATGATTGCTATTTGTTCTAAATATTGTGACCACTTTGGTGTAAACTATGTGGCCATTTTAGTGATAAGCTGTTGTGAATACAATATTGTGATTTTCTGTGATAAGTTGTAATATTGTGAATGCTGTACCTTGATTTACAGTTAATGTTTGATTTGTTATGGAATAGAGTGCTCACTATACTGTGTAATCAGAACCTTAAAAGATTTTTATAGTAGCATTCTTCTGGAAAGCTGCTCTTGCATGGCATTACATAGAGTCAAGAGATTAGAGGTCATGATGGGAAAAAAGATTAGAGTTTGGAAAGGGAAGGCAAAAGGAGGGATGAACATTCAGTATATTATGTTTGGATACAAAGATTTCAGAATTATTGAATAATAAGGTGGACATTTGTGGTAGATGACAAGATCAAGGGTATGACCACGTTTCTATGTGACTAAAATGAGGTGAAGGAGTAGGTAATAGCAAGTGAGGAGGTTAGCGTTGTGGGGGTTAAATATGCATGTTGAAGACTCTTAGTATGATATCAAGAGTTGGTGTGGAGAGAAAAATTGTGAGTCATGTACTCGATTCATTGAGGAAGAAAGGGGAATGACCTGGAAGGCAATGGACAACAGCTACTAGGATTTTGATTAGGTGATATAAATAATATTAATGATTATAAATTATATAAATATCATTAATCTCAAAGGAGTTAATGAATGATAGGGGAGAATCTGAAAGTTGCAATAGGTACATTTAATGATTATAAGCTTCTCCTTTAAACAAACACTCATGTTTATGCATTAAGTATGTTAAAGTCAAGTAGGTGGCTCAGTGTATAGAAAGCTGGGCTTTGAATCAGGAAGACCTGAGTCTAAATTTAACCTCCAGACATTTACCAGCTATGTGACCCTAGGCAAGTCACTTAACCTCTGTTTGCCTTAATGCAATGGAGAAGGAAATGGCAATCCACCCCAAAATCTTGGGGGAGGAGCAGCTAGGTGGCTCAATGGATAGAATGCTCAGCCTGGAGTTAGGAAGACTCATCTTCTTGAGTTCAAATCTGTCCTCAGACACTTACTAGCTGTGTGTCCCAGGGCTAATCACTTAAACCTGTTTCCCTCAGTTTTCTCATTTGTAAAATAAGCTGGAGAAGGAAATGGGAAACCACTCTTGTATCTTTACCAAGAAAACCCCAGATGTGATCACAAAGAATAGGGCATGATTGAAAATGACTAAACACATGTTCAAAGCCCTGGGAATAAAAAAAAATGAAAAATGGAAGACAGTTTCTGACCTTGAAGGGCATTCATTTTATTAAAAGCTACATTTTTCTTTTAAATACCCATATTATGATGGTAATAATCTAAAGCTATGAGTCATGGAATGCTGTGACCTTGGAAGTATAAAAGTTTTAGTCATCCCAACAAAGAGAGTCATGGCAGTAATAAAAATAAGCTGTAACATATTAAATGGAGAATTGTTCAGATGAAGTGGTATAAAGTTTGTCATCACAGATGAGTGACTAGTAAATAAGGTGGGCAAACCATGATATAAAAGCAAAGGATAACTGGTAGATGACATATATTCTCCTATTGTACCAATAGAATGTCAAGAAATTGTCAAAGAGGAATGCTCCCAGAACATTGTATAGATTCCCTGTATTGAATAAGCAAGAAAACACAGTTGTGACTGGCAAAGGATAGAAGGCATGGGTTCGTTGTGATCTGCAAAAATGGAAGGCTGCATCTATGTGGTTGTACACACTCAAATGAGATCACAGATCCATCAAAGCATATATACAAGCATTTTCTTATCTAACAGCTCATAGTTCATTCATTAAAGTCCTTAAGATCATTAGGTACTTTAATACCCACAGAACCTCACTTGGAAAACTCATGATTAATAATAGTAATTCTGCACATACCTGTTTCTCTCCACTAGGTTTCTTGTGGTTTAATAGCAGCTCCACAGCCCCCACAACTTCCTTTCTGATGGCATGTAATAGAGCATCTCCAACATACACATTAAAACTTAAGAGTAATTCAATAAGCTCTAAGTTCTCATTTTCAATTGCAATGAGAAGAGCAGTTCTTCCAAGGGGATCAATGCAGTTAATATTAATTTTAAAATAAATTTCTGCCTCCTCCAGGGATTTCTTGACACTGGCATAATCTCCCTTCTCCACAGCATTCAAATAGGCTTTTTCTGATGGCGAGAGTTCAGATTCTGCTCTTACAATCCGAAGAGGGATGCGATCTCTGTAGGGAGCATTGACATTCCTTTTGTAGTAGAACTGAGCCATGTTTTATGCCATGTTATTTCTCTGAATCTGAAATCACATGTGAAAAACACAACACAAACCGTAATATTAGTAAAAAGACTTTTATAAACTGCAAAACACCGTATTTGACTAATTTAAAGCTTTTTATGCCAATATCAAATAAAAGCTTATTTTTAAAACAAATATTAAATGCGTTAATTTTTCACTATCTGAAATTGCAAATTAGAATTGCAGCTGTCACTCTAATTAATTTTCAGCTCTTTAGATATGTACATTTGAAAGTTATAATCCAAATAACATTTGAAGTGGTTGATGTCTGACAAATTATTTGAAATACAATATGAAAATTATTTGTGTAGCATAATTAAACAGAAGATGGATCTATATATTTGTGGGAACTACTTGTAAGACAGCCAAAGATGTGGACATTTGCTGGTAGAATTCCTCAATCAGAATCTACATCTTGAATGTAATACCTCAGTTGAACCACGTCACAATCAACTATGTCAAGGAAAATTTCTGAATGATCAATTTGGACATGACATCAATCCAATTCGATATTACTTTAATAAGCAACTACTGTGTATGGAGGTAATATAAAGCTCAGAGGACATAAATCTCTATCCTCTTAAGGCACTTTTGAAATTGTTGATTACCATCATTTTAGAAAATAATTTTCTAAAGCCAATAAAAATTCAATTTGGATGACACAATTTGCTTTGGCCCTGGCTACATTTTCTAATATCATCTAACTTTGATGTTAACCATTCTTCCAAACTTTTAGTGTCATATCTTTTACTTTTTCTTAAACAAATTCATGAGAGGAAATGCTAACCTAATGTTCACGATGTTCTTAGTGAGTAAAGCATGGTCTCTATGATTTATCAAGGCAGACCGAAATAATTGAATTTCCCAGAGGAAGGGAGTGGATAGCAAAGGCCCAAGTCCATAGAGAGTAAGTTATAAGAAATTTCCCTTTCATCCCTTCATGTGTATTTTCTTAACTTCAGTACCATAATAATGAATCCATCAATGTATACAACCATTATGCATAATGTAGATACATTTTTGTTCAATACATTAATTTTAAGATGTTAAGGTGGTAGACCATTAAAATATCTCCCCAAATGACATTATCTTAAGATAATGTAATAGGAAAAAAATTTGTTAGAAACTATGTGGTACTGTGATTATCACAGAGGTAGATTTTTCCTTCCCTCCCACATGGCATTCCATGCCAGTGGCAGCTATAGTTTATGAAGAAGAAAAGAAAGTCCTACCTTTGGTATAACACACCATTGGTGTAACTGGGTGTCTGGTCTTGAGCCACTCAAAGAGTTATATTTTCTCAAGTCTTTCTCAACCTTTGCTTTTATATCTCTTATATTTGCCCTGCTTGTCAAGTTTTCTTGGAAATTCAGTTGCTATCTGTCTTCTGGAACTCTACCTTTATATTTTACCTCTTGGGTTAATAGACTCTATTGTTTGCTTTTTTTAGCCTAGATGCCTCATGTTATGACTTTGGATTATCTTGTTCTGTCTTCCTTCACCATCAGCCAGCTCATAGATATGTCATTATGCTAAATGCCCACTGAAGCCTCTATCCCATGTGACCAAAATAGTTATTTTTGACTATCGTTCCACTCTAATAAGTCAATATAGGATATGCTTTATTCGAATATTTTCCAATCTCAATTTTGTTTTGCTAAAGCAAGATCAGTTCAGTATTTTATTGGCTTATTTTCATAACACTCACATTTTTACAGCTTTTATCTGTACATTCTTATGAAGTAGAAAAATGGAAGCACTAATGTCCACAGATTATGTGGAAAGTGAAATACAGAGTGTTTACATGACTTGTCCAGATTCACAGTGATGTTGAATTAAATTAAAAATGATCGCCCTTTATCCCAGAAGAGTACATCTTTGAATGTCTGACAATTTCAATAGTATATTAAAGATGTGATGTAATCACAATGATATGAAAAATGCCTTCACTGAATTATTCTGTGAAGATTACTAAATTACATGACTATGTTAGAGAATAATAAGGATATTTTCATTTCTGTTGCAGAGGCAGTTATTAGAGATAAGGTTACCTGTGTATAATAGGAGAGAGTACTTTGAATTTTGTTCATAATGTTCCCGTTTCATTATTTTTTTTTTGTAGTTTTGAAATTACTATAGCTAAACTCTGCAATGTGATCTTAAGGTGGGTCTTTTCATAAAGAAAATCTTCAGTAATAACATTAAATGATGCTGAAATAATTATTTCTTTTTTGTACTTTCATGTTATCTCTTCCTGTAAGTTTTATGTATACTAAATATTGTGCCCGTTGATTGCTGAATTCAGGGTTTCTTAACTAAATAAATCCTTTATTCATGGTCAGTCATTGAAGTTGATTGGAATAAGTCACTTTATTTGATAAAGTGAAAATTCCCCTACCCCCATTTTTTCCATTTTAGTCTATTTACATGTACTCTGCTTCTTACTGAATTCAAATAAATTATTAAGTGCTTACTATACAAAAGTAATCCTGCTAGGCACTGAGGATACAACCTAAAAGAGGATAAAATGTGTTCCCTGTTCCCGATAAACATAATTCTATCTGGGGGAGAGAGAAAGAGACTTTAATATCTATAAAATATATACCATACAAGGCAAGATATAATAGGGCAAGTTGAAAAAAAAATGAAGAGAAAAAAGGAACCATCTTACCCCAGAAGAAATAGGAGTTGTCATTGAAATTTTTAGGGAGAAAATGACATCTCAATTGGATTACAAAGGAAAGGAATGACTTTAATAGTTTTCTATCCTTAGACTTGAGAATAAGGTCAGATAGTCTAGCTCCTTTCTCCCTCTCTTGCCATGCCTTGGAACTACTAATGTTACTTTCTTCAAGGGGCCTTTCTTGATTCTTCCAGTTGTTAGTGTGCCCTGACCAAATTTCTGTGTATTCCTTTTGTATATGTATATATGTATATATATATATATATATATATATACATACACACATATATATGTGTATATATGTATATGTATATACATATATATTTATACACACTGTATTTATTTATCTATGAATATGTTGTATCCCTGCAGTAGAATTTCAGCTCCTTGAGGGCATACCATCTAATGTATGTGTATGTGTGTACACACATATATACACATATGTCTATATACATGTATATATAATACATACACAAATATACATGTGCATGTATATATAAAAAACATGGTCCATATTAGATGCTTAATAAATTATTTTAAATGATTTATGTGATCATTGAGAGTTGTGAGGTGATATTGGTAAAAGAAACATTGTGCAATTAAAAAATGAATAAGCACTTAGCACCCCTTCTGAGTTTAAGGGGAGCTAGCTGGATATGTGGTAGAATACTGATGATGGAAGCAGGAAGATGAGTCTTACTGAGTTCAAATCTGTCTTCATACACTTACTTTCTGTGTGACTCTAGGGAACTCCCTTAACCCTCTTTGTCTTAATTTCCTTATCTGTAAAATGATCTGGAGAAACTAATGGCAAACCACTCTAGTATCTCTACTCAGAAAACCCTAAATGAGGTTATGAAGAGTTGGACACAGATAAAACTACTGAACAATAGCAAAAACTTTTTAGTTTTCATATAAGGGATTTAGTAGTGGTAAAATAATCAACAAAACACACAGGAAATAAGTAAAGGAGTAAAAGCTATCTCACAATGGCATAGGCAAAAAAAAATGTCCAAGATTCTCACAGTTGGAATGGCTACCTAGTCTAAAATACTATAATATAATAATATCTCCTACAACCCTTCAACATGAGGTTATCCAACATTCACTTGAATACCTCTAGAGAAAGTGGAAGCCATTTCTGTGTGCCGGTTTTGGGTAATTTCACATCATCACCATCATATTGTCTGGTAAGTAGGCTTTTGAATGTATGACAAGATACTCCATTGAACTTAGCATCATCCCAGTCAATGCTGGAGATAATACAAAGGTGTCAGGCATGCCACTTCATCTTTCAATGACTGTTTTTCTGAGTATAGTTGAGTGTTCTCAACATTAAAAGAGTTAAGGATTAGTGGAAGTAAAAGGGCAAGGGTTAGTAATTAAAGAATAAATGTTGAGAGACTTTGGATGATCTAACACTAATTTTCTTTTCCTATTCTCATATATTGAGCAAAAATGTCTAGCAAGAACTGAAATGTTAAAAACACACAATTACTATAAACAACAACCCTATATGGATTAAACTTTTTTAAGGAGGAAATGCTAGGATTATATGGAAAACAAATATCTATTAATAATGGGTTGTCAAGTTGCTTACTAAAAAATTAATTTATCACCTACATCATTTACCTCTTCTTGCTATATAGCAATCTTGTACTGATCTTCAGAATGAAACTAGCAAAAGGGGACAGAATCAAATTTGAAGTTTTTAAACCTGAGAAATATATAGTGAAGAGTTCTGATAAGGGTGATTAGATTCCAAAATTGACTTTCACTTATCAGCAGTTACAGAAATGCCACAGGATGGAGAGTTTGAGAAAATAAACCATTTGGTAAACTCTGTAGCTTGACCTGAAAAGTGGAAACAATAGACTAGTTCTTAGGCTGGCAGCTTTATGATACATTTTGTGAAAAGAAAAAGGGTCAAGAAATTCATTTCCACCCATGGAGAATTGAGGACTTTCTTTTTATTCTTTCTATATGAGAAATTGACTAGAAGCAAAATCATTGCTCTACTCAATAGGATGCATCTTCAGAATTGCTTCGATGAGGTACGTTTTATGGGAGTTTATGTTCTAAGGGAATAGGAGTCAGTCTGAAATTCTATTTCTTATAAATGTAAATGTAAAATTGCTTATATATATGACAGGATAGAAAAGGGCTTCACCTTACAAATAAACATGGATGAAACTGAAAAGTCTGATGATCGATATGATAATTAATGAAAAAGATAAAATACATCTTCCCTACTTTGGTAGCATTTATTATTATTATTATTATTATTTTTAAGCAATTGGGGTTAAGTAACTTGCTCAAGGTTACATGGCTAGTCATTATTTATGCGTGGGTGCTCATTTTCTGAGGCCGGATCTGATGTCGGGTCATCCCAACTCCGAGGCCGGTGCTCTTACTCACTGCACCACCTAGCCGCCCCTTTAGGGCAATTGGGGTTAAGTAACTTGCCCAAGGTTACACGGCTAGGTTTTTGTTTGTGTGGATTAAGTGTCGGAGGCCGGCTCCGAACTCAGGTCCTTCCGGCTCCAGGGCCGGCGCTCTATTCACTGCGCCACCTAGCCGCCCCAAGCATTTATTATTTAATGAAAGAAATGAATGAATAGATGATCGGCAAATATCAGAAACAGATTGTTGGACTTGGAGTCAATAAAACCCCGAATTTAATTCTACCTCACATACTATGATCTGTGTGACCCTGGGCAAGACATTTAAGCTTTGTCTGGCTCTACTTTCTCATCTGTGAAATATGTTTAGTAATAGTACCTACCTCGCAGGTTTATTGTAAGTAGAAAAATGATGGAGTATATGTAAAGTGTTTTGTAAACCTTAAAAATATATAAATGATAGCAACAACAATAATGAATTAGTTTTATCAGGATGCAACATATTTCAAACAATGGCTTGGATCCAAGAGCATCACTGAAGGCAGTTGTGACTGAAAAAGTAGTCCTGCATTATAAAGAGTAGAAAGAATAACTGATGACGTCCCCCATCTGCTACACTTATATAAATGAAATGAGAAAATACTCAAAAGAGTTGCAGGACCTTTTAAGTTTTGTTTTGTTCTTGTTTTTTTTTTTTTTTTTTTTTTGCTTTTTGGAGAGGGGAAGGTAGAGCAATGGGGGTTAAGCAACTTGCCCAAGGTCACAAATCTAGTTTTATGTGTTAAGTGTCTAAGGCTGGATATGCACTCAGCTCCTCCTGACTCCAGGGCTGGTGCTATATTCACTGTGCCACTCAGATGCCCCCTTAGTTAAGTTTTTTTTTAAGTGAGAGGCAATTAGTTTGTGTGTTATGAACCTCTTTGGCAAACTGGTCAAAGACAATTGTCAAAAATGGTTTAAAAATAAACAAGTTCAAGCAGAGAGAGGGAGAAGGGAGAAGAAGAGAGGGAGGAAGACAGAGAGAAAGAGAGAGAGGGAGGGAGGGGGAGAGAGAGAGAGAGAGAGAGAGAGAGAGAGAGAGAGAGAGAGAGCAATACTAGAGGGTTGCTGCTTTTTTCCCCCTTTCAGGACAAATAATACTAACTTCGTGAAATTTTCCTTAAATCTCTTGCTAGTGACCTTAATAGTGTCTCATTTAAAAGAAAAACAAAATCACATAGATATGGTAGTTTCAACAGGCAGAGCAAAATATATCTTTAGATCTAAGATAATGTGTTGTAGAGCATAGAATACTGGAATTAGAATTAGAAAGACTTGGGTTCAAATCACACTTGAGACATTTATTAGCTACGTGACCCTAGGTGAGTCACTTTATCTCTCCATTTTCTCAGTTTCCTTAATTCTAAATGAGACAGGCTCAATGGCCTTTAATGTTCCTCCCAACTCTAAATCTATTACTCTATGCTAAGTAATAAAATAATTATGACTAAAGAAAATATAACAGTTTGATTTTAAATAATTTTATGATACTGTAGTTATTTGGTCATTGGGCTATACAAATGAACTCCATTAGGGGCCTGTTTTACACTCTTGTTAATACTACAATATACTAGGTGTTGCTGCCCCATATACTTGTCTCTGTTCCTATATAATTAAATTCCTTAATGAAGCATTGAATACATCATGTGGTACATAAGTAATGCTTAATAAATGCTTGTTGAGTATTGCCGTATTATCATATAAAATTATGTATGATACATTCTTGATACATTATCTTATAAACATTCTTGTTGACATATCATATAAAAATAGACATATGTTGCCCTAGAAAAGCAATGTTTCTTCTCAGGTTTTATATAATCCTTTTTATCATCAGTGTGTCCCCTGTAGCATTATTATGCTTTGTGAAGAGGGTAGGAGAAAAACATCATCTTTTCTATCCATGCCTTAACCCATAGCATTTACCATTGGTATAGATGTGGCCAGAAAGCCTAGAACCATAAATAAGATACATATATTTGTGTTTAGAAATGGGAATATCGACAGAAATTTTCTAGCTGACAAATGAACATAGACATAGGAAAAGTATATGAATAGAGATCAGATATTCATTTGCTCAATAGATAAGATATATTTGATGAAATGTTTCTATAACTACATGATTCAACTTGTTGATACTATGATGAATCTGTGATCTCAGTGAAGTGGGTACTCTCTCCAATGGTGTAATTTGAAACCCATATATAAATTCTCATCCTGTTGATCTCACATCCATGTGTTCCCATAAATGCTCACGCTCTATTTTTTCTAAATGTTTTATTAATTTCTGGTTTGCATCATTCATTTCTGCCAGATTTTGAGTTACAATTTTCCCCATGCTTCCCCAATCCACCACCCCAGAATATCAGTCCCAGAGGATATTTCCTCATCCAATCTGCTCTCTTCCATATCTTCTCCCATACACCTGTCCACTTTTCCATTAGGGCAAGGTGACTATCTGTGGCCCAATGTCTGCACATCTTATCTCATAATTACATGCAAAATAGCATTTAGTATTTACATATATTTGAAAGATTTAATTTTAAAACTTCGAATTACAGATCCATTTCCTTCGTCCCTTGTCACCCACTCCCGCTGGGAAGATAAGCAATTCAGTATATGTTGTACATATCTAGCTATGCAAAACATTACCACAGTAGATATATTGTAAAAAACTGGCTATATTTCCCTCCAACCCATCCTACCCCTCACCTGATCCATTCCCTACTTTGATCCTGTCCCTCTTCAAAAATGGGTGCCTCCAACCTCCCCTCCACCCAGCATGCCCACCACTCCATCATCCCCCCTCTCATTCCACTCCCCCTTACTCTCCTACAGGGTGAGATATCCCATTTAGTATTTATGTCATTCTGTCCCTGAGCCAAATTCAATGATAATATGGTTTTTCCTTTTTGCCTTCCTGTTCTTGCCCTCCCCTGCAACCACTTCCCCTTGCCTCTTCTACATGAGATAGTTTACCCTACCCTGTCTCTCCCCATCTCCTCTTGCCACATTCCTTTCTCACCTCTTAACTTCACCTCTCACATATCATCCCTTCCCACCAAATTTGACCTGTGCCCTCTATGTATACCTGTAAACATATATACACACATTCACATATGTATTCATATTTCCATATACCCTTCTTCACCTATTTTCAAACTGAGAAAGGTTTCATCAGTTAGAGTTATTGTTTTTCCATATAGGAATGTAAATAGTTCAACTTTGAAAAGCTCCTTTTGATTTCTTTTCCCTGTTTGCCTTCTCAAACATCTCTTGCTTCTTGTGTCTGAATGTCAAATTTTCTATTAAATTCTGTTTTTTCCTGAAGAATGTTTGAAAGTCCTCTATTCAACTGAATGACCATATTTCCCCCTGAAACAAGATACTCAGTTTTGCTGGGTAGGTGATTCTTGGTTTTAATTCCACCTCCTTTGCTCTATGGAATATCATAATCCACGCCCTTCGATCCCTCAGTGTAGAAGCTGCCAGGTCCTGTGCTATTCTGATTGTGTTTCCACGGTATTGAAATTAATCCTTCTTGGCTGCTTGTAATATTTTCTCCTTGATCTGGGAATTCTGGAACCTAGCTATAATATTCCTAGGAGTTTTCTTTTTGGGATCTTTTTCAGGAGGTGATCGGTGGATTCTTTCAGTCTCTATTTCAGCTTCTGGGTCTAAAACATCCGGGCAATTTTCCTTGAGAATTTCTTGAAGTATGATTTCTAGGTTCTTTCTTTGATCATGGCTTTCAGGTAGTCCAATAATTTTTAAATTATCTCTCCTGGATCAATTTTCCAGGTCAGTGGTTTTTTCCATGAGATATTTCACATTGCCTTCTATTCTTTCAGTTGCTTGGATATGTTTAACAGCATCTTGATTTCTCATAAAGTCACTAGCTTCCATTTGTTCCAGTCTAACTATGAGGTAATGAATCTCTTCAGTGAACTTCTGAGACTCTTTTTCCATTTGGCAATTTGGCTTCTTAAGGCATTCTTCTCCTCATTGCCCTTTTGAGACTCCTTTGCCTTTTGAGTTAGTCTATTTTTAAGGTATTATTTTCCTCAGTCAGGCTGTTGACTCTCACTTCATACTTTTCCTGCATCCTTCTCATTTCTCTTCCCAATTTTCCCTCCATTTCTCTTATTTGGTTTTTAAAATCTTTCTTAAAGTCCTCTATGGCCTGTGACCCATTCATATTTTCATTTGGGGCTTTTGGTACAGGAGTTCTTATCTCCCAATCCTCCTCCTGTTCCATGCTTCAATCCTCTTTGCCCCCCAAATAGGAGTCTAATATTGAAGTTTTCTGTTTCTTTTGTTTCCTTTGCCTAGGCATGCTGCCACTCAATTACTTGACTTTTGGGCTTGTTGCCACAGTATGACTCTGCCACCAGACAGGGGAACTTCCATCCCAAATGTTGGGGTTTTCTCAACTTCCAGAGCTTTTAGTTGGGTGCCCTCTCGGAAGCCCCCACACACTCTGGCAAGCTGGTCACATACCCCAAGACCTCCACTGCAGATTGCAATCCAGATCCAAGAAGGTTAAAGCAAGAGCGATTACCCCCCAGACTGATCACCAGATCCCCCTACAGTTTGCAGGCCAAGAGCTTAAGCTGCTACTGAAGCTGCAAAATGGCGGCTGTGCCAAGTCTCCTCAGCTGCTTCTTGCCCCAAGGGGAAGAAGCTGACACCCTCAAAAATACTGGTTCCAAAGTCCATAGGGCACTAACCTCTCACTTTGTCCTAGGCATATATGTGTTGATAATTCTGGAAAAACCACAGCAGCTGGTGTTCTGGGGTCCCTCCAGCTGCCTGTTGGTCTGGCTGCCCTGGGGTTAAAACCTCCAGCTCATGTCCTGGGCTCAGCTCTCAGATCGCAGTGCTGGCCACTCCCTCCCAGGCTGCTGGGCTGTCTTCAGTGGAAGGTTAGCTTCTTTGTGTTGTTCTGTGGATTCTGGAGCTCCAGATATTGTTCAAAGTCCCCTTTTACATAATTTTAAAGTGGTGTGGGCTAGAGCATCATGGGAGTGATTTTTCTACTCTGCCATATTGGCTCTGCCCCATTGCTCCCTCTCTTGATATTTTTTTTAAACAAATGCTTTATTAACTTCTGTTTTACATCATTCATTTCCGCCAGATTTTGAGTTACAATCATTTTCCCCCCATTATTCCCCTACCCAACCTCCCAGAATAGCAGTCCCACAAGATATCGCTTCCTCCAATCTGCTCTCTCCCATACCTTCTCCCATACCCCCATCGACTTTTCCATTAGAGGAAGGTGAGTCTTTGTGTCCCAATGCCTGCACATCTTATCTCCCTATTACAAGCAAAAGAATATTAATAATAGTATTTATATATATTTGAAACATTTAATGTTAAGACCTCGAATTTCAGATCCATTTCCTTCCTCCCTTGTCACCCATTCCCTCTGGGGAGATAAGTAATTCAGTATATGTTGTACATGTCTAGCTATGCAAAACATTATCATAGTAGATATATTGTACAAGGCTGCTTATAATTCCCTCCCACTCATCCCACCCCCCACCTGGTCCATTCCCTACATGATCCTGTCCCTCTTCTATAGTGGGTACTTCCAACCTCCCCTCACCCCAAGGATGCCCTCCCATCCATCATCCCTCCTCCCATCCCCCTTCCCCCTATCTTGCTGCAGGTTGAGATATCCCATTTAGTATGTATGTCATTTTCTCCCTGAACCAAATTCAATGTGAATGTGGTTTTGCCTTTTTAGCCTTCCTTATTTTCCCCCTCTTTTGCAACCACTTCCCCTTGCTTCTTCTGCATGGGACAGTTTACACTACCCTGTCTCTCCCCATCTCCTCTTGCCACTTTCCTCTCTCACCTCATAATTTCATCCCTTGAGTATTCTCCCTTCCCAACAAATTCAACCTATGCCCTCTATCCATATATAACTGTAACCATATACACACACATTCACATATGTATTCATATGACCACACCCTTCTTCCATTATTTTCATAGTGAGAAAGATATCATCAGTCACAGTTATTGCTTTTCCATATAGGAATGTAAATAGTTCAACTTTGATAAGTTCCTTTTGATTTCTTTTCCCTGATTACCTTCTCAGGCATCTCTTCCTTCTTGTGTCTGGATGTCAAATTTTCTATTCAATTCTGGTTTTTTCCTCAAGAATGCTTGAAAGTCCTCTATTCCACTGAATGACCATATTTTCCCCTGAAACAAAATACTCAGTTTTGCTGGGTAGGTGACCCTTGGGTTCATTCCCAGTGCTTTTGCCCTCTGGAATATCATATTCCATGCCCTTCGATCCCTCAGTGTAGAAGCTGCCAGGTCCTGGGCTATTCTGATTGTGTTTCCACAATATTGAAATTGTTTCTTCCTGGCTGCTTGAAGTATTTTCTCCTTGATCTGGGGATTCTGGAACCTGGCTATAATATTCCTGGGAGTTTTCTTTTTGGGATCTTTTTCAGGAGGTGATCGGTGGATTCTTTCAACCTCTATTTTGCCCTCTGGATCTAAAACATCAGGGCAGTTTTCCTTGAGAATTTCTTGAAGGGTGATTTCTAGGTTCTTTCTTTGATCATGGCTTTCAGGTAGTCCAATAATTTTTACATTGTCTCTCCTGGATCTATTTTCCAGGTCAGTGGTTTTTCCCATGAGATATTTCACATTGCCTTCTAATCTTTCATTTGTTTGGATCTGCTTAACAGCATCTTGATTTCTCATAAAGTCATTAGCTTCCATTTGCTCCAGTCTAACTCTGAAGGAATAAATCTCCTCAGTGAACTTCTGAGATTCTTTTTCCATCTGGCAAATTTGACTTTTTAAGGCTTTCTTCTCCTCATTGCCCTTTTGGGCCTCCTTTGCCATTTGAGTTAGTCTATTTTTTAAGGTGTTGTTTTCCTTAGTCAGGCTGTTGACCCTCATTTCATACTTTTCCTGCATCCTTCTCATTTCTCTTTCCAATTTTTCCTCCACTTCTCTTATTTGATTTTTAAAGTCCTTCTTAAGGTCCTCTATGGCCTGCAACCCGCTCATGTTTTCCCCTGGGGCTTTTGGAGCAGGACTTCTGACCTCACAGTCCTTTTCCTGCTCTATGCCCCCAAAATAGGAGTCTAGGGTTGCATTTTTCTGTTTCCTTTGCCTTGGCATGTTGCCACTTAATTGCTTGACTTTTGGGCTTGTTGCCACACTATGGCTTTAAGGCCAGATAGAGGAATTTTCGTCCCGAACGTGTGGGGGGCAACTTCCGTTTCTGGCAAGCTGTAAACCCACCCACGACTTCCACCCTAGATCACAATCCAGATCCAGGGAGGTTAAAGCAAGAGCGATTACCCCCCAAGACTGATCGCTGGATCTCCCTACAAATTTGCAGGCTGGGAGCGGGAGCTGCCTCTGAAAACTACAAAATGGCATTTGTCCTCAGAAGCTTCTAGCCTCTGGGGTTCCTCCAGCTGGCTGCTGGCCCTGCCGCCCTGGGGCTAAAACCTCGGCTCATGTCGACCTGGGCTCAGCTCGGTTCGGCTCCTGCGCTCTGGGCGCTGCACGCTGCCAGGTCCCAGACCTCTGCGCTGGTCCTTCCTGCAGGGCTGCTGGGCTGTCCTCAGCGGGAGTTTAGCTTCTCTGTGTCGTTCTGTGGGTGCCGGGGCTCCAGAAGTTGTTCAGAGTCCCCTTTTACATCGTTTGGGGGGAATGTGGGGGCAGAGTGGCTTGGATGAGCTGTTTCTACTCCGCCATCTTGGCTCCGCCCCCTCTTGATATTTTTTTAGAATCCAACTATCCATTTGTTAATACTTATTTTCACTGATAGCTCAACTTCTTTTCAGATTCTAGTTTTTCAACAATATTTTAAAATTACTTTTCCTGACCAAGTATTTATTGGTAATATGCTGCACTCTACTTATGTCTATAATGCTATGACTTCCAGGAGCCACAATGACAGGGTAAGGAGTAAATCTCTGTATTCACCTCCAAAACAATCATAAAATAGTGCCCCAGAGGAAATCCTGGAACAGCAGAGCCAGTGGAAAGATAGGGTAGAGTGGTCTTTTAGCTTGGGAGATTCAGAGAATGGGCAAGAAAGGTCTGTCTCACTGGGGTAAAAGGTGAAGGCATTTCATGACAGAAAGCCTCTGAGGAAGCCAGCAGCAAGCCCCACCTCAGCAAACCAGTTGGAGATCTTGAGCCTTGCAGTAATGTAATGTCAACTCCAGGATCCCCCAGATAATTTAAAATAGCCAGAAAAAGACTTCAGATCTGAGAACCACCATGTGCTTCAGTGTAGCCCTTGGCAAACAGATACCCTCCAGCTGCTAGACCACCCTGTGCTTCAGTGTAGACCCAAGGGAATTCAGGAAAAACCCACCAGGCCTCAGCACACACCAGACACCACTAGCTGCAAGAATTCTACAGCTTCCAGAAGCACCAGTCACCTCCCATCCTATCTCCTCAACACAGTATCAGACATGAGGGACCCACAGCCTTCAACTATTAGCCTAAGAAGCCTGAGACAAAGCCCCTTGCCCATGGGAGCAGAGGTTAAATTAAAAGAAAGAAACCCTCCCTTGCCACCCCCCCAAAAACAAATGAACAAACAAACACAATGAGCAAAAAACAACCAAAAGAGAATATGATCATAGAAGGTTATTAGGGTCACAGGGTAGACCAAGGCACAAACTCGGAAGAAGACAAAATACTGTCAAATTACTTATGGGCAAAACCCTAAAGAAATATGGGAGGTGGTCTACAATGCATCACTCCTTTACCATTTAGATGACCTATGGGAGAGAAATAGGCACTATGGTCTCCTTCCTTGCCTTATCTCCCCCACCCTCTAAATGATTCTCCTCAAGTAGTTTAGTTGGAACATTTTAATCTCTTTCAATATTTTCTGAAGTTTGAATCTCTGTTAGATACTAAAATAAGTTGGGTTTTGGACAAATCTTTCATTTTTTAGATGACTCATAGGTCATTACTAATTTCCTCACTCAGTAGGAACATGCTTCTCATCAACCTCAATTCTGGAAGACATATCATATTTATTCTAAAGAATTTTAGTGCTTGGCTGACTGAGATTTGTTCTCACCCCATTGAAGGTATCTTATCTCTTCCTTTAAGTGAAGTAGGGTGCCTTGGTTGAGTTACCCAACTCATTCCATCCTTAGGTAAAATGAATGAATAACAATATATACAAAGTAGTTAAACACTAAGGACTTTTGGAGGGAGGCAGCTGACAGTCCAAAGAGGTGGAAACTAGGAAAACATTTGTGCAGATACATGAGTGGCAGAAACTCTATCAGGCAGATGTAAGGAGGGAGTACTTTTCAGCCCTTTGGGACATCCAGTCCAAAGTCACAGAGATGGGAAATGAAGTAATGTGTATGAGGAACAGAAAGAAAGTCATCTTTACTACATTTCAATATATGGAGGGTGGAATAATGTCCATGGAGTTTGGAAACATAGGTCAGGTCCAAAACTGTATAGTACTTAAGTGAAAAGAGGAACTTATATTTTATGCTAGAGAAATAAAAAGCCAATGGAATTTATTGAATAGAGGAATGAAATGTTTAGCGCTTTGCTTAAGGTAAATTGCTTTGGCCACAAATTGTAGGATGGACTAGAATGGGGGAAGTAGGGTGGGTGTCAATTAGAATATATATGTATAAGTATAAGCGTGTATACACACACACATATACACACATGTACATATATACATGTATGTATATATACACACACATATATATATATGTAAAAGGTGAGGAAGGCCTGAGTTACACTGGTAGCTATGTGAATGGAAAGAAGAGAGATTGAGAGATGTTATGAAGATGTTAAGAGCAAGATTTGGCCATTGATTGGATGTATGGGGTGAAAAATAGTAAAGAGTTTAGGATCATACAGAATTTATGAAACCAATTTTTTAAAGCAGGGCTTCTTGAACTTTTTCCACATGGGACTCCTTTTCTGTGTTTCCAGAAGTGTTCCTTGGTGTTACATGACCCTAAGGTATGTTTAGTGCAAAGTGGATGTCCTTTGTGATCAGAACCAAGGCTGTGGGGAAGTTGTGTGGTGCAATGCAATGCAGGCAAGTGCTGCCAGAAACACCTTGGATTCATTATGCATTTGATTTTTAATTAATTTTTGGTGATTGCACATTCAGAAATCTTTTACTGTTGTCAAATTTTTCACAACCACACATGGGGTCACAACCCACAGTTTAAGAAGCTCCCCAGAGGGTGGTTTTAGCATAATTTTAACATAATTAGGGAGATTTAGAAGAGAGGAGGTTTTACTGGGGTTAATATAAAGAGTACAGATTTGAATTATTATTCATTTTTTCTATGTGCATATTAGACAAAATTCTTTTTAAATGATTAAATATTTAACTTAGGAAATTATAGTATTTCAGAGATTGATGCAGATAATGTCAGCCATAACATCTGAAGAATCTCACTATCTATAGGGAATCTTGCTTTGATTCAGATCGTACACCAAATTCATAAATTCTCTCTCCCTGTCTTTCTCTCTCTGTGTCTACACACACCTACACACACACACACACACACACACACACACACACAGACACAAATACACACTTTGGTGAGCATATGACTTCCTGCTTTAAGACTCAATTGATATTTACAATCGGTTTCATCAAAGTTACCTCCATTATAATGTCTATAAAGTAATGTACAATTTTAATATTTATATGAAAAATAGTTTGTTGGAAGATATCCTTTAAGTCAGTGCTTTGCTTTTTTTGAAACAAATGCTTTTTACAGGTAGCAAACTTAATAAACGTAGAAGAATTTGTATTTCAATCCATCTATGATGGTACAAATTTTCTCTGCTGTAGAATCTCATTACTGAAAGTTTGGCTATTATTTTTTTCATACCTTCATCAATGATATCCTGAAAATATGTGTACATTATTCTCATATTTATTTTGCAAGATGTCAAAGTAGTCATATATGTTGACAGATATTGAGCCTTTTAAAACTTTTTTTGGTATTAAAAATGTCAATTATTTTTCTCCAAGCATTTGGTTCCTCTTCCCCTCCCATCAATCCCCCTCCCCAGAAAATACACATCTGGAGAACAGATTTCTCTACCTCAAAATTGTTGTTTTTGTTCCTGTTGTTGTTATTTTTGCTTTTTGGAAGGCAATTGGGGTTAAGTGACTTGCTCAAGGTCACATGGCTAGTTTTTGTGTTAAGTGTCTGAGGCTGGATTTTAACTCAGGTCCTCTTGACTCCAGGGCCAGTGCTCTATTCACTGTGCCACCTAGCCACCCCTCAAAATTGTTTTGTATATTGAAGAGTTTATAGAGTACCACATAGTTTTGATGAACATATAGAAACAAACCTTCCATAGGATGCCTCACAATTTACTTTGCTAAAACTTGAGTATAATTCTTTAAAATAAAAAGCGAATATTTACTAATAACTGAGTCACTTTTGAAATATTAATGACAACTATATGTAAGTGAAGAGATACAGCATGATAAAGTATTGATCTCAGAGAAAAGAAGATGTGTGCTCAATTTCTGGGTCTGACACATCCTGACTGGTAACCCTGAGCAAGTCATTTAACATTTCAGTTCCCCAGGAAATCTTTTTTAAGACCACATTTTTTGAGAGATTCCTCATTGTCAGGTCCATATGTAAAAGAAATCAGAGGTTTTGGTCCCTCTCACCCATAGTTGTTTCCTGAGGACCTATTAGGAAGCATGTCATTCATTCTCTTTCTGACAGGGAGATAATGAACACAAGGTGCAAAAACATATTTTTGACTATTGACATCTTGTGACTTCATTTTGTTTGACCATGCTAATTTGCTCCAAGGCTTTTTTTCTTTGCATTAATTGGGGATAGAGTAGTTCAAGCAGGTGTTTTAACAATAGCAGTATCCTCAAAAAAGCTACTGACATACTTTTTAAATCTAAAGAAAACAGAAGGAAATGCAGAAGGATTGTAAATAAGTTAGAGAGCTTTGAAAGTTAAATGTAGAATTTATTATAGACTTTTTTTTTTCAAAAAAGCAAGCACTGAGAAATGGTGTTTTGTATGGTATTCTATGAATGGAAATAATTTTTGGAGGAGTGGATTTGAGTTCAAAATAAAAAAAAGAGATTAAAAATGGGGCCTAATTGCCATCAATAGGGCCTTGGTTAAAATATCACCTGTGCTGCTTATGAACAGTGTGACTTTGTTAAAGTCAGTCAACTTTTGTGATTCAGTTTTCTCCTGTACAAAATGGCCTTTAAGGTCCCCATTCAACTCTAGATATATGAATATTTGATTCAGCATATATACTCAAGAATGAAACTGGAAAGACAATGATCTGACAAAAATGGAAAATATTTGTGAAGATGTCAATGACAAACTATACTCTCCATCAATGACAGTAGAGCTGCCATCATTATAGCCCTTGATATGCTGCATAATGAAATAGACATATCATTAAGGAAAACAAAGATGAGAAGAGCAGTTCGACTAGGTTGAATATATATAAAGGCATCATATTCAAGGAAAGCTCAAGAACAAACTCAGAAGAAGACAATGACATGAAAATATCTCTAAGAAAAGCCTCAGTGAAAAAAAATGCAGCTTGCACACAAGTCTAACAAAAATTCCTAGAAGAAATAAACAAGATAAAAAGAGGAAAAATGAATTTAAACATCAAATAAGAATAATAGAGGAAAATTGGGAAAATAAGTAAGAGCAATGCAAGAAAATTATGAAAAGAGAATTAACAGATTGCTAAAAGAGGCACAAAAAACACTGAAGAGAATAATTCTTTAAAAATCAGAATTGGCCAAATGGTAAAAGAAGTAAAAAATTTCACTGAAGAAAACCAATGTCAATAGCATTCATTAGATAGCATTTATTGAACATTTTTATAATCTGCTCTATAATGTATATTACTTAGTCTTTGTCTCTTACTCTATAATCAGTTCAAAATATTCTGGAAATAAAAATTCTCATCCTCCCAGAGAACTATTTATTCTTTATTGCTTTCTACATAAATTCAAAGATAAACATTTTAATTATATGTTCTCATTTTGAAATCTTTAACAATTCCTTTTTTTCTATTTATTCTTTTTTTTTTTGGAGGGCAATTGGGGTAAAGTAACTTGCCCAAGGTCACATGGCTAGGTTTTTGTTTGAGTGTGCGATAAGTGTCTGAGGTTTTCTATTTATTCTAATTTGAATGTATAGCCAATGTAAGCACTGAGGTATTCTTAACCCCAACACTTATTCACAATGATAGATTTGATCCTCAGAGGTTACTAGCTACATCTGCCCCTCAGGGTATAAGAAGTACCCCTAGGAAGGTGAGGATTACATTTAATGACATCAGCTTAAGCCCCTCATTTGTGTTTCCCCCAAAAATTTGTCAGTTGGGAGTCCTTCAGTTAGCCAGCCTTAACTAGCTTTCAGAAGAGCATTTACTACAGGGGTACATTTCTAACAGGGAGTACAAAGCATCCCTTCAAAAGTCTGTGATATACTCTTCCACAAGTACATACAGACTCGAGGAGAAAGTGGGATCAATGTTTTAGTCATTTTTTTCACCCCTCCCTTCAAATTGAGCATTCTTTGTCCCCCCTTTCCAAGAACCTAGGACTCTCCCCTTGGAACCACCCTTACTTCTGCTTGGTGAGATTTTGCTTTATCTTAATCAGAACCAGCATTCCATGTCACTTCTCAACCACCATATCCAAACTGTGCCTGCTACACAGATTTGATAGCTGCTTGCCCATTTCCCCACTTCATGTGTTGCCTTTTTTTTTTTTTTTTTGCTTTTTGGAGGGCAATTGGGGTTAAGTAACTTTCCCAAGGTCAGGAGGCTAGACTTTTGTTCGTGTGTACATTAAGTGTCTGAGGCCTCATAAGAACTCAGGTCCTTCTGACTCCACGGCCAGGGCTCTACTCACTGCACCAACTAGCTGCCTTGCCTTTTTTTCTTAAAGAACATTAGCTCCTTAAGGACTGGGGCAGGCTTTCTTGTTTATATTAGTATAATCAATGCTTTGATAAAGAAAAACGTACTAAATATTTTATATTTTTACCTATCTGCCCATCTTTCTGTCTATCTGCTTATCTTCAGTATCTAAAAGAAAGCAGAAACCTACAAACAATTTAAAAATTGAACAAAGTCTTTATCTAAAGCAATCACTGATCTACTCGTTTGTTAAAGGGCACATACTATTCTAAAGACATTAGCAATAGTGTAAACATTTCAACTATTCTGAAGAGATACAAAAATAAAATTCTCCTCCATACTGCTTTTGGTCTGAACCTTAAATATTGACTAACTTTGAAACAGTGGTGTCAAACTCAAATAAAAATGGCCTCACTGACAGGTATATAAGAATACCTGCAGCAACATATTGACTTAGAAAACCACATATTAATAGTATCTATGTTCTATTATGTTCTTATTTATTTTGTTACAAAATATTTGTTTCTTAAATAAATATTTCACCAATTACATTTTCATCTGGTCAGCATGAGGGAGTGTTGCTGTGCTTGATACCTCTGCTATAGAGATTAATCCATTCCCTTGTGAGAAACATTTTTCCCATTAAATGAACATACCCATATGTGTTTGATCTATTTGGTAGATTTCCATGAAATAAATTCACTTTTGTAAAGATTCTCGAGATAAATTCATTCAATGTATCATGTGTAGATATGGCTTGTATCAATTACATTTGTCCAATTAACTAACATTTCCGTGCATTTTTAGCTTTTATTTTCTTTTGCCCAATTTTCTTTGTCACTCTCTTTTTTTTTTTTTACAAATGCTTTATTAACTTCTGTTTTACATCATTCATTTCCGCCAGATTTTGAGTTACAATCATTTTCCCCCCATTATTCCCCTACCCAACCTCCCAGAATAGCAGTCCCACAAGATATCGCTTCCTCCAATCTGCTCTCTCCCATACCTTCTCCCATACCCCTTCGACTTTTCCATTAGAGGAAGGTGAATCTTTGTGTCCCAATGCCTGCACATCTTATCTCCCAATTACAAGCAAAAGAGTATTAATAATAGTATTTATATATATTTGAAACATTTAATGTTAAGACCTCGAATTTCAGATCCATTTCCTTCCTCCCTTGTCACCCATTCCCTCTGGGGAGATAAGTAATTCAGTATATGTTGTACATGTCTAGCTATGCAAAACATTATCATAGTAGATATATTGTACAAGGCTGCTTATAATTCCCTCCCACTCATCCCACCACCCACCTGGTCCATTCCCTACATGATCCTGTCCCTCTTCTATAGTGGGTACTTCCAACCTCCCCTCACCCCAAGGATGCCCTCCCATCCATCATCCCTCCTCTCATCCCCCTTCCCCCTATCCTGCTGCAGGTTGAGATATCCCATTTAGTATGTATGTCATTTTCTCCCTGAACCAAACTCAATGTGAATGTGGTTTTGCCTTTTTAGCCTTCCTTATTCTCCCCCTCCTTTGCAACCACTTCCCCTACACGAGATAGTTTACCCTACCATGTCTCTCCCCATCTCCTCTTGCCACTTTCCTCTCTCACCTCATAATTTCATCCCTTGAGTACTCTCCCTTCCCAACAAAATCAACCTATGCCCTCTATCCATATATAACTGTAACCATATACACACACATTCACATATGTATTCGTATGACCACACCCCTTCTTCCATTATTTTCATAGTGAGAAAGATATCATCAGTCACAGATATTGCTTTTCCATATAGGAATGTAAATAGTTCAACTTTGATAAGTTCCTTTTGATTTCTTTTCCCTGATTACCTTCTCAGGCATCTCTTGCTTCTTGCGTCTGGATGTCAAATTTTCTATTCAACTCTGGTTTTTCCTCAAGAATGCTTGAAAGTCCTCTATTCCACTGAATGACCATATTTTCCCCTGAAACAAAATACTCAGTTTTGCTGGGTAGGTGACCCTTGGGTTCATTCCCAGTTCTTTTGCCCTCTGGAATATCATATTCCATGCCCTTCGATCCCTCAGTGTAGAAGCTGCCAGGTCCTGTGCTATTCTGATTGTGTTTCCACAATATTGAAATTGTTTCTTCCTGGCTGCTTGTAGTATTTTCTCCTTGATCTGGGGATTCTGGAACCTGGCTATAATATTCCTGGGAGATTTCTTTTTGGGGTCTTTTTCAGGAGGTGATCGGTGGATTCTTTCAACCTCTATTTTGCCCTCTGGATCTAAAACATCAGGGCAGTTTTCCTTGGGAATTTCTTGAAGGGTGATTTCTAGGTTCTTTCTTTGATCATGGCTTTCAGGTAGTCCAATAATTTTTAAATTGTCTCTCCTGGATCTATTTTCCAGGTCAGTGGTTTCCCATGAGATATTTCACATTGCCTTCTAATCTTTCATTTGTTTGGATCTGCTTAACAGCATCTTGATTTCTCATAAAGTCATTAGCTTCCATTTGCTCCAGTCTAACTCTGAAGGAATGAATCTCCTCAGTGAACTTTGAGATTCTTTTTCCATCTGGCAAATTCGACTTTTTAAGGCATTCTTCTCCTCATTGTCCTTTTGGGCCTCCTTTGCCATTTGAGTTAGTCTATTTTTTAAGGTGTTGTTTTCCTCAGTCAGGCTGTTGACCCTCATTTCATACTTTTCCTGCATCCTTCTCATTTCTCTTTCCATTTTTTCCTCCACTTCTCTTATTTGATTTTTAAGGTCCTTCTTAAGGTCCTCTATGGCCTGCAACCTGCTCATGTTTTCCCCTGGGGCTTTTGGAGCAGGACTTCTGACCTCACAGTCCTTTTTCCGCTCTATGCCCCCAAAATAGGAGTCTAGGGTTGCATTTTTCTGTTTCCCTTGCCTTGGCATGTTGCCACTTAATTGCTTGACTTTTGGGCTTGTTGCCACACTATGGCTTTAAGGCCAGCTAGAGGAATTTTCATCCCGAACGTGTGGGGGCAACTTCCGTTTCTGGCAAGCTGTAAACCCACCCACAACTTCCACCCTAGATCACAATCCAGATCCAGGGAGGTTAAAGCAAGAGCGATTCCCCCCCAAGACTGATCGCTGGATCTCCCCACGATTTGTAGGCTGGGAGCCGGAAATGCCTATGAAAACTACAAAATGGCATGTCACTCTCTTTTTTAAAATTTTGTCTCTTTCATTATAATTTCTTCCTTCTTGCTGTGTACTAAGCCAAATATTTTAACCCTTATGATTACAGAATTGTGAGCTCTCAGAACACATGGGTGTGTGTTTGTATATATGGACACGTATATCTTGTTTCCCTTCACTTCATTCTTTGTTTATAAAATTCTTAAAATTGTTTGCTTTTATAATATTGAAATTATGATATAAATTGCATACCAATGAGGAAATTCATTTTGCTTGATATGCATATTTGTTATAAGGAATTTTTCTTTTCTTTTTGTTTTCACAAGGAGTGGGAGCAAAAACAGATTTCTGTTAATTTTTTTAAAAAAATGAAGAGATAGGGCATGCTACAGATGTGGCATTTTGCATGTACTTTCAGATTGGGTCACTATATTGTTAGTTTTGCCTAATTGTTTTATTTGGTTACAAAAGACTTCTCAAGGGGTAGGATAATCTGTAGATACTAGGAATATAAAAAGTAAAACATAATATAAGAAGAAAACATATCAATAAATCTTTCTTTTAAAGGATTAAAGTGAGGATGTCCTGACCCCAAAAAAGTACAAGGGGAAAAGAAAATGGGATACAGTCCACCAAGAAAAAAAAAGTTATGGAACATTATCACTGTAACTCCTGCTTTCATCAAAAAAATTCACATTACTAGGAATCAAGTCTAAAGAACTCTTGAGAGGGTAAGCAATAAAGAAGGCATGGAATTTTTAAAAGGTCATTGTAAATCAATCTTACTGAAATAATAGAATATATAGGGGTGTAGGGAGAGATTAGATGTTGCATTCTTATCTGAGACATAAAGAGAAATGCAAAACAAACTGAGAATCAGAATAAATGTAAAGTCATTTTAAAAGACAAGGGGCTACTCTCTTCTGTATAGAGGACTACTGTTCAGATAAATCTAAATATTAGAGATTGTGTATCATTGTGGCTTGTCCTTCATTCTCGAAGAGGATCTTGACATCAGGTAGATGATGACATGACTTACAGTTGACTTTGATTTGAGTCACCAGCCTCACTTTCTCCTCCAGAGCAATCTGGATCCAGTGACCAGATACTCATCAGTATGAGTGGAGATGGCCCAAGATACAGTGGGAAACTTGGCCCTCTTAAGCTAAGATCTTTTCATGTTCTCAATTTGAGTGAGGCAAGGCTCATTCAGTGAATAGCTCTCTTTAAGAAGTAAGTCAAGGGATGGCCCCTTTAATTAAAAAAAAAATCAAAATGGGAAGGGAAGATCCTCAGGGTTGCTATCCAAAAGAGATATATTTAAATTCACTGTGACGCAGGAGGGCCCAAAAAATAACCATTAAGTGGTGCTTGGGCAGGGACCTATTGTTGTCCAGTCTACGAGATCAAGAGTGAATTGGGTTTAAGACCTGGTCTTTGAGAAAGAAATCTGTCCAGTAAACCCCAAGTTAACTAGGTAGCTTTTGGACATAATAATTTACCATTCTTTGGGCAGAACACTCTAAGCTAAGGGAAGAGGAGAGACAAGGGAGGAGAGGAGAGAAGAGAAAAAGAGAGGAGGTGAGAGGAGAGGAGAGGAGGGGAGGGGAGGAGAGGAGGGGAGGAAATGGAGGGGAGAGGAGAGGGGGAAAAAGATAATGAAGCATTTTTCTTTTTCTTAGTTTATCAGTCAGTATTCAGTTAATTAATTATTGAAAAAGCTGTATCTATGAGATAGGCAGGCCAGAGGGAGAATTACTGATGGAGTAGGTATCACAAGACCTAGATCCTAGATTCTTATACCAACTATATAATGAATTAGCTTCTTCATGACCTTCTAAAAGCCACTTAACTCATAGTAGAATAAGGAAAGCATGCAACTAGATGGTCTTTAAGATCTTTTTGGCCCTATGATCCTGTTAATTTTTTCAAGCCAAGCTACTTGAATAAAGGCCTCACTGCTCTCTGTTCTTAAGGGTCTGTCATGCACCAGTTGTCTTTACTGCTACAATTTGGGTTGCTAGGAACAGTTAAGGGCACTATTGTGAAACCAAATTACCTAATTAGATTGAAAAGCCTCAGGTGAATACTTCTAAATGTTTTTGTTTCATTTGAAAGACTTAGAAATCATCTTTTTACAGAAAGCTAAAATATTAATAAAAAAGTCCTAAGTTATTATTTATAGACCTTTCTTTTCTGTCCTTTAACTTTTGTTTATGTTTGTACGGAATAAACCACATGCCAAACTATAAACCACAGAAAATTCTAAGAGGTCACACATAAAAAAGAGAATAATTAAAGGTTCCATGTTTTACAAGACAATGGTTAGCAGAATTCTTTTTAAAAGGGGGGTTGGTGGAGATGACCACAAACAATTAAGTAGGAAATTTAATTTGCATGAAATTGAAAAGCTTTTGTATTAGTAAAATCAAATCAATGAAAATTAGACTAAGAAATGAATCTATTAATTGGGGGAAATTTTTGCATCAAATATTTCTGGTAAATGTTTGATGTATCCAAGATATATAGGTAATAACCAAAACTATATAAGTTCAAGGCCATTTCTTAGCAGATAAAATGGTCATAGGATGTGAGCAGACGATTTTCAAAGGAAGAATTACAAATTGTAAACAACCATGTGAATGATTGTTCTAAATCACAAAAAAGTAAGAGAAAACTAAATTAAAACACCTCTGATGTTTTACTTCATAACCAGAACATTGGCAAAAATGGCAAAAGAATGAGATAATCAGTGTTTGGGATGCTGTGATAGGGTAGGAACTAATGTACTTGATGGAACTGTGAAATGTGAAACCTATCTGGAAGATAATTTGGAATTATATGAGTGAAAAACTAGATCATTCCTCACCTTAGATCCATACATCTCACTGCTAGGCAAATGACATAGACAGAAACAAAGGTCTCACACATAAAATTTTCTTGGCAGCATTTCCAGCATGTCCCACTGCCTAATTACAAAGTAACAAAAGGTATAGGTCTTCTTAAAAAAAATAAGCCTCCCCTAAGCAAGCTTCTATTGTTGTGTTCCAAGTGAGGACCATTAAGGGGCAGGGAAGATCTTCAAATTCCTTTACCATTACAGTTATTAAAAAAGATTGTTGGGTGGGCATGGGAGTGCGGAAGGTAGTGGTGATAAATATATTCATAACTGTGATATGATAAATCTTTAAAGGTTCAAAAAGAATGAAAATGTATCAGATAAGTGTATAGCAATATTGAAACCAGATAAGATTCTTTACTAAGGCATATAATTAATAAAATACTTCATTTTATATTTATGTACTCATCTTTTATAAAACTGCAATTGTATTACCTCTGTATCAACAATTTTTACTTCATAATCATTAAACATGTAGTAAGAATTATTCCTATTATAGTTCACAAAACACTTTACATATATTTTCTCAGTGAGCCATATTTTACATGTGTGTATATAAGTACATATATAAAACCATATTATACACATAACACTATAATAGGCACTGTGACAGTGCAAAGTTAGTAGAAGCCATAGTCCATTGCTATTATTGAGTTTATAATTTGACGAGGCAGAGCAGGATGAGCTTAGTCACTTGCCTAGTAACTCCTATTGGCAAAGATAGAAAAAGAATTAGGCTTTACTCTGTGTCATGGACATAAAATATCAAGCAGTGCCTTATACTCAGAATCAAAATCCGTGGATATATTTGTTCAGCACCATATTCCTAAAATCCTGCCTGAGAGGACAGAGAGCTTAATCCCTTGATTTACCATTAAGAAAGGCTGCTTTTGACAGTTTCCATCCAGTGCTGGGTAATTGTGGGTTAGAATTTCAGAACTACCAGATAGGGTGCTAGGTGGCAAGGAGGCAAACACAAAAGTTGTCTTACATTTCACAGTCAAATGTTTTTGCTAGGATCTAGGAAAATATAGGGGGACCTGAATTCAAATGCGGCTTTCAGTCATTTATTTGCTGTGTGACCTCAGGTAAGTCACTTCATCCTCTTTCTTCAGTTTCCCTAGCTATAAAAATGATCTGGAGAAGGAAATGGCAAACACTACAGTATCTTTGCCAAAAAGATCACAAATGGGGTCACGGAGAGTCAGACACACTGAAATGACTCAGTAACAACAAAACAAAGGAAAATACTGTGGATTTTGAACCTGTTTCTAACTTTGGTTAATGATATTCTTCAATATATACATCATTCTCTCAGTCAAACTTCCACTTTGGGACCTACTAGGCAGCTAAATGAACCATGAATAGAATACTGAATATGAGGTAAGAAGACCTGGTTCAAATCCTGCCTTCTACATTTAGTAGCTGTGTGACCCTGGGCAAGTCACTTAATATATTCCTCAGTTTCCTCATCAGTAAGATGGAGAAACTAATAACACCTACTTCCTAGGGTTGTTGTGAAAATAAAATAAAATAATATTTGCAAAGTGTTTTTAAAACATAAAGCATTCTATAAATTCTAAATGGTTTTGCTATATGATTTATATACACATATGATATGTAGATAGTGTGTCTATGTATATATTTATATACTCATGTATGGTATAGATAAGTATGGATAGTTATAATATATGCATACATGACATATGTACATATATATTTATGTGTATCATTTATTGTTAAGTTGTTTTTCAATTGTGTCTGACACTTTGTTACCCCATTTGGGATTTTCTTGGCAGAGATACTGGAGTATTTTGCCATTTCCTTCTCTAGCTCATTTTACAGATGAGGAACTAAGGCAAACAAGGTTAAATGAATCACCCAGGGATCACACAGCTAGTGAGTATCTGAGGCTAGATTTGAACTTATGAAGATGTTTTTCTGGTTCCAAGTCAAGCGTTCTGTCCACTGCACCACCAAGCTGCCCAATATGTATCATATATACACAGAAATATATTCATATATAAAATACATAACATACCTGGCTTTAGTAAATGTCCCCTGCCCTAACTCCCATTTTAATTCTTCTGATGTTAATCTAATCTTACTAATCCGCCTGGACCCCCTGGGTTGTGGCCTTTCCTCATTTAACCTTTTATCCTATAGCCTAGCACCCTTATTACTACTGGTTTATAGTACAGATTGTCATGTGCTTTTTTATAAGGTCTTGCTGCTATATAGAAAATAAAAAGAAGGTTGTTCGTGCAAAAAAAAATTAAACTGAAGTTTACAAATGATCAGGAATTATTTTGGGTACAGCTCCATCTCCCTTTACTATTCCTAAAATTCCATTAAATGCTCATTACTTAAGATTGTGAAAGAGGCAAGGTGACATACTTTTCAAATTGGCAGAAGATATAGAGGCTGTAAGCTTTAGTAAAATTAAATTTTTAATTTGGACCTTTTTTCTTTTGTTCATCTTTTTTATCTCTCTTAAATCACCAAGCCAGTTTACTACCACACTTTGTTCAAACAATTATACAGATCAAAACTAACCATATGCCTTCTCCAAAATATATCCTATGTTCTTTATATGGTTCATTATGCCAAATTATTTGAGCAACTTCTAAAATCTAAGTGTGTATATAGCAACCCCACTCCCATCTCCAAATAGATATAATAGTAACCACAGAGAACCAGAAATCTCAGATTAGAAAAAAGACCTTAGAATACATATAGCCTAACCCACATGTGAAGAGGGATTTTCTTTACAACATGCTATCAATTTATTCCTCCAAATAAATCATCTCCCACCACTCTTATCTTTTATTCAGTGTTCCTCAAACTAACTTCATTGTCCAATTTTTATCTTATTTCACCTGAATAAAAAAGGCTGTGTGCGCCTGGGGGAGAAGGATAAGATGCTTGTCTCATACTGTGATTTGCTCCAGTCCCTTACACCCGTGTTCAAGTAGCTAGGCATTCAACTGGAACAGTTATCATCCTAGAATAAACAGAGATTATGTAAGGGAAGTGCTTAGTAAATCTTCGAATGTCTGTTATCCAACTTACTTAGCGGTCAGTTAGCAGAAAGACAACTACAAAAAAACCTCCAAATTAATTTGTATTTAAATCCAATGGGGCTGTTGATTAGTGTGATACTAGCAAGATTTCAAAGGCTTCTAGAGATAAAATCCAGCAACATGATGCTAGCCACTGGGGCGGATACAAATGAATGCAGCACTTTGAAAATATGGTTCTCTCAGGACACAGCCAAATTGAAATTTTATCCTTTACAACCCATTGTTTATCCTCACAACCCATTGAAGTAGGCAGTTTACTCATCCTCATTTTTCAAATAACAAAACTCTTCTCAACATTAATTTTCAGTTTCCCAAATTTGATTGCTTCTCAATAATGTAAAATAAATTCTCAGAGAAGTTACATGATTTGCCCATGGTCATATGGTTAGTAAATGACAGAGGTGAAACTTGAAACCAGGTCTCCATAATCCAGTGGTGTTTCCATTGCACTGCATTGGCACAACAGTAAATATAGTCTTTTGTGAGCTTATTAAGTCAATTAATTTTACCCTTGGTCCAAGTCAAACTCTACATGAGAACTTGTGCAGGGCTCCATTGTTGCCCTGACATTATTGTTTGTTGACTTTATAACAGTGACTTTGTTCTTTGTGACTTTTAATTTGTTGGTTTACATCTGATTTCATAAATACATTTCAGATGACTAAGGTGTCTAATTGTTGGACGTGTATATATCAAGAGTTGTATGTAAAGTCAAAGGAATATTCTTAAAATAATATATATATATATATATGTGCATATATATCTGTCATTATTGAAATAAATAACAAAAGTAGGGGCAGCTAGGTGGCGCAGTGAGTAGAGCGCTGGCCCTGGAGTCAGAAGGACCTGAGTTCGGATCCGGCCTCAGACACTTAATCCACACAAACAAAAACCTAGCCGTGTGACCTTGGGCAAGTTACTTAACCCCAATTACTTTAAAAAAAATTTAAAAAAATAAATAAATAACAAAAGTATTTCATATTATACTAATTACCAAAATTTTTTTAATCTGGATAATTTTATTTTACATTATTGAGAAGCAATCAAATTTGGGAAACTGAAAATTAATGTTGAGAAGAGTTTTGCTATTTGAAAAATGACAATCAGAATGAGGTATTCTAATGATTTCTTCATGTTTTGTGATTTTAGCCCCTTGTGAAGAATTATTCCATATTCTAAATATTAACTGGTTACCCTGACCCCAAAATTTTGCTCTAGCAACTTTACTCTTTAGTACCTTAAGGAAGCACAAAATTTTCTAGCAAGATTTGAGTGTAAATGGGTCAAACAAAGAATATGTTGATCCAATCAGAAAACCTTCACGTGAATTAGTGAGAAATGGGGATTTCCTCCAATTGTTTTACAATTAAGAAAAAACACATGAATAAAGTTTCCCAGGTTACTTTCTATGTTAAGAAAAATAAAAATCAAATGATATTGTTTATATTTTCTCATTAATATAGAAATAATATAAGCAGTAAAAATTAAAGTGCTCCCAGAATTTAGAAAAGTAGAGGTTAATTTGGAGTCCTGGGCTTTTTGTTTGTCCTTTGTTCTGGAAGAGGACCATGACATCAGGAAGATGATGATGTGACTAACAATTGACTTTGATTTGAGTGAGGGTGGGCTGTGCAAGGTCACCAGTTCCACTTTCACCTCCAGAGCCATCCAAGTCCAGTCTTCAGATATTCACTGGGACAGCTGGAGATTGCCAAGGATGCAGTGGGAGACCCTGGTCTTTTTAAGCCAAGGTCTTTTCAGGTTCTCACTTTGAGTGAGGTAATGCTCATTCAGTGAATAGTCATCTTTAAAAAGTAAGTCAAGGTACAGCAACTTTAATTTAAAAAAAAGTCGAATTGGGAGGAGAAGACCCTCGGGTTTGCTGGTCACAAGAGAAACATTTACTTTGAAGGAGCCTTTGGCAAGGCGATGTTGACAAGCTGAAGCACCTCTAGTTAGAGTGGCCCAGCATGGTGATAGAACCCTGATTATGTCATACAAGATCTAAGGATCTAGGGCTGTTTAGTTTGGAGAGAAGATGACTTAGGGGGACAGGTTTGTTGTCCTGTGAAAGACTGAATCAGGCCTATTCTGGGCTATATTTAGAGAAGAAAATAGGTGGAAATTACAGGGAGAGAAATTTCAGTTAGCTGTAAAGAACAGTTAAGGCTGATCAAGAATAGTCATAGCTATCTTGTGAAACACTAAGTTCCAATCAGTGGAGGTATTCAAACATAGGCTGAAAGAATACCTGACAGGTTAAATTAATGATTCATGTCTCCTAATATTTTTATAATTCTATAGCACCAACCCTGGGCCTGACATTTAGTGAATTCTCTGTAAATGTTCTTTACTGACTCTATCCAAGATGAAGCATAGTCAGGGAAACAGATGAGGCCAGGCTGGATTTGGGAGAGTGCAGTAAAGTATTCTTTGTCAGATTTTTTCATAGTCTGTCAGTATCTCCTCCAACAGAATAGTTTTTCCTTAGGGACATGGCTGTATTCATTTCAAGGCATAACATTCATTTCACAGTACCCCTCAAATAATGACCACACTATGAAGGCCTAGTCTGCTGCAGTTTTTCCATCTATACAAGCAGGTGAATTATGGGAAATAATTGCCACTGATGTTTTACACAGGATAATAAAGACTGAAAGCAATAATGTTGTTTCAGTCTCTTTATAGCCAGAAATAAAACATTTGCTGCTGCCACCATGTCTGGGGACATTTTCTTAAAGTTATTTGCTGACAACAGAAAGAAGATGAATGCTTGACCTGTTGAGGCCTGATCAAATAAAATACTTTGGGCACATGTACTTGTTCTCCCTGTAAAACAATTGCTATCATTCCATATGGCTTAGACATATTTATGTCCCATTTTTGTTAATTAAAATTCTTGGTAATGCATGTGAGTAGGTTTTTTTTTTCCTACAAAGTAGGTGGTGACATTTACTTTAGCCCTGAGAAGTAAGGAAATGCTGCTCCTAGCACTATTAACTTGTTTCCTAAAACAGAAAGTTCAGATGTATACGTTATATTCATCCTTGTAGCCGAGTCTAAAATTTGAATTTGTCATTAAATAGGTAAATTTGTTTTTGTTTCCATGAACCTTCTATTGAACTTATTTTGGTACACTTTAGTTACTGGTTCTAAATATGTTATGTTCATCACTTCTTCGATATCCTATGGGCCACATTTTTCCATCTAATTGGGGATACAAGACAGTCACTTGAAAATGACAAAAGAACTTATAAAAAGAAGTGCTCATTAATACAGCTGTGAAGAACAAATGTCCTAAATGCTGAGCTTTGAATTGTATCTCTGGCTTAAACATATGACTGTTATGTCAGGCATCAAGAAACTGGCATGGGAGAAGCCAGCTTTTACTTGACAGTTTAACACTACAAAAGTTGTTCCAGGCCAAATGTCCTTGTAGAAATCACTGCAGCATACAAATGCAGGGACTCAAAAGGAATTAACTATAAAGAAAATCAAAGGGAAAATAAATTAATATTGTACTATAGCTACTTGTTATGTATGCATAAAGACATATGCTACATACATTAACAAGAATATGCTAATAGATGTTTAACAGCCAGCTATTTAATTTAATAACTCCCCAAAATGTATTACAGATATGTTTTTAAGTTTCATCAGCATTTTTCATCTTTTTCTCCATCGGCTTATGTCTTGACAATAAGCAAACAATAAACCAAACTCTGATTTATATTTTTTGCTGATTTCCAAGGTAAGGTGAAAATTTAACAGCTGGCTCTTAAGGACTGATTCAAGTTGGATCTGGCACATTACTGGATATTAGGAGAAAGCATAGCAAAATGAATAGAGAGCCAGCTCTGAAGTCAGAAAGGCAATGGTTCACGTCCTATTTCTAGAACCTATTATATTTCTTCATAATAACTGGAAAGTTATGGAATCCTCCGGTGCCCAGGTATCTTTCTAAGATTATGAATTACCATCAAAGTCTTTATCACCTCTCTCCCAGATCAGCTATAGAAATAGCCTTCTGTGGGTCTCCTGGCCTCAAGGCTTTCCTTGTTTTAGTCGATCTTCATTCAACTGCCAGTGATTTATCTGAAGCATAGGTCTGATCATGCCAACTCTCCAGTGACTCCCTATGACTTCCAGTATTATATGTAAAGTTCTTTGTTTGACATTTAATCTTTTTTCATAACCTTATATGTTTCTACCTTTTTCATGATTTTCCTGTGACTGTTTCCCATTCCTGAAACACTTTCTTTTCTCAGTTCCAAATTCCTTTTTGTTTTGTGTTTTTAACAGTCATCCCAAGTGTATCTTCCTCCAAGAGGCTTTTCCTAGTACTCTCCTTAGTTATCTGATTTTTTTGCCTTTTTTGGAGGGCAATTGGGGTTAAGTAACTTGCCCAAGGTTGCATGGTTAGTATTTTTTTGTGTTAAGTGTCTGAGGCTGTATCCAAACTCAGGTCCTCCTGATACCAGGGAGCTTTACTCACTGTGCCACCTAGCCACCCCTATCTGATTTTTTTGATGGTGCCAGTATCCTCTCAGTCATTTGATTCATTTTCTTCCTTTAAGTCACAATGTCTGTGTAGTCTCTTTGACAAAACCTGATTTGACCACCTATTGAAGGTAGGTAGCAAAAGAGGTAGAAAATTGAATCTGGAGTAAGAAAGACCTTGGCCACTTCAACCTAAGGCCATATTTGAGGTCATATTTAAATGCTTACTAATCAATCAATGATCATAGTTTTACTGGCTTTGTCTTCTTCTAGTAGGCATCCAACTTGATTGCTAGAAGAGGTTTTATTTTATATCCTTTAATTGTCAGGGGATAAGCTTTATAGTCTTTTCCTACTACACAAACTAATATAAACAAAACCTGATCTAAATATATTTACAGTATATGATCACCAGAATTCAAAAGTGATTAAATATGAAACTCTAATGGAATAAAACTATCATTATTTCACTCCCCCTTTGAAAAATAAGCATAGCACCAACTCTATGTATGGTGACAAAAAAGACATACTCTGCATACTACATAGGGTATCTAATTATGGCTTGGGTGTCTTTATACTTCATCCAAAGAGCTTATTTCTCTTCTATATAAAACATAATCTTAACACACCTTCACTTTTACTGTAGAGGGCAGCACCATTCTTCCAGTTCCTTAGGCTCACAATCTAAGAATCATCCTCCTTAAAATCTATCAAACTCCATATCCAAGATCTTTCCAAGGCAACATCAGCCAATACTCTCTTTTCTCTCCTTTAATAATACCATAACTCAGTGAAGGCTGTTATCACCTCCCACCTGGATTATTGCAAGAGCTTGCTTGTGGGGTGTACTTGTCTCAAGTCTCTCCCCCAATATGTCATGTATTTAGCCACTAAAGTGATTTTCCTAAGACACACATCCAATGAAGTCAACCCCTTACTCAGCAGCTTCCTCTGCTTATACTCTTTCAGTAGGATTCCATTCTGATTACTAGAAAGAGGTCTATAGGGTATCCTTTAATGGTCATAGGATCAGTTTTATGGTCTTTTTCTACTAGAAAAACTTGTCTAGAGGGAACCTAAAGTATATACACAGAGAGGGGCAGAGTCAAGATGGCATAGTAGAGACAGCACTTCCACGGAGCTCCAGCTCACACCACTTCAAAATTATGTAAAAGGGTGACTATGAATGACCTCTGGAGCTCCAGAACCCACAAAATGACACAGAGAAGCTAACTTTACACTGAGGACAGTCCTGTAGTCTGGCAGGGAATGGCCAGCACAGAGCTCTGGGAGCCAAGCCCAGGCCCACATGAGTCTCGGTTTTAGCCTGAGGCCTGACAGACCAGCGGACAACTGGAGGGACCCCAGAACACTAGCTGCTGTGGCATTTTCAGAATTATCAACACATAGATGCCTAGGACAAAGTGAGAGGTTAGTGCCCTATGGACTTTGGGACTGGTTGGTAGAATGAGTCAGCTTCTTGCTCTGGGGGTGAGAAGCTGCTGAGCAGACTGCACAGCTTGCACCAGTTGCCACATTGGAGCTTCAGCTCTTGGCCTGCAAACTATAGGGGGATTTGGTTATAAGTCTGGGGGGGTAATTGCTCTTGCTTTACCCTTCTTGGATCTCGATTGTGGTCTAGGGTGGAGGACTTGGGGTGTGTGACCAGCATGCCAGGGGCCACCCAATTAATACCTCCAGAAGTTGAGAAAACCCCAGTGTTTGGTATGGAAGTTACCCTGGCTGGTGGCAATGTCCTACTGTGGCAACAAGCCCAAAAGTCAAGTAATTGAGTGGCAACATGCCTTGGCAAAGGAAACAAAATAAACAGAAAAATGCAACATTAGACTCCTATTTTGGGGGCAAAGAGGATAAAAGCATGGAATAAGAGGAAGACTGTGAGGTCAGAACTCCTGCACCAAAAGCCCCAGATGAAAATACAAGCTGGTTACAGGCTATAGAGGACCTTAAGAAGCAGATAAGAGAAGTGGGGGAAAATTGGGAAGAGAAATGAAAAAGATGCCAGAGAAGTATGAAATGAGGGTCAACAGCCTGACTGAGGAAAATAACACCTTAAAAAATAGACTAGGTGGAGCCAAGATGGCAGAGTAGAAACAGCATTTCCAAACAATGTAAAAGGTGGACTCTGAACAACTGGAGCTCCAGCACCCAGAGAATGACACAGAGAAGCTAACCTCCTGCTGAGGACAGCCCAGCAGCCCCTCAGGGAGTGACCAGCACAGCACAGTGCAATACTCTGGGAGTTAAGGCCAGGCCCATGTGAGCCTCGCTTTTAGCCCCACGGTGGCCAGACCAGCAGCCTGCTGGAGGGACCCCAGAACACCAGCAGCTGTGGCGATTCCAGAATTATCAAAACAGATATGCCTAGGACAAAGTGAGAAGTTAGCACCCTATGGACTTTGGGACCAGTATTTGGGGAACAATTTGGCTTCTTCCCCTGGGGGTAAGAAGTGGCTGAGGAGACTCAACACAGCTGCAATTTTGCAGCTTCAGTGGCAGCTTCAGCTCCTGGTGTGCGAACTGTAGGGAGATCCAGCAATCAGTCTGGGGGTTAATCGCTCTTGCTTTTACCTGCTTGGATCAGGTTTGTGGTCTGGTGGGGAGTTCTGGGGTGGGTATCTAGCTTGCCAGAGCATATAGAGGCTTTACAGAGGCCACCCAACTAATACCCCAACATTTGGTACGGAAGTTCCCCTGGCTGTTGGCAAAGTCCTACTGTGGCAACAAGCCCAAAAGTCAAGTAATTGAGTGGCAACATGCCTAGGCAAATGAAACAAAATAAACAGAAAAATGCAATATTAGACTACTATTTTGGGGGGAGAGAATCAATGCATGGAACAAGAGGAGGACTGTGAGGTCAGACCTCCTGCACCAAAAGCTCCAAATGAAAATTCGAGCTGTCTACAGGCCAGAGAGAACCTTCAGAAGCACATAAGAGAAGTGGGGGAAAATTTGAAAGAGGAATGAAAAAGATGCAAGAAAATTATGAAATGAGAATCAACAGCCTGACTGAGGAAAATAACACCTTAAAAAATAGAGTAACTCAAATGGCAAAAGAGGCCCAAAAAGGCAACAAGGAGAAGAATGCCTTAAAAAGCCAAATTTTCCAGATGGAAAAAAAATCTCAAAAGCTCTCTGAGGAGAATCATTCCTTCAGAATTAGCCTGGAGCAAATGGAAGCTAATGACTTTATGAGAAATCAAGATGCTATTAAACAGATCCAAACAAATGAAAGAATAGAAGGCAATGTGAAATATCTAATGGAAAAAAAAAACACTGACCTGGAAAATAGATCTAGGAGAGACAATCTACAAATTATTGGACTACCTGAACACCATGATCAAAGAAAGAATCTAGAAACTATCTTTCAAGAATTTCTCAAGAAAAATTGCCCGGATGTTTTAGAACTGGAGGGCAAAAAAGAGGTTGAAAGAATCCACAGATCACCTCCTGAAAAAGATCCCAAAAATGAAACTCTTAGGAATATTGTAGCCAGGTTCCAGAATTCCCAGATCAAGGAGAAAATACTACAAGCAGCCAGGAAGAAACAATTTCAATATTGTGGAAACACAATCAGGATAACACAGGATCTGGCAGCTTCTACACTTAGGGATTGAAGGGCATGGAATATGATATTCCACAGGTCAAAGAACTTGGGATTAAACCAAGAATCACCTACCCAGCAAAACTGAGTACCATGTTTCAGGGGAAAATTTGGACATTCAGTGGAATAGAAGACTTTCAAGCATTCTTGAGGAAAAAACTAGACTTGAATAGAAAGTTTGACATTCAGATACAAGAAGTAAGTGATGCTTCAGAATGTAAACAGGGAAAAGAAATCAAAGGAACTTATCAAAGTTGAACTATTTACATTCCTACAGGGAAAAATGATAACTGTACCTCATGAAACTTTTCTCAGTATGAAAATAGTTGAAGAAGGGTATATGGGCATATGAATACATATGTGAATGTGTTCATATATGTTTTCTGGTATACATAGATATAAGGCACAGGTCAAATTTAATAGGAAGGGATGATACTTAATAGGTAGGGTTAAGAGGTGAGAGAGTAATGTTGTGAGGGGGAATGGGGAGAGACAATGGGGTGAACTGTCTCATGTAGTGGAGGCAGGGGAAGGTGTTTGCAGGGGAGGGGAGGAACAGGAAGGCAAAAAGGCAAAACCTTATTCTCATTGAATTTGGACCAGGGAGAGAATGTCATGCATACTAAATAGGTTGTCCCACCCTATAGGAGCATGGGGGGGAGGAGGATGGGGGAAGGTGGTGGAGACTAGGGTGGGCTGCAGGGGAGGGAAGTTAGAAGCACCCACTTTTGAAAAGGGATGGGATCAAGGTGGGGAGTGGACCAGGTAGAAGGTGGGATGGGAGGGAGGGAAATATAGTCAGTCTTTTACAATATATCTACTATGGTAATATTTTGTATAGTTACACATGTACAGCATATACTGTGTTGGTTATCTTCCTTTTAAAATCAAATTTAAAAAATATACAAATACTATGATTAATACTATTTTGCATATAATTAGGAGATAAGATGTGCAGGTAATGAGGTCCAGGGATTCACCTCACCCTACTGGAAAAGTAGAAGGGGGTATGGGAGAAGATATGGGAGAGAGTAGATTGGATGAGGGGATATCCTGTGGGACTGCTATTCTGGGGTGGTGGGTAGGGGAAAAATGGGGAAAAATTGTAACTCAAAATCTGGTGGAAATGAATGATGTAAACCAGAAGTTAATAAAGCATTAGGAAATATATATATATATATATATATATATATATATATATATATATATATATATATATATATATGTATATGTATATATATATATACAGAGTATATAATCATAAGAATTAAAAAAGGAATGAAAATTTCAAAAGGTATAAAGCATGAAACTAATGTAATAAATTATCATTGTTCCAGTATCCCCTCCAGGAAAAAATACAAAATGCTGTTTGACACTTAAAACATTTCATAACCTAGCCCACTCCTGCCTTTTCTGTCTTCTTACACACTAGTCCTCAAAACACACTCTTCAATCCAGTGGCACTAGATTCCTTGCTTTTCCATTAATAAGATAATATTTCCCTCTGCTCTGAATATTTTCTCTGGCTATCTCCCATGCTTGGAATGTTGTTCTTCCTCCACTTCAGCTACTGACATCCTTGTCTTCCTTTAAGTAGCAAATAAAAGTCTAAACTTCTACCGGAAGCCTTCCCTAACACTTCTTAATGTTATTTTATTTTATTTTTTTGCTTTTTGGATGGGCAATTGGGGTTAAGTGACTTGCCCAAGGTCACATGGCTAGTAAGTGTTAAGTTTCTGAGGCCGAATTTGAACTCAGGTCCTCCTGACTCCAAGGCCAGTGCGCTATTCACTAAGCCACCTAGCCTCCCCAACACTTCCTCATTTTAGAACCTTCTCTCTCTCAGTTAATTATATACTACTGTATATAATTTACTCTTTTTATATATTTGTTTTCACGTTGTCTTCCCTACTAGATTGAAAGTTCCTTGAGGATAGGGGTTGTCTTCTGTCTCCTTTTGTATCTCTAGTGCTTCACACAGTACCTGACACATAGTAGGTACTTACTGTTTATTTATTGACTAAATTATAATAAATGCATATATTTTCTAATTATATTTCATATAAACTTATAATTATAAAAGCTATTCTATATATCAATAAATAGCTATTTATACTTTCTGTACAGCAATTCATGTTTCAATATTATTGCATTTAGGAAAGGATAATTTTATTAGTAGTACTAGAAGGGATATTGGATGCCACTGAATTCATTTCCCTTAGTTCAAAAATAATGAAATTAGTCCAATGCCAAGATGGTGGAATGAGGAAAGAGCCCTCTGAAGCCCTCCCAAATTATTCTTTAAGCAACTAGAAAACTGCCTCAGATTGGAGTTAGGGCCAGAAAAGCAGCTTACCAGCAAGGCAGGAAAGATTTGTTTTACTGGGGTGGGAAGGGAGAAGAGCATCATCAGTCAGCCTCAGAGCAGGGGGTCTGTAGCAAGGCTCCAAGACTGGAGCAATCCACCAGTGAGGCCCCACCCTTCTGCAAAGGAGCAGACCTCTAGGCAGTGCAGCAAGGTCCCATTCCAGCAATCCCACCCCAGCACATACTACTAATGAGGCCTTGACCCCACTGCTAACAGGTAGTGAAGCCTCATCTTCAGGCTTGCCAACATCAAGAACCCACTGCAGAGGGCTACCAGCAGAGAAACCTTGTTTCCATAGAAACCCAGCAACAAAGCCCCAACCCTTGGGGAGATTAGCCTTAAAATTACTCCTCCAGGGCAGCCATCAGAAAGATTTTGTTACCATAGCAACCGAGAAGCAAATTCCTATCCTTGCAGCAGGCCAGCAGCTAAACTCCATAGCCTGGGGATGCCCCATGACCCCAAATGCAAGCCAGAAGGGAAGCCTACCCTCCAGAGAAAGCAAGTAGATAAGTCCATAAGCCCAGTAAAAACCAGCAGTAAGACCCAGAACCTCAGCACAAGAAGTCTGGGACTGTGCAGGACCAGAGCCCAACTCTCACTTAAAAACACCAAGTCATAAAAAATGCAAAAGTGAGAGGAAAAAGAGAGAGAGAGAGAGAGAGAGAGAGAGAGAGAGAGAGAGAGAGAGAAAGAAATAGTTTGACTATAGAAAGTTGCTAGAGTGACAGGGAGGTAAAGGCAAAACTCAGAAGAGGACAGTAGTGTCAAAATTGCTACATGTGAAATCTCAAAAAAAAAAAAAAAGAATTCCTGGAAGAAGTTAAACAGGATTTTAAAAAGCAAATTAGAGAAGTAGAAGAAAAAATGGGGAAAAAAAGACAGTAATGCAAGAAAATCATGAAAAAGAGTCAATAACATGTTATAAGATATATTAAATTTTAATGAGGAAAATAACTCTCTTAAAATAGACAAATGGAAAAGGAAGTATGAAAGCTCACTGGAGAAAATAATTCCTTAAAAATTAGAACATAGATTAGAACCCAGATTAACAGAAGAAATAGAATACTTAATTAACCTAATCTTAGAAAAATAAATTGAACAAGCCATAAATTAACTTTCTAGGAAAAAATCGCCAGAATCAGAAACAAATTCTATCAAACATTTAAAGAACAATTAATCCAAATACTATATAAACTATTTGGAAAAGACAGGTGAAGAAGTCCACCAAATTCTTTTTATGATACACATATGGTCCTGGTACATAAACCAGGAATAGCCAAAACAGAGAAAAAATTATAGACCAATTTCCCCAATTAATGGTTCAAAATTAGGAAAATTATATGCATAATTGATGATATCAATAACAAAACCAGCAGAAATAACATGATTTTTACAATTGATGCAGAAAAAGCTTTTGGCAAAATATAGCACCCATTCCTACTAAGACAGCATAGGAATAAATGGAGCTTATTTAAAATAACTAATATTTCTATAAAACCATTAGCAAGCATCATCTGTAATAGGCATAAGCTAGGAGCCTTCCCAACACAAAAAGGAGTGAAGTAATCATGCCTGTTATCACCTCTATAATGTTAACTATAGCAATAAGAGAAGACAACAGGAAATTAAAAGAATTAGCATAGGCAATGAGGAAACAAAACTATCACTCTTGGCAGAAGATATGATAAGAAAACCCTAGCAAATCAACAAAAAAACTACTTGAGTTTATTAACAACTCCAACAAAGTCCAGCAGCAAGAGATAAAAAGAGAGATTTCCTTTAAAATAGCTGTAGAGAATATAAAATACCTGGGAGTCTACCTGCCAAAACAAACACAAGAACTATATGTACACAACTATAAAGCACTTTTCACACAAATAAAATTAGATCTAAGCAATTAGATAGATATTCATTGCTTGTGGGTAGGCCAAGCCAATATAATAAAAATGAGAATTTGACCTAAATCAATCTATTTATTCATGATCATACCAATCAAACTATCAAAAATATTTAATAGAACTAGAAAAAATAATAACAAAATTAATCTGAAAAAACAAAAGTTCAAAGATTTCAAGGGAATCAATGAAAAAAAGAAGTGTAAGAAGCTGATCTAGCTGTACCAGGTCTCAAAGCATATTATAAACCAGTAATTATCAAAACAATCTGGTACTAAGTAAGAAACAGAATAGTGTATCTGTAGAACTGATTAGGTACAAATTAAATTATGTTAAATTATCATAGTAATCCATGCAGCACTTTTTAAACTGTGGGTCTCGACCCCATGAGGAGCACTGAAGGAGTCACAAGTGAAAAAGTTTAAGAAGCCCTCTATACAATAAACACAAAGATCTAAGCTTTGGGAACAAAAACTCATCATTTAACAAAAACTGCTGGTGAAACTTGAAAACAGAATGGCAGAAGCTAGGTATAAGTCAACACCTCACAATATATACCAAGGTAAGGTCAAAATTGGTGCATGATTTACACAAAGAGGGATACCATAAGCAAATAAGAGAGCATGTAATAATTTATCTGGATAATAGCTTATGGATAAAGGAAAAATTTAAGAATGAAGAAGATATAAAGAGTATTACTATATTTAAAATACGTAATTTTGATTATATAAAATCAAAATGCTTTTGTGAAAAATAAAACCAATACAACCAAAATTATAAGGAAAGTAGAAAATTTGGTAACAATTTTGCAACAAATATCTCTGAAAAAAAAACTTTTCTCAAACACATAGAGAACTGAGGCAAATTTATAAAAATGCAAGCCATTCCCTTATTGATAAACTGTCTAAGGATATGATCAAGCAGTTTTCAGACAAAGAAATCAAAGCTATCATTAGTCATATGAAAAAAAAATCTCTAAGTCACCATTGATCAGCTCTGAGGTACCACCACACTTATCAGAGTGGCTAATATGACAGAAAAGGAAAATGTTGGATTTTGGATGGCATGGGTGAAAACAGGGACATGATGCACTCTTGGTGGAATTGTGAACTGATCCCACCATTCTGGAGAACAATTTGGAATTATGAACAAAGGAGTATAAAACCATGCATACCCTTTGATCCAGCAATACCACCCCTTAGTCTATATCCCAAGATATACAAGAAAAGGGAAAAGGACCTATTTGTACAAAAATGTTTACAGCAGTTCTTTTAGTGGTAGGTAAGAATTGGAAATTGAGGGGATGCCTATCAATTGGGGAATGACTAAACAAGCTATGGCATATTATTGTAATGTAATATTATTGTGATATAAGAAATGATGAACAGTTGCCTGACTTCAGAAAAGCCTGGAAAGACATATATGAACTGATGCTTAGTGAAGTGAAGAGAACCAGAAGAACATTGTACATAATAATAGCAATATTGCTCAATGAAGAATTGTGAAGCTATTCTCAACAATACAATGATCCAAGACAATCCCAAAGAACTAATAATGAAGCATATTATCTGCCTCCAGGGAAAGAATTGATATTGATTAAACATAGACTGAAGCATGCAAAAGAAAGACCAGAAAGCCATCACTGGTCCTTGTGTCTGGGACTTAGTGAAAATTAAGCAAGATACCTACAACAGTTTGACCATCTTAAGTTTTAAAGACAGTTGATGAAGGAGAAAAGAAAAATCATTGGTCAAATGTAGGGATCAGGTCCAGGGAGGGAGGGGGTGTTTGCTGGTGATCTCCAAAGTGTCTGTACTGACCTGTTCATTTTCTCATGGAACCTGTTGACAAACAGGATACCAGATGTGAATATGCATGTAAATATAAGCCTGGCTAGCCTTGGGCAAAGCAGAAAAGTTTATAGTAGTCACAGTATCCCTCTCACTTTTTTTTTGCTTTTTTGGAGGGCAATTGGGGTTAAGTAACTTGCCCAAGGTCACATGGCTAGGTATTGTTTGTGTGTGCATTAAGTGTCTGAGGTCGGATCCGAACTCAGGTCCTTCTGACTCCAGGGCCGACGCTCTACTCACTGCGCCACCTAGCCGCCCCTACCTCTCACTTTTTAAAGAACAATTTAAAGGTGACAATACATTTTGACATCTATTATTAGATTTCCAGAATTACCTTGGGGAAAACAGTAAAGATCCTGAAATATAAATCCAGGAGTCCTAAGGTCATATCCAGGCTCTGTCACTTACTACCTATGAGAACTATAACTCTCCCAACCTTGATATACTTCTTCATTAAAGGAGGAGATTGGACTAGGAATTTCAAAAGAATTCTTCCTATTTTAAATGCTAAAGTCTTATGATCTTCTGACACATGGTACCTTTGTGACACTGTTACATAAGAAAGAGCTCTTGATTTGACTTCAATGGTTCTGAGTTCGAATTCTGGCTCTGCCACTTACTACCTGGGTGGTAAGAGCATTGGATGTGAAGGGGATCTATATGTCTATGACCTTGGACAAGTCTCTTATCACCCTGTGCTTCAGTTTCCCCATCTGTAAAATCAGTGTAAGATTAGATGGTTTCTAAGGTCCCCAAACAGATCTTGATCTCTGATCCTGTGACCGTGGGCAAATCATTTAAACACCCAGTCCCTCTATTTCTTCATCTTTTAAATGATTGCAAAAAGCCTTGCCCTGCCTACCTTAGGGAGTTCTTGTAAGTAGAAAGTGAGATGTAAACTAAACAAAAAAAGCTCTGTTAAGAGATGTAAAGGGCTTTTCTTCTCACTTTTATTATGGTTCTCAGATAAAGTTTATTCCCTTTATCTAAATGTGGTTGCATTATTGATAGAATTGGGTCCAGGCCAGGGGGCTAAAGTACTTTACAAACAATGGACAATTTCATATTTCTCAGGTTGTAACATTGATTGGAGCACAGGAGAAGGGGATAAAGATGGAGTTTCAGGATTAGGCCTAAGCTTCCTGAGACTTGTCAGTTAAGCTAGCACTTAATGTTATCCTGTCTATCCTGGCCTTTGTTTTAATTTCCTGTTGCACATATTCTTTTACCCTGCTTCTCTCCTTCCCTCTCACTTTTACTTGCTGATAATCACAAGTCCTCCCTTTAGACTTTCTCCTTGTACAGTTTGCCCTCCAGACCCAACCCAGAACCTACCCAAAATGGAGCTTGACCTCTGCATGTAGGATCAGTGTTTTCTGGAAATATTGGCTCTGGCTGATCCTAACAGAGGAGGAGATAGAACTAGTCTGGTACAATACAGAGAACCCAGGACTGGGGATCAGGAAGCTGGAGATGTAGTTCTAACACTGCCTCTAATCTATTGTGATGTTGACCCAGTCTGTCACCTCGCCATGCTGGGCCTCAGTTTTCTGATCTGTGAAATGAGGGTACTGGACAAGGTGAGCTCTAAAGTTCCTCCCTTTTTGCACTGGGCATGGTGCCTTACACTTGGCTGGTGTTTAATAAAGACTGAACCAAATTGGAGTCTTAGAGGCTATTACTATGGGTCCTGAGGCTCACAGAGTATATAAAATTATAGAATTCTATGATTCTAAGATTATGAGAGTCTGTGATTCTAAGGATCATTCAACATTGGCTCTTGTGAAGTCTCAGGGAATTAGTCAGCTGGACAGACAGGTTTTTTAAGAATGGAAAGTTTTCCCAGATCTCAGATCATGGAATATTGGAATCAAAAGAGACCTTGGAAGTCATCTGGTCTAATTTCCCACCCTCAGATGCACTCCCCCTATTTCCAGATGACAAAATTGAAGCACAGAGGGGAAGTGATTCATCCAAGACCAAACATGAGACAGAATGATATACACAGAACTGGGAGTCACATAAATTTAAATGCTGCTTATAACACTCAGTGGGTGACTATGGGGAAATCACTTAATAAATCAATCAGGAAATACTTTTTAACCCACTACTTTGTGTCAGGCATTGTGTCAATCAAGTGAAGGAGATACAAAGATGAAATGGCTCCTGCCCTCTGATAGCTTACATTCCATTGAGGAGAAAATATGCACATATATAGGTATATATAAAATATATAAAACCAAGACAAAATGATTTGTTGGGGGGGGGTTCTAACATTTGGGACTGAGGAGGAACAGGAAAGGTGCAAGGTAGAAAGGAGGTGGACACCTCCAGAAGTTAGGGATTCTAAGGGGTAAAAGTGAGGAAGGAAGAGTGCATTCCAGATATGGGAGACAGTCTATGAAAAGCCTCTGGTCCTCAGTTTCCTTCTCCATAAAACGGAGATAACAACAACAGTTATAACCTTATGGTATTTTTCTGTACAATAAATGAAATTATGTACATAAAATGCTTTGCAAACTTTCAGCACTATGGGAATCTTAGCATTTTTCCCCCTTTGGTCCAAATCAGTGATTTCGTCCACATAAAGATCTATTGAAAATGGAAATCCCATCTGCCAATACGGTTCGCCAAATGTTTGGTGATATATAGTCTACAGGAGACATCTAGGTCATTGATTGCTTCCAGAGTCTCAAGGCCAATATGTATCAGGACTGGGCTTTGAACCCAAGTTGTCCTAATTCCTAAATCAGCTACTACAGAAGACTGCCTGTCCAATGCCATCTATTAATTACTAGTTATTGGGCTGGGTCATAAACCCAGATCTCCTAATTCTCAGTTTGTATTTTTCTCCATAGTCCCTGAAATAATATCTTAGATGATCTTTAGTCATTGGGAAAGAGCCCTCGGGGAGGGGATTTGGGATGACAACTCTGACCCAGACTAGGAGGAAGACTGGTCTTGCTTTAACCTGAGGTCTTTAAACTTTTTTATAAAAAACCAAAACAAAACATTTTGGTAACTATTTCAATATACTTGATTTCCTTTGTCATCCTATGTCTTTTATCTTGTGCATTGAAAAAAGCGGTAATAAATCAATCATGAAAATTGGGAACAGAGATAACTTGGCCAGGAGCTCACAGTTACTAAGTGCTTGAGGCAGAATTTGTCTTGAGGTCATCCTGAGAACTCATCTAATGCTCTATTTACTTTGATATTATGCCATGATGTCTATATAACTGCTAGGTTATCATTATCCTTCTTAACTTCTCTATAGACATTGACACTGCTTATCTCCATCTATTCCTGAATACTATCTCCTCTCTAGGTTTTCATGACACTTCCCTCTCCTGTTTCTCCTCTTACCTGTCTGATCACTCCTTGTCAGTCTTCTTTGAAAGATCTATCTAGATGACACCTTCTAGCCATGGGCTTCCCCCAAGTCTCTATTCTTGGTACCTTCTTATCTTTTTCTGTTATACTATCTCACTTGGTGAGCTCATTAGCTAGCATGGATTTAATTATAATGTCTATGAAGATGATTTAAAGATCTAAATACACTCCCACACCCCCCCCCACACACACCGACACACACACACCTCTAATCTTTTTCCTGAAAAAAATCTCACATTACCCGCTGTCTTTTGAACATCTCAAAATAGATATCTCATGCTTACCTTAAACTCAACATGTCCGATGCTCCACCAACAAACCTTACCTTTTATTCCAAGTCCCTTATCATGGTTAAAGCAACCAGAATCCTCCCATTTACTCAGGCTTGTAATTTTAATGTCATTCTCAATTTCTTATTCTACCTAACAGTAAATATTAATTGTTTCTAAATTTTGTTGATTCCACCTTCAAATTTCATATCTCTATCTATCCATCAGTTGGTCTGTCTGTCTACCCTTCAATCACACCACAAGTATTGCTAGATTACTGTGATTAGCATTCTCATTTGTTTCCCTTCTTAAAGCCTTTCCTCACTCCACTCCATCTTTGGATTCCAATGGGATTTTTCCTAAAATGCAGATCTGACCAAGTAACCTCCCTCACCCACACCCCCAAAAATCACCCAAAGAAACTTTAATACCTTCTGGATCAAGTATAAAATCCTGTTTGGCATTTAAAGCTCTTCACAACCTTGGAACCTCTCTACCTTGCTAAGTTTCTTCTTCCTTATTGCTTTTATATAGTTTATAATGCAGGTATTCTGGTCTAAGTGTTCCTTTAGCTTGGCATTCCATCTCCTGATAGTACTTAATGTCACATGTGCCTGAAATGTTCTCCTTCCTCTCCTCAGACTCCTCACTTCCTGGTCTTTCTTCAAGGTCTATTTCTGTAAGATGCCTTTCCCCCTGTCCCAAGATTATTTTCTATTTATACTAGATAGATAGATAGAGAGATAGAGAGATAGATAGATAGATATAGATACAGACATATATACACAAATGCATATTGTTATATATATATGTGTGTATTCATGTATATATATTTATATGTAGCTATATGTATATATGTACATGCATCCATATATATATACATATATATATATATATATATATATATATATATACACACACACACATGTATATGGGAAGGGAGAAAACATTTATTAAACTCCTATAATGTTCGAGGCACTGTGCTAAGTACAGGTATTCTCATTTGAGATAAAACTTACTTATATGCATCTTGTGTCTCCCATTAGAATGGGAGTTCCTTGAGAGCAGGGACCATGCCTTTGCTTTTCTTTGTATTTCCAGGCTTTATTATAATTGCTATAACATTTTAAAAACACTTAATAAACACTTGCAAGCACTGACTAGTGTCAGAGGGAGGATTTTGATCCAGGCCCTTGGACACTGGACTTGGTGTTCTTTCCTGTATAATGTCATGTCTCCAAGTACTTTCTTTTAGGCAAAGTTATAGATTCCTAAATAAAATAATTATGAGAGAGAATTTTTGTACACAAATTATTTCAGATTAAAATTATCATCTCTGAAATTTTAAACTACATAAAGACATTAATTTAGGAAGGTTTATATGCATGCAATGTACAAATATTTTCTGTATGACTTTCTTTGCATAGGCCAACTTTAAAAATAATAGACTATATTTCTATAATATCTGGAGTAGATCAGGGAATAAAATATTTGGAGGAAGAAACAAATCTAGTGATCCTGAAGAGATTGGCCAAGACAATTGTGAATGTTTTTTGCTACCTTTCAAGTTTTATTAGTAGTAGAAGAATTATTTTTCTTTGTGCATATTTCTCAGGTCAGATACTACTAAAAGTTAATAATAACTAATAAAAGTTATTATTCATATTTCTTGAGAACCATTTCTATATTCCAATAGAAACGTGTGACACATTGCAGAAAGAATGAAATAAAGAAATTAGGAAAACAAAATTTTTCTCTCTTTTATTCACCATATCCTCTTGGGATTAATGGGGTAAGGAAAGTCGATATGTATTTTATTTCAAGCTAATTGATGCTAATTATATGGTAAAGGCCTAACTTATTAATTTATAACTATAACTGAATATTAAAACTAACACACCAATCCTGTGAAAAATGATTGTATTTTAAAAGGAAGAAGCCTGAATATCTAATTTTATGAATCTCCAAGGAATAAACCACCAGATGAATTTTAACATGTATCAAACACAAGCTTTACAGAGAAAGATAATGTACAGATTGGGAATACTGGTAAAACCTGATGAAAAGTTATTTAGATACATTAGATTAATTCATGGAAGACACGAGATAGAAGACTATAAAGGTGGGAAAACCTTTTGTAACAATTAGTGCTATCTGAAAAGTGATATTTAAATATTATGAAAGGGAGATGGAATTTGAATGAAGAGAGGAGGAAAGGAAAAAGTAAGAGAGAGAAGAGAAGAGGAGAAGAGAGGAACAGAGGAATATAGAGGACAAGAGAGGCAAGGAGAGGCATTGAATTAGAGTCTAGAAGTTAGTTTTCTATAGTCAAAAACTATAGGACAAGTTCCCATCTGCACTGAAGATCAATTGTACCCTGGCAATCCATTTCAGATAAGCCAGACAAGGCCAGGAAATCTTGCTATTAGAAACAGCATAACAAAAACAAAACCATCACTTGGGAGCCCTTGATAACAACTCCCTCACTGCAATGAACCGACAATTTGCTATGGCAGTTAGCAATAAAAGCCATAGAGGACTGAAAATCTCAACTTCAGCAAGTCTGAAGGGAAAGAGGAATGTTTCCCAAAGTTGCAGAGAAGTACTATTTTTGTATTTCTAATTGAAACACAAATTGTGAATATAGAATGTAGTCTTGGTCTTCCTGTTAAAGGGAAAAAATAGTGAAAGAGCTGGTGGAAGTCCTTGATATGTTAGAGTGAAGAGAAGAGAAAGCAGGAGTATGCTTTCAGGAGATTTCATTCAGGACTCCCATTAGACTCTAGAACTCCTGGGATATCTACCCAGAACACACTCATCTGCTGTAAATGGAGGCAACATTATACCTGGGAGTGATGTGTGAATCCCATTCAGGCCTCCCAAGACATACCTTCTCCTGCTCATGTCACATTAGGCCACATTAATAGAATCTTAGTGTCAAGAATGAGGGAATATAACTTCACTATCTCTGCCCTTTACAGATCATGTCCAATGAGCTGAACTCAATACCCAAATGCAAGATTTTAGAATGAATATTGCCAGACTTTAGCCCTTCCATATGAGGGTGATTAGGACAATGAGAGATCACAGAATCATGAATATTGGGTTACAGAAAAAAGAGAGTCATTTTTTAAATAACATTTATATCATACATACTATGGGGCAGGCACTATTCTAAGCACTTTACAGATATTAACTCATTTGATCATTTCATAGACTCATGCATATTTAGCTGGAAGGAACCTTCGAAACCATCTAGAAAATCCTTACATTTTGCAGATGAGGAAGCAAACTCATAGAGGTGAAAAGGCTTGCCCTTATGAGTACATATATAGGTTCTGAACCCAAGGTCTTTAACTCTCAGGCCAGTTCTCTTTCTTCCTTATCATGATGCCTCCTCTTTGACAGATGAGAAAAGTGAGGTGCATCCAGGAGAGTATCAATCAAAAAAACAAAAGGATGATTTAATGGTGATATGAGATACTCTCCAAGTATAACTCGTGTTCACAGTAGGTCTCTTGTCTGTTCTTGACTGTAACTAACACCAGCTCTAGGAGTAGCGGTAATCTGAGAAACAGAGGGGAGGACAGGTGAGTATTTCTCCTAATGGCTATGTTTGAAAGGATGGAGGAGATGGTGATATAATGTGCACTGCATGTACAAATCTTCCCATATCTCTCTTTGCTTTTTTTTCCTTTTATCACTTAGAGATATATCCAATGAAACATTCTTCTCAGTGGTGGAACTAAATAAAAGATACATTTATTAGGGTTGTCAAGTGAACAGTGGTTGCTTGTGGCTGCTATCTCTCCATTCCATCCTGGTAGCTATGGTGGGTGAGACAAAAATCTAATCAAAACCTGAAACTGGAATTAGATTGTATAATAGAGATGGTCTGGGGCTAGATTGTGATAGAACTGAACTATTCGGACTTTGGATCCAGCGATGCTACAGGGAAGGCAACTTTTTAAAAAACCTCCATGGTTGGGGAGAAGCTTTCAATATTCATCTCCTGAATTATCATCTGTTTCATTCTGCCTATTAAAGCTTATCGCAGGATGGTCTCACAACCATCAGAATGGGACACACAACCCATTCCTATAGATACTTCATTTGACATAAAGAGGGTGGGACAGTTGCCTCAGAATCATGTCTCTAAAAATTTTTGAGAGAAGACAGAAAAAGGGAGATGGTTTAACTGATCATTCCATGTGGAGTACATAAAATGAAGTAATAAACATTAATGAACATCTACCATATGTCCAGCACCATGCTAGTTCCTAGTGATACAAAGAAAGGCAAATACACACTGAGTGTGCACACAGACACACAGACACACACACATATGCACAAACACACACACAGAGTTCCTGCCTAAAGAAGAGCACAGTCTAACAGGAGATATAACAAATAAAGTAGTACATGCCTGTGTTTAAGTAAGATATATAGGATAAAATGGAGATAATATGATGAAATCTTTAGCAGTAAGGAGATTGGGTATTTTTTTTTTCTAGGAGGTAGGACTTTAGATGACACTGGAAAGAGAGACAAGGAAACCAAGTGATGGAAATGAGGAAGAAAAGAGTTCAGGCATGGGGCAGGATCAGTGAAAATGTTGAATCAAGAGATGGAGTGTTAAGTATGAAGATTTAATCTCAGAGTAAAATATATGAAGACTAGAAAGGTAGAAAAGTGGCCAAATTGTGAAGGGTTTTAAAAGTCAAGCAGACGTTTTCTAATTTGATGTTGGAGGTAATAAGGACACAGAGGAGTCTATTGAGTGGAAAGTGTCTAGTACCATCAGACATTTGCTTTGTGAAGCTCAATTTGACAACTAAGTTGAGAATAGATTAGAGTGGAGAGAGATTTGAGGCAGGAAGACCAACCAGTAAACCACTATAGTAGTCTAGGGTGCTGTGATGAGGTCCTGTACTGGTATGCTTGCAGTGTCAGAAGAGAGAAGAAACTGCATGTGGGAAGTGTTATGGAGAAATGGCAGATAATGATACAGGATACAGGAGGTGAGAAGATGTGAGGAATCAAGGATGACATCTAGGTGTGAGCCTGGGATACTGAGAGGATATTGATATTTTTGACAGTAATAAGGATGTTAGGAAGAAGGGTGGGGCTGGGTGGAGTGATATAATGAATTTAGTTTGGGATAAACTGAATTTAAGATATCTATGACACATCAAATTCAAGAGGGCCAAAACACAATTGGGGATGAGAGACTGCAGGTCAGGAGAAAGGTTATTCTGGAAAAAGAGATCTGAGAATTATCTGCATAGAAGTGTTAATTGAATTTTTACAGTTTGCCATATTCCATAAAACATGTAATCACAGTATATTTTACTTGAGTTCTGTGAATGTCATTGTTGGGTTTGAGAAGAGACTTGACTAGGAAAAAAAGAGCCCAGATAAGGACGGAAGTTTTCCTATAATTCTACAAAGATTAGGAACCATATTTCATATTAAGTTAAGGCATAGTTGCATAGTATATAGAGAGCTGCCACCCTAACCACTCTTCCAGAGCTAAAGGATTCCAACTAGAGATGACCATTTGTATTAGTAGAGAGTGCTTCCTCACCAAGTATTATTTCTAACTATAAAGTCAATGATCTATAATATACACACACGCATGTATATATACATAACACACATATACACACATACATGTGTGCACGCACACATATAAAACCTAGGGCTAATCTGATTATTTTAATATTCTGATAACTGAATTTAAATATAATTGATTTATATTATAATCCTATATATTTTATGAAATTTAAACATTAATTCTGAGATGGAAAGAAGTGGTCCATAAGTTTCACTAGACTGATACTAGGCTGTGTATAACATCAAAAAAGTTAAAAGCACCCAATCAGAACCAACCTTGCACATAACTTACACTTGATAAATGTTTGTTGATTTGAATAGAATGTAAGCCTCCTTGATACAGAAAAAAAATAATAGTAGGACATTCTAGGGTTTGAGCAACTCGATATTTATTTCTTAATTCAGGTATCTATTTAAAACAAATTTTACTGTGTCTCATATATGATGGAGCCAAATATTGTTCATTAATGTGTCCTCTTGAAATTAGGGTATTAGGTTCAGATAATGATCATTCACTTTTAAGCTAAGGATGATGAAGGGGAAGTGAGGGAAGGAGGAGAGAACAAGCATTAATTAAGCACCTACTGTGTTCCAAGCACTGTGCTCAATACTTTATAGATATTATCAAATGGGAATTTTTGATGTTATTATTATTCCTGGGAATGAAGTGATGCTATTATCCCCATTTACAGATAAAAAACTGAGGCAAACAGTGTTCAAGTAACATGTCCAGGGTTACATAACTAGTAAGTATCTCTTGGCTGGAATTGAATTCAGGTCTTCCTGACCTGAGGTCTAGTGCTCTATTCACTATTCCACATAGCTATCTCTGAACTTCTATTTTTGCGTATCCACATAAATGGTTCCAATTGACATGACACATATTTAAAGGGAATATATTTGGTTATATTAATGTATAAATATAAATATACATGTGGCAGTTAAAAGTAATGATCTTGTCTTATCAGCATGGTGAATTAACATCACAATTTTTTCTTAAATTTTTTTTTCCTCTTTCTAGAACAATATGGCTCTATGAAGAGTGGCTTTGAGAATCACAAGATCCATTTGCCTGACCATGGGTTTGCTTCTTTGGTAGTTGTGTTTTGAGCTATTGTGAGAATTGGGATATTAACAAAGTAATATCTAGAATTATGACACCAGTGACTCATTGACCAAAGTCAGACTCTAAACCCGATGCCAATGAATAATACAGAGAATAAACTTCATCAACGATTCCTTTATTTCCAAACCTAGAAATAAAAATATCTAATTTGCTAATTTTATGGGTTTGTTACAACAGTGGTGTCAGACTCAAATAGAAATGAGGACAATTAAAGTATACGTTAGAATCCTTGTGGTCTCTATATCAGTAACCACACCATCATTATTATCAATGATGTTAAGATCTTTCTTGTGTAGTTTTTTCTTTGTTTTCTTGCCACTTTTCCTTAATCTCTTCAACTTCTGTTAAGTCCTCTCCAGTTTTGTCTTTATCATGTTCATTTTTACAAGAAACATTCCCTTGATAGCTCAGATTTTCAGGAAGAGACTTCTTGTCTTTCCAGTCCTATTGTTCTCTTCTATTTCTTTGCATTGCTTGTTCCAGAAAATCTTTTTATCTCTCCTTGCAATTCTCTGGAATTTTGCATTCATTTTGGTATATCTTTCACTTTCCCTTTACTTTTTGCTTTCCTTCTTTCCTCAGCTATTTTTGAAGCCTCATCAGACAGCCATTTTGCTTTCTGGCTCTTTGAAATGTGTTTTGTTGCAGCCACCTGTACAATATTGTGAACCTGTATCCATAGCTTTTCAGGCACTCTAAAGACCAGATATAATCTCTTAAATCTTTTCACCATTTCAATTTCCTATTCATAATGTATATTATTTAATTCATACCTATGTGATTTGATTGTTTTCCCTATTTTCTTCAGCTAAAATCTAAATTTTGCAATAAGAAGCTCATGATCTGAGCCTCATACAGCTCTGGGTCTTGTTTTAAATAACTGCATAGAGCTTCTTCACCTTTGTCTGAAAAGTATATAATAAATCTAATTTCTATGTTGTCCATTTGGTTATATACATGAATGGAGTCATCTTTTGGGTTGTTGAAAAGGAGTGCTTGCTCTGACTAGCAAGTTTTCTTGACAAAACTCTATTAGTCTCTGCCATGCTTAATTTTTTTTTTACTCCAAGGCCAGACATATCTGTTATTCCAATTATCTTTTGATTTCCTACTTTACAATTCTAATACTTTATGATAAATGTGATATCTTTAAAAATTTGTTGCTATTTGCAGAATATGTGGTAGGTTTTCAAAGAAGTGATCAACTTTGACGTCTTTAGCATCAGTGACCAGAGCATAAACTTGTATTACTGTGATGTTGAATGATTTGCCTTGAATTTGAACAAACACCATTCTGTCATTTTTGAGATAATATCCAAGTATGCTTTTCTCACCCTTTGAATGTCTATGAGGGCTACTTCATTTCTTCTAAGGGCTTTTTGTCTATTGTAGTATATGTAATAATTACTTGAATTAAATTCACTTATTTCCATTCATTTAATTTCACTAACACCCAAGTATTGGTATTTGATATTTTTTCGTCTCCTGTATGACCACATATAGCTTATCTTGATAAACAGATCTTACATTTCAGGCTCATATATGATATAAAACACTTATTAATAACTATACTATATACAAGTACTGGTTAACATTGTGACCTTGGCATTAAAAATTAAGATGAAAGCAAATAATAATTCAGTCATGATAATATCTATAATCAAAACACATACTCTATTCTTAGCTAATTTACCAGCATCTCAGCATGGCAATCTTTGATTAATTTAGCCTCCTTAAGCAGTATAGGAAGATAAGAACTCAGAGGTGGTCATCTAGAACATATAGAAAGTAAACAAATACACACACACACACACACACACACAGAGCCAAAGGAACTTTTAATAATACAACTAAAAGAGAGTAAGCCCTGGAGAAGAGAATGGGGCAGAAGATAGGAAGTTACTAGGAGGAAAAAGGGGGGAGACTTATGCCACTCTTGCACCTGACCTGAAGATCCTTTAAATTTGAATAAAAAGGGCAAGGAATGGAAGCAGTAGACACACCATGTTCCTTTCATGTTTTCTATGGTTAATTAGAAGATTGGAACACATTCTATCTGAACCAAGAAGTACCTATGTCTCCTTTACTATTCCACATTAAAGACTGATTTTCTATTTATTTCTAAGTAGTGAATGTAACTGTTTCATAAACTCTGAAGAAGGCGACATCCTGATTCATAAAGCAGAGGCTAAAGACCAAACTGCTTAAACTGGCACTTAAGACACAATACAATTTAATAACATGTAACTTTTCTAGATTGATCTCATGCTTTTCTAACACTCCTATTCTCCACTCAACACAAATTTGCCCATACAGATCTCAATTTTTCCCACCATTTTTCCTTTGGTCATGTTGTTTCTTAGTTTCACCCCCTTCTACCCAAATTTCAACAGTTGAAGTCCTGTCCACACTTCAATTGTTAGATCACATTCCACTCTTACCCAGTGATCGGTTTTAAAAGAATTATTTAAGTAGTATTGCATCTATATTATTGCTCCTGAGGAGGAAGTGACTGAGAAGGAGATTAAAATTAGTGTGTAGAAAAGATGACTAGAAAGAACACTAAGACATCTAGGCCATCTTGGGAAAGCTATGACAAAATCACCATGGTGATAGATGTTTCGCCTCCCTCCCATTGACCCATATTTGGTTCTGCCCCCAAATTAGACTGTACACAGAAGAGTAACCCATATGTTCTCTGGCCAACAACCGCATATAATAGTTATGACTTATTAGGACTGGAAAATCTCCTGGTTTAGAGCTGAATAGAAAGCTCTAACTGGAACAAATGATTCCTGATTTATTACTCTGATAGATCAGAATTGGGACATGTACAAAAAAGTTATAGGTTTGTTAAAACCAGGAAACTGCAGAAGGTAATCAGACTGGGAAGCTTAAATTTTCACTTAAAATGTGAAAATAGATAACTATTAAAAAACAGTTTGAAAGATTGTAAGCTCCCTGAAATCATGAAATATGTATTCTACTTCCCTTATAACATCCCTTGGAAACTTCATAATTATTTGTACAGAGTGAATGATAAAGAAAGGGGGTTCATAATCTGATGAAGTCGATGACTTTCAAACTTTGAATAAGGTAACTGCCTGATCAATAGAACAGCTGGTTCCATAAATGTCATTTACATAAACAAAACATCACAGGTGGTTAAAAATGCTATTTTCCTTGTCTAAGCAGGCTGCATGCCAGCCTGTTAGGGGAGTAAGTTAGATGGGCTGAGCAGAGCTATAATTCTACCAATATAAGGAACTCTTCATAAGAGTCCTCACCAGAGATGCCAATCAGTACAATCTTCTCTAACTGACAGAGAGAGTTGCCTGAGGGTAATGAGGTTGAGTGGTTTTTTACCATGTTCACACAGCTAATATTTGTCACAGATGGGTCTTAATAAATACCTGTCAAATTCAATGGACTTCTTCACAGCATGCAAGCACTATACAAGCAGTAGCCTGGTCTTCATATATTAGAGGCAGGTGGGTGGCATAGTGGATAGAATGCTAGGCTAGGAGTTAAGTAAAACTAACTTCAAATCCTGCCTCAGACACTAGTTATGTGTCTCTAGTCAACTCAACCTTTATCTGCTTCAGTTTACTCACCTATAAAATGGAGACAATAATAGTGCCTTCCTCCCAATGTTATTGTAAAGATAAAATGAGAGGCATTAAATACTTTGTAGACTTTGAGTCACTATCAAATGCTAGATGGCATTATTATTTCAATAAATATCGACTGGATTATGAATTAATAACTAAGTTGAGCCCTATAAATTTCCTCCTACTGGTAAAAGTTAACAACTGTGCCAGGTGTTGTGAAAATACAATGTCAAGGATTTATTCGGCTTCCATTAATTAGAATGTACTATTGACCATGAAGTCTAATTCTCCAGATATGCCGATTAACAAAAGTTTTGCTTATAAAGTAATGCATGTGCTTCTACATTAAAGGATCAGAGGACTTACAATACAATATTCCGGATGGCAAAGGAAATGGGATCATAACTAAGAATCACCTACCCAGCAAAACAGAGTATACTCATTTAGGGGAAAAACAGACACTCAATGAAATAGAGGACTTTCAAGTATTCTTGATGAAAAGACTAGGAATGAATAGAAAATTTGACTTTCAAATATAAGACTCAAGAGAAGCATAAAAAGGTAAAAAAGAAGGGGACTTAATAAGGTTAAATTGTTTGCATTCTTACATAAAAAGATGATACTTATAACTCAAAGGAACTTTCTCATTATTAGATCACTTAGAAATTGTTAATTAGATAGAGGGAAAAATAAAATTAAGTTGAAGAGAGGAATGTACTAGGAGAAAGGGAAAGGGAGAGGTAGAATGAGGTAAATTATCTCAGAAAAGAGGGAGAAAAAGCTTTTATAGTGCAGGAGAAGAGGGGGGAGGTAAGAGGGAATGAGTGAACCTTCCTTTCCTCAAAATTGCCTCAAAGAAGGAATAACATACACTCATTTTGGTAAGGAAATCTTTCTTACCCTATAGGAAAGTAGGAGGGTAAAGAGATAAGAGAAGCGGGGGAGAGGATGATAGAAGGGAGGGCAGATTGGGGGAGGGAGTAGTCAGAAGCAAAACACATTTGAGGAAGGACAAGGTGAAAGAAGAAAGAGAATAGAATAAATAGGGAATGGGAATAGGATGGAGGGAAATACAATTAGCAATAGTAACTGGGAAAAAAATTGAAGCAAGCTTCTCTAATAAATTTTTCATTTCTCCAACATAGAAAAAACACTGTCCAATTTATAAAAATTAAACCCATTCCCTGACTGGTAAATGACAAAATATGAAGTTTTCAAATGAAATAATCAAAGTCATCTATAGCCATAAAAATGTTCTAACTTACTATTGATTGGAAAAATGCAAATTAAAACAATTCTGAAGTACTACTCATACCGATTAGATTGGTTAATAGGAGAGAAAAGCGAAATGACAAATGTTGGAGGAAAAGTGAGAAAATTAATACATTACTTCATTGTTAGTGGAGTTGTGAACTGATTTAACCATTCTATATGGCAATTTGGAACTGTGTTCAAAGGGCTATAAACCACCACAACCTTTGGCTTAGCAATACAGCTACAAGGTCTCCAAAAAGAGATAAAAAACAGAAAGGAAAAGGATTTATATGTGCAAAAATGTTTATAGTAACTCTTTTCTAGTAGGAAAGAATTGGAAACTGAGGGGACATCCATCAATTGGGGAATGGCTGAACAAACTGTGGTATGTGATTATGATAGAATACTATTTTTCTATAAGAAATGATCAGCAGAACGCTCTCAGAAAAACCTGGGAAGTCATACATAAGCTGATATAAAGTGAAATGTACTGTGTACAAAGTAACAGCAATATTCTAAGATGATCAGCTATGAATGCCTTTGTTATTCTTAGCAACACATTGATCCAAGACAACTCTGAAGAATTTATGAAAAGTGCTATCCATTCCCAGAGAAAGAACTGATGGTGTCTGAATATAGATTGAAGTATAGTTTATTTGTTTCCTTTATTTTCCTTACAGGTGTTTTGTTCTATATTTTCTTTTACAACATGAATGCCATGGAAATGTTTTGTATGGCTACACATGTATGACTTATATTGAATTTTTTTTGAACAATGACAAATTTTTTAATGTCAACACAGGTAGCAACTGCTTCAATTAAGTTCAAACGGTTCCCCTTTTATTAAGGTCCATAAAATTATATAGCCTGGGACTCAATAAAGAAAAACATGTTCAAATAATATTTTATTATCAGCATCTCCAGGTAAATGTGTACAATCAAGTAGCATTACCAATAAATCCTTAGGAAGCCCATCCACAAGAGTTTATGCTTTGTCTAGGCCCAGTTCCTGTGGAGTAGAGATTCCCAATTCATCTAACATTGGTCTAAGTTACTGGATAATATATGGGTAGACTTCCTTATGAGGTCCTGCTTTGTCCTTTACAACCTCTAGAATGCGAACTGCACTAGCAAAATTATCTAACCGTCTGCATGCCCTCAAAGCAACATCAATGATTTTGGCTTCTGGAACCAGGTTGTAGCCAACCAATGTATTCATTCCTTTTCGTAATTCCCAGCAGGACCCACACCGAGGCGTAGCAGCAGCGGGGAGTGGAGGCCAGCATGGTGACAGCGGGAGAGGGTGACGGGACAGATGGAGCCACTGACTGCCGACTGCTTAGGACACAGGCTGAGGAGCGCCTGAAGTTTTTGACTTCTCAATGAGGTGGGTGGGAAGGGAGGAAAGGAGAGAATTTGGAACTCAACATTTCAAAAATAAACATTAAAATTGTTTTTACCATGTAACTTGGGAAAACATGATACTAATTTTTTAAAAAAAGAAATATTTTTTAAAAGGAAAAGATGATTAATGTAAAGGAAGCAGGATAATTAAGAGTATGTATGGAAAGGTGAACTCATGAAAAGAGGAGGAAAATATACCTTCTTCTGGAAGAGAGAGAATGGGTCTTTGATGACTACTTCTGACTTGTTTAAGTATAATTAATAAAATCTCTGGTTTAAACAAAAATAACTAAAAATAAAATCAGTACACATTACTGGGGAAATGGCTGAACAAAGTTGATATAGTAATATAATGACACATTACTTCATTAATTGCTGCACATATATTGAATGGAATAGATCCAGAGAAATGTGGGATGCCTTATTTGAATTGATTCAGAGTGAAGTCAGCAGAATCAGAACAATTTATAAAAGGACTATAACATAATAAACAAAAACAATTTTAAAAATTATAAAAGCAACGCATGCAAATGAATCTAGTTTGAGATTAGACTATAGTTTCTTTACTGATAGTCTTATCAATAATGAAACTTTTAGATACAAAAAGATTTAACCTTAAATGAATTTAATATCAATTTTTCTGGGTTTTGATGTTCGTGTTCTTTTGCTTCTGAAATTCTGCTGACAGTTTTGTCATTCAAAACTCCAATACTAGAAATTGAATACAGTAAAGATACAAACTTGAGAATATACAAGTTCATGTCTGGAGAAGACCCAATAATTAATTTAGTGGCCTTCTTTCTTTTTAGCTTCAAGGTGCCCAGCACCATAGGAAAACAAAAGCAAACCTTTCCAACTTTACCAGGCAATAAATCTTTGAAAAGCAATGTTCCAAATAAATGGGCTCAATTCAAGAAAAAATAAAGGGCCCTGATGTCAAAAACTTTTTTTTTTACATTATACACAGTCTGATAATGTATAATGAAAAGCACGTACAGTTATGATCAATAATTTCATGGGAATGTTATGCTTAATTATTCAAGAAACTGTATATGTAGGGAAATGACCATTAGTTGCTTTTGGATCTTTGCCCTTCAATTATTTTAAAAATGATTTTTAGAGAAAATGCACATTTTTAAAAGATTTGTTTTCAACGTTCAGGTACTCAAATAAAATATTCTCTCAGATTGTTTCTGTCAAGTAGATTTTCCCTAGAGTCACAGGGAATTTGAAATTAGAAGCTCCAAGACAGCCTTTCATGTTCTACTAGCACAGGGCGGAGGTTGATCTTACATTCTCCTAGGGGCCCATGTGGCTAAACTGCTTTAAAGTTAGAGCTTCTTACCAGAAGTTACTCTTAATTTTCCAGCAACTTAATCTTCTTGAATAGGTGTTCAAGAAAGATCAAACTTATATAATAAACTGAATTAATGTTCAAGCAATTTTCAATGTAATATTTAAATCTAATTTCAAAACATAAACTTAAAATTAGATGTACATTATTACTGTAAGTTATTATTTGTAGAGTCAGGGAGAAGATTCTACATTTGGAACCATGGACACCTGGTTTTAAATCTTGTCTCAGGAACTGAGTAACTATGTTTGTTGTTGAGTGGTTTTTCAATCATATCTTACTCTTCATGACGCCATTTGGGGTTTTCTTGGCAAAGATACTGGAGTTGTTTGCCATTTCCTTCTCCAGCTCATTTTACAGATGAGGAAACTGAGGCAAACAGGGGTAAGGGACTTGTGCAGGGTCACATAGCTAGTAAGTGTCTGAAGCCACATTTGAATTCAGGAAGATGAATCCTTCTGACTTCAGGCCTAGCATTCAAATAACTGTATCACCTCACTTCCCAAAATAAGAATGTGACCCTACAAAAATCATTTAGTTTCTCTAAATTTCAGTTGCATCATCTGTAAAATAGTAATAATAATAATAATAATAATAATAATTCCTTTCTCATAACACTTTGGTTTCAAATAAAACAATACATGCAAAATGCTTTGTAAATTGTAAAGTGCTATATAAATGCTAGCTGTTACTGTTACTACTACTACTACTACTACTACTACTACTACCACCACCACCACTACTACTACTACTACTACTACTATTACTACTTCTACTGCTGCTGCTGTTGCTGCTGCTGCTGCTGCTGCCGCTGCCGCTAGTTTTACTGCTACTGCTACTGCTATTGCTACTACTACTACTACTACTGGAATTCTGGCCTAGGTACCAAAAATTTCTGGTTAAGAATATTATTGTATATCTATATCATAAGTTTTCATTCTGACTCTTTATGAACATAAATAGGCCAACAAGAGAACATTATAGGCATAAGAAAACTGCTAAAGAAGAGCTGAGGGAGAACAACCAACATTTATATGGTGCTTAACAATCATAAGGTACTTTGCATTTTATTTAATCCTTATAACAACCCTGTGCAGTGGTTTTGAAAATCTTATTCTCATTTTATCCATTATTCTTCTCATTAGGATAATATATCTAAAGTTGGAAGAGACGTCAGAGGCTTTGTAGTCCATTTCACAGTTTGGGAAACAGGCCTAGTTCATTCAGGCAGAGGTAAGATTTGAGTCTAGGCACTGACTCCACCACCATTGTTGGTTTCATTGCACTGTTGGAAAGCAGTGGGTGAGAGAGGTCCAACAATCTGTTTAAGATTACACAGATTTAGAAGAGTTGTAGAAAGAGGATACTAAACTGGATCTCAAATGACCTGAGAAGTAAGTGTATTGTGTATTACTGAGAAGTAACTGATTGTGGGAGTTTGAGTAGTTCATTTAAGTTCAATGTGCTTTGTATGTATGTTTAATGTTAAAATCTTGATATGTGTCCAATTCCACAGGGAAAATTACAAGGACTATAGGTCTATAACTTTTTTTTTTGCTTTTTGGAGGGCATTTGGGGTTAAGTAACTTGCCCAAGGTCACACGGCTAGGTTTTTGTTTGTGTGTGATAAGGCGGGATCCGAACTCAGGTCCTTCTGACTCCAGGGCTGGCGCTCTATTCACTGCGCCATCTAGCCGCCCCAATCTATAACTTCTTTAGAGCAGTTGCTTGTGAAGAAGAAGAGATAAGGTTAAAAAATAAAATAAATAGTGGTAACTAGGTGGTATAGTGGTTTGTAGTTAGAGCCCTTGCCCTGCAGTCAGGCACACCTGAGTTCAAACCCAGCCTCAGACATTTATTAGCTGTGTAACCCTGGGTAAGTTACATAACCCCAATTGCCTCTAATTTTTTAAAAATAAATTAAATATAAAGTGATAGACACAGGGAAACAGTGTAGAGACTCGAAAAGTGGTAAAGGGATTAGATCTAAGCTTGAATACAGAGAAATTATGAGCTGACTCCAAAAGAGAACTAGAATGGTAGGACAATTCCCCTTCGTAATGGACAGGGATATGGTGAATATGAAATACAAATAGAAAACAAGAAAGAAAACAGAAAAGAAATATGTAAGAAATATAGGAAATATATAGGGAAGAAAAAAGTAATGGTCAAAGTTGGCAATAATTCACATGCATGGTGTGTTAAGTTTTGGTATAGAATTACAGAATCTCAGATTTGGAAGGGACTTTAGAAGTCACATTATTAGACCAAGAGGAAAGTGCTTTGTAAACCTGAGAGTGCCATGGGAATGTGAATTGTTTGTGGTTGTGGTGATTTGTGTTTGTATTTGTGGTTATTTTCGCTGACAAGTAATCAAACAGAGAAGAGTTGCTCACCAACTATTCAGGCAACTCATCTCACTTTTGCACAGCTTTTATTACCAGAAGTTATTTCTTAGCTTCAGGATAATGGAACAGCTGTTGAAACTTTCATTTTCTTGAAGTGAAGCGAACTTAAGTGAAGGGAAATTGTTGAAAGAGGGCAGTAGCTAATAAGACTCTTGTACAGACTATTTATCAGCACAGAGAACCCTGAAGAAAACTCCAAGATTTCAAAAGTGCCATGATTGTTACCATCTTTCAGAAATAAGGTGGAACATCGACTATGATAACTACCATATAACTTTTCTATTCCCCCATCATTGGCAAGATCTCAGCTAATATTCTCCTGAGAAACACCCAGAATTATTTGCCTTCATCATGACACGGTATGGATTTAAACATAAATGCAACATAAAATGCACAATGTCTATATCATCAGGGAAAAACCCAGGAATGTATTGGAAAAAAACCCAGAAGAGAAAACAAACAAACAAAAAAATTCAGAAGAGACTCAGCTAAGCGGGCAGTTTTGGTACTTTTGTGTTAAATTTAATATATGCCTTAAAAACTGTATGAAATAAAAGTTCCTGGTTTCATATGCAAAAAGGAAGGGACTCATCAAGCATAAATCTGCGCATATATATACCCTTTGAAGTCAAACATCTCAAGTCTAATCTATTTTCCATGGCAACCTTTAAAATATGTGAAGACTATAAAGGATTTATCCCACAACAACCCTGTGAAATAGGTCATTTAAGAATTTGCATCCCCATTTTACGATAAGAATATTGAGGCTCAGAAAGTTGAAGCTATTTTTCTGCAGGAGAAAAGCAAATAAATGGAGAAGCCAGGATTTTAATAAAGGTCTCCTGATGCTGAGTACAACACTTTCCAATACACCAAATGGTACAGAGGTTTCTCAAAGGGAAGGTGGGTAGAGGAAAGCAACTAGAGAGATTGCTCAGAGTTCATTAGACTTAAGGGAGATATGTAAAAAAAATATTACATAGGGATTGTGATTGTGTGAGTAGGAGTGGGGTTTGAGAGATATTTATATAATGATTTAGAAACCATAGAACAAGAAATGTCACATAAGCTTTAGGAGTAGAAAATGTGTAGTTAAGATTACCTGCTGAAAAGAAAAAGAATAGCTGACTATATAATAATCATTTATTAGATAAATATAGTGACAAGAGTAAAAAAGACCCCACAGGAAGTGGAAAATGAAGCAAAGGGGTAAATTTAAAGAAGCAATGGGCAAAAATTGATGCTGTATGAAGAAACAGAAGAATTGCAAGTAGATTAGTAATGTTGACCTTCCCGAATGTAAGTAGTCATGATGGCTAAAACAGATGAAAACAAAAGTAAGGAGGTTGACAGCAAATGCTAATGCCCTGCAGTAAAGCAACAAAATTTCAGAGATGAAAATAGTTTAACATGTAATTTTCTCCCAGTCATGAAACTAGAGCAAAGAGAGTAAAATAGTAAGTCAAGGGAAAACCCTAATTGTAATAATGGAAGAAAAATAAAGACCAAGAGTAAAGGGGTAGGAAGAATTTAGTTGTATCAAACTAGAACAGGGCATAATTTGGGCTAAAAAGAAAAAAAAGTGGTGTTAATATACATGATCATATTCCTTTTGCCATGCTTATAGTATTAAGGTATTTGAAGCTTACAAAGCATTTTTTCACTTCTCTCCCCTACTTGGAGCAAATATAGACAAAGAAGCTTGATGGTATAAGTGCTTGCCTGGATTTATAAGCAAATATCCTTATACTAAGGGGTAACGTGTAATAGCAAATTAACAGCTTTCTATAGAGTTAAAAACACCTGAGTTCTATCCTCCCTCTTATTTATATTAATTATGTGACCTTGGGCAAAACACTTAATCTCTTTCCATTCTAGGTAACTCTCTAAGACTCTAGGTTGCAGAGAAGATTCTGATTTGCATTGGCAAAGGGACATTTCTCACCTATAATTTCCCTGTACGAATGAAATTACAGGTTTAGATTCTATTCCTATCTGTATATTAATATATCAAGTATACTGGGAATAGTTCTCTAGATATTTTGACATTGCAGGGATGTCATTTGATTTAGCGTCAATATTTCTCAGTAATGCTAGAGGCATGTAGGTAGTGATGTACTGGGCCTGGATTTAGGAAGAACTGAGTTAAAAGTCCAGATTGAAATGATTAATAGTTATAATCTTGAAAAAATCATTTGACCCTTTCTGTTTCAGTGGAAATTGTTGTGAGGGAAAAATGAGATATTTGTAAAAGTTTGGCAATTTTAAAGCACCATATAAAGGTAAGTGATGATGATGATGATGATGATGCATGATGATGTATGACTCCAAGTCATGGCACACCACAGTCTTCAGAGAATTAAGATAACCCAAAATCAATGAAAGATGCAAAGAAAATATAAATAATGATAATAACAATATCTTAATCTTATAGTATACATTGGGTCTTTAAGGGTAAGCCTATAATTTCAGGTGGTAATGCTGAGATCCTGAATTAGTACCCTAAACTCCATAATTTCTATAAACATCTCTATAACCCAGTTATTTATTCCATACTTCTTGGTCCATATATTGTTGAGTGAGTTCATGTGAATATTGCTTCTGGAATACCTTTTGATTTTACTCTTGGATGTTAATTTCATCCTAATTCTCAACCAAAACCAAACCACCTTCAGCTACATTCAATGGTGTTTTAATTGGTGAATATTTTTCCTGGGTATACATCAGTAAACTTAGATCTGTTTCAAAATAATATTTACCATGCATGACTTATCTACAAGTGTGTACCTTGAACTAAATTCAAGGATTTGTAATTATCAATGGTGGTACTACAAATATTACTGTGCTTTGGGGCAGTTTGTTGAAAAGCTACTAGATCAATGAATTATGTTTCTTTCCTTTGGAACTTTGTGATACTTCCTTTTGCCTTTCAGTTAATACATTGTTTTGGGGAGTATTTATAGACCTTTTGGAGTTATAAATCTGTGAATGTTTTGTATAAAATATATAAATGTGTAATTGCTCCATATATAAAGGGGTCACTGGTGTTCTGATGTTTGGGTAACAAATGATGCCGAGAAATATGATGTCAGTTTTACATTGGAAAGGGAAATGGTGAAATATTTTGCATGGCTGTGAAGTTTTTGACCAAATAGCAATTCCTTTAACATAACCATTCTGTCATTCATCATATTATTGGCATGAAGACTTTTTGTTTTTTGTTTAGTGCGGCATTTGCTTTTAGTGTATCAGGCATTTGTCAACTGAATAGACAATCAGAAATTTTCCACATCTTCCTTTTTTTTTTTTGCTTTTTTTGGAGGGCAATTGGGATTAAGTAACTTGCCCAAGGTCACACAGCTAGATGTTTTTTTTTGTTTGTGTGTGTTAAGTGTCTGAGGTTGGATCCAAACTCAGGTCCTTCTGACTCCAGGGCCGGCGCTCTACTCATTGTGCCACTTAGCCACCCCACATCTTCCTTTTTATGAGTGTTTGCACTCACTTCTAATTTCTTTAATTCTCAAGCCTTTTTTAGTATAATTTTTAACGCAAATTATATATATATATATATATATATATATTAAAAATCTGTGTGGGGGCGGCTAGGTGGCGCAGTGAATAGAGCGCCGGCCCTGGAATCAGAAGGACCTGAGTTCGGAGCCGGCCTCCGACACTTAATCCGCACAAACAAAAACCTAGCCGTGTAACCTTGGGCAAGTTACTTAACCCCAATTGCCCTAAAGGGGCGGCTAGGTGGCGCAGTGAGTAAGAGTGCCGGCCTCGGAGTTTGGATGACCCGAGATCAGATCCGGCCTCAGAAAATAAGCACCCACGCATAAATAATGACTAGCCGTGTAACCTTGAGCAAGTTACTTAACCCCAAT
>WOXC01012246.1:0-230121 GCA_011680675.1 Gymnobelideus leadbeateri
GAAAACTCCCAGAAATATTATAGCCAGGTTCCAGAATCCCCAGATCAAGGAGAAAATACTACAAGCAGCCAGGAAAAAACAATTTCAATATTATGGAAACACAATCAGAATAGCCCAGGACCTGGCAGCCTCTACACTGAGGGATCGAAGGGCATGGAATATGATATTCCAGAGGCAAAAGAACTGGGAAACCCAAGGGTCACCTACCCAGCAAAACTGAGTATTTTGTTTCAGGGGAAAATATGGTCATTCAGTGGAATAGAGGACTTTCAAGCATTCTTGATGAAAAAACCAGAGTTGAATAGAAAATTTGACATCCAGACACAAGAAGCAAGAGATGCCTGAGAAGGTAATCAGGGAAAAGAAATCAAAAGGAACTTATCAAAGTTGAACTATTTACATTCCTATATGGAAAAGCAATAACTGTGACTGATGATATCTTTCTCACTATGAAAATAATGGAAGAAGGGGGTGTGGTCATACGAATACATATGTGAATGTGTGTGTATATGGTTACAGTTATATATGGATAGAGGGCATAGGTTGATTTTGTTGGGAAGGGAGAGTACTCAAGGGATGAAATTATGAGGTGAGAGAGGAAAGTGGCAAGAGGAGATGGGGAGAGACATGGTAGGGTAAACTATCTCATGTAGGGGAAGTGGATGCAAAGGAGGGGGAGAATAAGGAAGGCTAAAAAGGCAAAACCACATTCACATTGAATTTGGTTCAGGGAGAAAATGACATACATACTAAATGGGATATCTCAACCTGCAGCAGGATAGGGGGAAGGGGGATGAGAGGAGGGATGATGGATGGGAGGGCATCCTTGGGGTGAGGGGAGGTTGGAAGTACCCACTATAGAAGAGGGACAGGATCATGTAGGGAATGGACCAGGTGGGGGGTGGGATGAGTGGGAGGGAATTATAAGCAGCCTTGTACAATATATCTACTATGATAATGTTTTGCATAGCTAGACATGTACAACATATACTGAATTACTTATATCCCAAGAAGGAATGGGTGACAAGGGAGGAAGGAAATGGATCTGAAATTCGAGGTCGTAACATTAAATGTTTCAAATATATATAAATACTATTATTAATACTCTTTTGCCTATAATTGGGAGATAAGATGTGCAGGCATTGGGACACAAAGATTCATCTTCCTCTAATGGAAAAGTCGATGGGGGTATGGGAGAAGGTATGGGAGAGAGCAGATTGGAGGAAGCGATATCTTGTGGGACTGCTATTCTGGGAGGTTGGGTAGGGGAATAATGGGGGGAAAATGATTGTAACTCAAATCTGGCGGAAATGAATGATGTAAAACAGAAGTTAATAAAGTATTTGTTTAAAAAAAAAAAAGAACTCCAAATAAGAATTCTGCTGAGATATTTCAAAAGCTTAACTGGAAGACATGCTCCTTTGGACCTTGTCATGTGCAAACAGGATCTTGCTCCCTCTACTGTAGCTTTGCTGGACAGACACACTTGGGGATTGTGGTAGGAGAAAGGAAATGAAAGGGGAGGTAACCCTTGACTAAATAAACCTTAAAGATCATGTACATTTGTTCATGTCTGTACTAATACACTTAAGCATCCATGAGGGACTAGGTACAGTAATAGAATAAATCAAAACCTCCCCTGCACAGTGGGGAAGAGGGCAGGGAATAATATTTATACAGCACCTGCTATATGGCAGTCACTGTACTAATATTAGTACACAAATATTATCTCATAGGGGTTGCTTTTATTTACTGGCAAAAGTAACAATTTTCTACTAGGCCCCAAAGTAAAACAAAACAAAACAAAACAAAACAAAACACAGACATTTGTGTTTTGATGTGGCCAGAATAGTAGTGAACATTGAAGGTGTTTCTCCTCTCCCCATATCTTGACTGCAGATGTAGTTATCATTTCTGTGCCAGGTGTCATATTGCCTCTAGGTATGTAGATGACCTAACTCTATTTACACTGTTGTTTTTAATTGAGAACTAGAGGCAGCTGGTGGCACAGTGGATAGAGTACTGGGTCTGGTGTCAGAAAGACCGTGGCTCAAATCCGGGTACGTACTAGCTGTGTGATCCTGGGAAAGTCACCTAACCATGTTTGCTTCAGTTTTCTCGACCATATTTATAACACCTCCCTCAAAGGATTTTTATATAAACGCTTCTTCCCTTACTCCTTCCTTCCCTTCTCTTTATATAGGATCACAACTACCAGAAAGGAGGATTAAATGGTTGATCCTGGATTTAGTACTTTTAGATATTTGGCAGAAATTAGCCTTAGGGTTTTCTCTAGGCTTAGCTTTTCTGCTTAGTGAGAGCCTCAGAAATGTGCACAGGCAGAAGCAGACTACATCTTTGTCCTGGCCCAAGCCCATTCTCTCTGCCCAGTTTATGCCAACCATGCCAGATTAGTGTCAAGGCATTTGCCTCTTAGAAGAAAGATGGTAAGAGGCCTGACTAAGTGCAGTGGATTTACAGAATCCCACTAGTTCTAAGTTTTCCTATCTGTAAAGTGACAACAGAGGATTAAATGACCTCTGAGAACCCTTCTAGCTCTAGACCAGTAATTCTCTGAACTTCATAGTGTTGTGGTCTAGGAGTTCTGGGAACTCCGAAATTCAAGGCGAAAAGGTGAGGGCTCTAATTTGAAAGAATTCAACTCAAGTCTTCTTTCAGTCAGAGACAAGGTTTATTAAAACACTGGTTGGGGTGGGCAAGATTCCTAGTAAGTCTGTGCTGTTGGTCAGATTTTAAGAATCTGAGCATTTGATATGCTTTTATTGATGAGTCGACCAGATTATTAAATAATATGCATAATTTAATGGAGTAATGATGTACCTATTATGCAGAAAGATTGTGGGAAGATATGAACATGATATATGAATGACTAATAGCCTGGAGTGATTCAGAGGTAATAGACAATGAAGATTGGGCTGAGTCAGGAGTAACAGAGAATGTAGGGCAAGACCAGGCTCCACAATAAAAGGACAGTTGAAAGTATTACTGGGGTAGGCCACAAGTGAGGGCCATGGACTGGGCCATGTGGGAAAGTCCAGGGGCTTTTCCTTTTTAGGGTCCAAATCCCAAAGATGTAGTCTTTTCCGTTTAAGGTTCAGATCCCATTCCCATTATTAGGAATTGAACTTTTTTTTGAAAATGGAATAAATAAATTTTAAAAAATCAAACACTGATACATCAAAAGAAACTAGTCTACAGGTAGGTAGTTTTTAAAAATTATAATTAAAAATGTAGTTGGGAAGCCTCTCTTCAATAAATAATAATAATAGTTAGCATTTATATAGTGCCTACTATGTGACTGTCACATAGTAGGCATTATATAAATGCTGTTTCCCTTACTTTTTCCTCCCTCTCTTCCCTTCAATCCATCCTGTGTGCTATTGTCAGATTAATCTTTCAAAAACATCATCCTTTATTACTCTTCAGTTTAGTAATTTATCATGTCTTCTTCCTCTTGCCTAAAATAGTATCTAAATCTCTTTACATTTGTGTAATGGAAATGCAAATTTAAAGATCTTCCCTGCCCCTAGCTTGGGTGCACCTGGAGTCTGTGGTGGGAGGCTTGTTTTTCAGGAAAGCCCACACCTTGATACTTTGTGATTGGGCAGTGGGTCAAGGAGGTTGTTACATTCTCTGAGCCAAGAGAAGGCTATATAAGCCCTTAGGAGAGGCTTTGCTTTGGGGCTCACTTTGAGAAGTATTGTGTGATTTGACCAGATGAGACTCTGGGAAGCCGTTGTTGAGAGCCCCCCGGCTTTGAAAACCCAGATGTTGATGCTTCCCTCTCTGGTAACTGTGATTTGGTATTGATATAATGGTTGGACAGTTTGGAAGCCTGTCTATTTGATGTGTAAGTTCTGTAACTCTGAAGTTCGGGGTGCTGACCTTTTTCCCCTGAACTAGGTAATGTATGTTTGTTTGATTAAAGTAAGCTTGTTAACCCATTTTGAGTTGCTTTCCTTTTGAAGAGCAGATCTAAGAACCTGTGTTGGCAGTCACCCTGGGGATATTGGGGTGCTTGCCGCTACAATTTGGTATCTTTGGAGGCTCTCCTTGATCCCCTCTCACCCTACACCTTCAATTTAATTTCTCATTACTCCTCAGTGTAAACTCTCCAGTCTTGTCAGGCCTGTTTCCTTCCTGATTCCTGGGCATATCATGTTCATTTCCAGCTTCATTCCTTTACTTATGCTGTTTTTTCCTATCTGTAATATTGCTTTGACCTCCTCTTCATTTATCCATGTTCTTCCCATTCTTCAAGATTAAACTCCCACCCCCACGAAACATTCCCTAGTAACAGAGACTTTCATGGATGTCTAATTAATTTGGCCTCAGAAGACCCGACTGTATCATGGGTCACAACTATGTGACCTCAGGCAAAGCTCTTAACTTTTCTGACCCTCAGATTTTTTTCTTTCCACTTTCATAAAGAAAATTAATTAATCAAATGAACTTGTATTAAGTAACTGCTATGCTGGGCACTGAGCTGGATATTGGGGATTTGAAGACAAAAGTGAAGTTGTCTCTGCCTTTTAGGGGCCTATATTTTGGGGGAAAAAGAGAGAAAAGAGGAGTCAAATGTACATATGTATGAAGAATATACAATGTGATAGGGACAGGTATCAGAAGCTTCAGGGATCAAGAAAGGTTTCAGGTTGAAGGTAATACTTTAACAGAATCCTGAAGAAACCTAGGGATTTTAAAGCCTTGGGAAGTGGGCAGGGAAGGAGTGCATTCCAGGCATGGAGGACAAGCAGTACAGTTGTATAATTAGGAGATGGGAGTTTATATGTTATACTCAATAGTGTTATACAGAGCAAAGTACATTTTTTCCCCTAGAACCCTGGGAGTACCTCCCACTGTTAATTTCTGAGGCTCTTCCCCAGAGGTTTCTTTTTATTTTTTTATGTCTCTGACCTATTGCCAGCTTACTCCATGCCCTTAAAGGAATTTCAGTGTTACTCCTCATTATCTGATCCAGTTTCTAGCAAGCCCTCTTATTAATTTATTTGTAATAAAAATCAAGATTTAAATCAAGATTTAAAATCTCCACTACAGGATTAAAGGGGGAAATTTTTTATAGACAATTTCTCAGATAAAGGTCTCATATCTCAAATATATAGAGTCAAATTTATAAGAATATAAGTCATTCCTGAATTGATAAATGGTCAAAGCATGTGAAAAGGCAGTTTTGGGAAGAAGAAATCAAAGCTATATAGTCACATAAAAAAGTGCTCTAAATCATTATTGATTAGAGAAATGCAAATTTAAACAACTCTGTGGTAACATCTCATATCTATCAGATTAGCTAAAATGATAGAAGGGGAAATGACAAATGTTGGAAGGGATGTGAAAAATTGAGACACCAATGTATGGTGAGCTGATCTAACCATTTTGGAGAGTAATCTGGAATAGTGCTGTGTATACCCTTTGATCAGCAATACCACTATTAGGTCTATTTCCCAAGGTGATCAAGTTACAAAGAAAAAAAAAACCTATACATTCTAAAGTATTTCTAGTAGCTCTCTTTGTGGTAGAAAATGAGCAGATACCCATCAATTGGGGAATGACTGAATAAGTAGTGGTATTTGATTGTCATGGAATATTGCTGTGCTATGAGAAATGATGAGCAGGTTAATTTTTGAAAAAAACATGGAACTACTTGCATGTAATAATACAGAATTAATTGAACAGAACCAAGACAATGTTGTACTCAGTTACAGATGTATCGTTTGAAAAATAACTGTGAATAATTAAATGATTCTGAGTAATATGAACATTTAAATCAAATATGAAGGATTTATCAAAGAAAGTGCTCTCCACCTCCAGAGAAATAACTGATATATGGAAGTGTATATATATAGATAGATAGATAGATAGATAGATAGATAGATAGATATAGATAGATATAGATATATATATTTTTTTGGTTCCACATATATCAAATGTCGGTCTTCTCTTATGTGGGGATGGGAGGGAGTGAGGGACACAACTCAGAATTCAAAATGTAACAAAAATAAGTATTTTAAAAAATCATGCCATAAATTAATAAAAAGGATTATGGGAAAATGTAAAAGGAAACAAAACAAGGTACAGAAACAATGAACTATAGAGTTTAAAAACTGAAGTGCTATTCTTCCCTTCAGTCTTATCTGATATTGTTTCTAGAGCATCATTTGAGAGATATTACTAGTACTAGACAGAGTCCTAGAGCTATAGTCAGAAGAAATTGACATAGCTAGAGTCAGTGAACATTTTTCATCTGGCCTAGCCCAAGTGCAGGCTCTGCTCATGTCCCTGTGTTTTCAAGGTACTGATCACTTATATATTATCTTCTGCACTTTGGAAGTTGGTTCGTTCAAAACCCCATCTTTGATCCTGAACCATAATACCACAGTACTTTAAATAATACAGTAATAAAATCCAATTTCCATCAACAGTAGGGTAAGGTCAACTTAATCACATGAATGCTTATTGATTGAAAATGAAAATGAGTAATCAGGTTATTAAAAAGTTTTTTTGTTGTTTTGTGTTTGTTTTTAATGTGGCCAGGCAATTGCTTTATAAAGATCTAACTCATTTTAAAGTTGTTTTATGATGTCTAATTAGTCAAACTCAATTATAGGCCTTAGTCTAACTGCAAAAAGTCCTTCAAACTGCAATGTAGTTTCACAAGAATTTTTTTTTTCCTTTTTGGATAGACTAAAGCAACTTGGCCACATCTCAGGGTTTATCCATAAGTTATGGAGAGGTAAGAAGAAATTCATTTGAGAGGCAGTAGCAAATGTGGCATTCTAAGATACTTCTGAAGAGCAAAGGTAAAATTCAGCTGTGATACAGAAGTGATATCAAGAATAATTAATCTCCTAGGCTTAGAGTGCTCCAAATAAAAGAAAAGGAGGTGGCTCATATTTCCCATAGACTTTTCTGCTTTTCTCATAGAGACAGACGCTAGGCAGTTAGGTCTCCACCAGTAGAGAGCATGATATTTAGCAAGAGAGTCCTAGTACCCAGAAGTTTAGAGGATTAGCTGTCTAAGCTTTTTGTATGGAAATATGAGGTTGGTCAAGTTCTGTATAGCCTTAGACATCTTTGCAAAACCCTGTAAATTGTGCCTCTGATTTGCATAAATGCCAAGTCAGTAAAGAATTTTAGAGTTTAGTGGTGGGGAGGGCAAATTCTGAGCTGGGCTCTTGAAGCCCCTTTAACTTTGCATGGCTTGTTTGCAAAGTAGTTACACCCATAACAAAAACCTTTAGTCCTTCCAGTCCAGATTCAGAAGTTACAGGAAGCAAATGGTGGGGTTAATTTGGATCTTGATGAGGACTGAACTTCCTGTAAAGTTTCTTTAGCAAAACACTTTATTGAAAATCTGGAATCCTTTGGTTTAAAATAGTGTCAAACTCCTTCATATATGTGCACATTTCTTCCCCCTCTCTGATTTATTAAAAATATTTTTACAACTCACTGACACTTTTCTCCTATACAGAAAACTTTGATTGTAATGTCTAATACTTCCTGAACCTTAACAATTATCCTAGGGGCTGATCCTAAGCCAAAGACTTTTATTTCAAGGTCAGTATGGTTGGTTACATTTAAATTTATGTGAAAAACCTTACATTTCCACAAGCTGATGTCTTTTAATTCCCTTGATAAATGGACCTCTGATAATGGGCAGAACCTAGATTAATTTAAATAACCTTCTAAATTTAATTATTCAGTGTATTTATAGAATAAAGGTAAGACATACACAATTTAAGTAAATTCATGTATCCCATTTGCTAATTGGAACTCCAAGTTTGTACTCAACTGCATATATATGTATGTATACATATACACATATGTATATATGTATGCATACACACATTTGTACATATATATTTTAAAGGCTTTTTTAGATGCCTTTTATTTTTAAACTAAAATCATTTTCTTAAGTATCCCATATTCCCTTCTGTAAAAGAAAAAAAAAAACAGCTAAGCAAGACCAGAGGACACAGTGTCCACATCTGATGGCATACTCTTCATTTGCCTCTTTCCCCCCAAATCTCATTTCTCTCCCAAGTGGATAAATTGCTGTTTCATTTGTTTTTCATGGCAAGATTGGTCATTTAAGTTAGCCAGAGTTCAGCTGCGCGTTGATTGTTGCTTTTGTTTGCATTAGTGTAGCCATTGCATATATTTTCCTTTTGTCCCCTTCATATTACACTCTACATTAGAATGTCAAAGTTTTCCCATGTTTTTCTGAATTCCTCACTGCTGTTGACACACTAATATTCCATTATAGTCATGTGGACATACATTTTGTCTATTTCTTTTCTTTATTTTTTTGCTATTGCAAAACGTCATGCATTAATATACAAATCCAATGATGATAATCTTTGAATAAAAAATAATAACATTAGAATTAGCAAGGAAAAAGAAAAGAATAATGTATTCCACCAGAACACAAAGCACAACTTTGGAAGGAAACAACCATTTGTATTTTTTTCTTTCGTATTTTGAAATAATTTTTATTTTTTAACATTCATTTAAAAATTTTGAGTTTCAAATTCTCTCCCTTCCACTGTCCCCTCTCCAACCCTTTGAGAAGTCAAGCATATACCCATTATACATGTGAAGTCATGTAAAACATATTTCCATATTAGCCATTTTGTAAAAAAAAATGCAAGAAAAAAAAGAAAGTAGGGGTGGCTAGGAGGTGCAGTGAATAGAGCACCATCCCCGGAGTCAGGAGGACCTGAGTTCAAATCCAGCCTCTGTAGCAGCAAGCACCCCAATATCCCCAGGGTGACTGCCAACACAGGTTCTTAGATCTGCTTTTCAAAAGGAAAGCAACTCAAAATGGGTTAACAAGCTTACTTTAATCAAACATATATTACCTAGTTCGGGGTGGGGGGGAAGGTCAGCACCCTGAACTTCAGATTATACAGACAGAATTTACAGATCAAACAGACAGGCTTCCAAACTGTCCAACCATTATATCAATACCAAATCACAGTTACCAGAGAGGGAAGCATCAACATCTGGGTTTTCAAAGCCGGGGGGGCTCTCAACAACGGCTTCCCAGAGTCTCATCTGGTCAAATCACACAACACTTCTCAAAGTGAGCCCCAAAGCTAAGCCTCTCATCAGGGTTTATATAGTCTTCTCCTGGCTCAGAGAATGTAACAACCTTCTGGACCCACTGCCCAATCACAAAGTATCAAGGTGTGGGGTTTCCTGAAAAACAAGCCTCCCACCACAGGCTCCAGGTGCACTTAAGCTAGGGGCAGGGAAGATCTTTAAATTTGCATTTCCATTACAGCCTCAGACACTTAACACATACGAGCTGTGTGACTTTGGGCAAGTCATTTAACCTCAATTGCCCCTCCAAAAAAGAAAAAAAAAAGTTAAAAAATATGCTTCAATCTGAAACAAACATTTATTAAAGTGCCTACTATTTGCCAGGTTCATTGTTAAGTCATTTTTATTTGAACCTCCCAACAACATTGGCAGGTAGTTGTTATTATTATCCTTATTTTACATAGAAGTAAACTGAGGCATATAGAGGTTAAGGGACTTGCCCAGGCTCTCACAGTGCCTAAAGTTGTATTTGAACTCAGGTTTTCCTCATTCCAACACCAGCTTTTTCCACTGTACCTTCTAGTTGCCTTTGGCAGCTTATCTGATTTATCAATGATGAGTTGTACCCAGTAGAGATATTTTGGCCTGGGATATGCCTATTTTGGCCTAAGATACCTCATGTGTTGACCTAACTGATCTTGTGAGTTGACTCACATGATCACAATAAGCACATTATTGCCAATTTCCCTCTTCATTTGGTACTTGGGTATAACCCAAGTTAGTTCCTACAGCATCTGTAGATAGATTCCTATTACTTTGCATATAGTTTTGAATATGAACACCATGGGAGTTGATAGTAGATCAATATTTTAGCAATCATCAAAACCCAGAAGAGTGATTTGATTCTTTTCAAGCTTGTTAAAACACTATGGCAAATATGAAGAAATGTAATGTAATCTTATTTCCCGTTCTCTGACCCCACATTCCAAACATCACTCCCCATGTTTGCTGGTTGTCTTGACGGCTCTTCGTCTTCTCCTTAACAACTTGTAATCCCTAGATGCTTCAAAGAATGGAACAAATGCCACCTTGTACAAATAATCTCTGACTCACCCAATAGTTAGTGTTCTCCTACTGCCCCAAATTGCTTTTTAAGCATCTTGTATATATTTTGTATTTGTTCACCTCGGAACATGTTTTTATCTCTCCAATAGAATATTATTTAATTTTTCAATACATAGTAGGTGTTTAATTCTAATTTATAGAGTTGAATTATTTGAAATGCACAATCCTCAGAGAGCTCAGTATCATAAAGAGTCACTTGTTACTGAGTACTGGGCTCATCATGCTTACTCGATTCCTCTGCATTCCTTTTTCTCCAGTCTTATTTTTCATTTCTGTTTAATTTGGCCCCTGTTTCCTCTTTGCTTTGTATAGTTTCTTTAGTCGTGCAGTGACAGGGTTTCAAGAAATGAAAGTCTAGCCTGCCCACGCTTCTCTCTTCAGGGCACAGTACTGAGTGAATGTATGTTAGGGCACAAAAGTGCCTTGACGTCAAAACTGACTTTTAAATCCGCCAAAAAGGGCATTCTTTGGATAGCAGTCTATGCTGTCACCTTCTTCTTCAGTCAGTTTGCTATTGACCACCTACATCTGCTCTCCCATCTCTGAAATTTCATTTTAAAACCATCAATGCAGCAGCTGTGTGGAGAGAAAACAGTTTCTGAAATACAGATTCCTTAAACACACACACACACACACACACACACACACACACACACACACACACACACACACACCAAAAAACCCCAGTCAATTAAATTGGAACACTCATGCCACCCTTCCCCAAACTGCTTTCATGCATTATATTCAAACAAAGCAAAAATGAGAGGGAAAAATACCTTTATGGCAAAGAAACCCGGTTATTTGAGATAAAAGAGCCAGGATGGTATTTCAGTGAGGTGTACAACAGTTTTTTTCTTTTGAAAAAATAATGTTCCCTTTGATTTTAAACCCACTTTTTGCTGTTACTCTTTTCAGTTATATTCCATGAGCTCTGCAAATTTACTTCAAAAAATCTGTATAATCATCTAATCACACAGCCTGTTCTGTTTTCCCTACTCTGATACGCAATGACTTTGGAAACTTTGCCGTCTTGTCATTTCTTCTGAGCATACCCAAGCTCTTCCATTTTCATTCCTTACACTCTATTGTGGGGTATTTGTTTACCAAATGTTACTTTTCTTGGAGCAACCCAATTTTTGAGGATTGCGAATGCAAATGACTGTTTGAAGCTGTCAGACTTCATTTTGTGCATGAATAACACAAATAACTAGAAAATGACCTAGCTTGTTTTCTTCAGATTTAGATAGAAAAACGGCTTCCGGGCAACACTGATGCCAATCCTTTCATGCCAAGTTTCAAGTTTCAATGCCAACCGGTTTTTACAGCCAACTTGTAAACCTTCAGTAAACAGCATTTATAAGGAAAGTGCTGACACCACCCGAACCCCAGCGCAAAGACTCTCGTCACCACAGTTCTACCAGGAATGGGGGCGGGAAATATGGTGGCTTTTAAGAGTTCCTGCTATAAGGCAGAAGTGCCACTGTTGCTATTTGATGACTAAAGTCACCAGGGGATTCATCTGAGACTTTGGGTACTGCCTTTACCATTGCTCCCAAGTGTCCCTGGGCTCAAATGTAAATGGGCAGTCTTATTGTCCTGGGGCACACAGTCTTCCCAGGCCTTCCAGACAGGCCTAGCAGCCAGCCAGAGAGAGGACTCATCTGGCAAGTCTAAGGTACAGACTCATTTACATTAGGAAGGAAAACTGGAAAGGAAAATCTTTTGAATGAGAAATCGAACATTTCACATTTTTGATCAACCCAGTGACAGTGTTTAGAGCAGCGAAAGTCCCGGGTTTGAATCCTTCCTAGACTCTTACAAACTGTGTGATACTTGGCAAATCACTGTATTTCTCCAGGTTTCAGTTTCTTCATCTGTAGAAAGGAGATAAAAGCATCTATCTCCTGGGGTTGCTGTGAGGACCAAATGAAATAATATCTGTAAAGTACTTCACAGGCCTTAAAGTATGATACAAATGTTAGTGAGTGACAGAGCTTTTTAAAAATTATTTTTTTCAATGAACAAAAATTTATTTTTCTCTCCCACTGGCCCCCCACTATTAGAAGTAAAGAAAAAAACAACCAAACAAAACCAAACAACAAATCACAAGATCCTTGTTATAAATATGTATAGTTGAGAAAAACAAATTCCTGTGTTGGCAGTATTCAAGCATTAATCTATCCTTTTCCAACATGTATTACCCCACTCTAATTTATACCTCTGTCTGTCTGTCTATCTGTCTGTCTGTCTTTGTCTGTCTGTTTATCTATCTCTTGATACCCTAGTACAGACCTGTCATTTTTTTCTGGGGAGGGAACTCCCTGGTGAAAAACTTCTTCTGCCACTATAGATCCCAATTGTTCTTTGATTTATAGTCTTAGAGAATTATTTGCCATGGGGCACTCAGTCACTTGCCTGGGGTGACATAACCTCTATGTTTCAGAGATAGAATTCCAGTCTAGGTTACCCTGATGTGGAGGGCAGCTTCACAACCTCCCTCCCCCATGATCGCTCTCCTCATTCCAGAAAAGTGTTTAGTTCAATCAAAAAAAATTATTAAAGATGTGTCAGGCACTATGGAAGGAATACAAATACAAAAGTAATATAGTTTCTGTCCTTAAGGATCTTATATTCTACTGGAGTATACAATGTATATACAAGTTAAGCCAATGAATAACACACATAATTACAAGAGGGAGAGAGTATTAAAAACTGGTGGTTGGCAAGGAGGAAGGGGAATCAGGAAAGTCCTAATTTAGGAAGAGACAACTGGGCTGTGCTGTTAAGGAAGCTAGTGATTCTTTAAGGTGAGAGGTAAAGAGAGAATGTCTTCTAAAAATGGAGGACCATGTGCAAATTGAAAAAAGCAAAGGATATAGAAGATGGTATGTATGAGTCGTTGGGCTGTGTGTTGCTTTGGGCTTGATCTTACTCTTGAGAAAGAAGCTTCCCTTTTCAGGGTAGATAAATTTGCTTGATCCAGTAGAAAATGAGGAACTCTTATGTTTAGAGAGAGCTAGGTGGCACAGTGCAGAGTGCTGGGCTTGGAGTCAGGAAGATCAGAATTTGATTTTACCTTAGACTTACTAGCTGTGTGGTCCTGGGTAAGTCCCTTAACCTCTGTCTGCCTCAATGTCCTCACCTGTAAAATGGGGAGCTACCTCAAAGGGTTGTGAGGATAAAATGAGATAGTATTTGTAAATCACTTTGAAAGTACTATATAAATGCTAGTTTTTATTGTTATTAGAGTTGTATGCTCTTAGATACAAGAGTAGTTTGAAAAGAACAATTTATTTATTCATTTCTTATAGGTTGGTTGAGGTCTATTACTTTGGTTTTTGTATTATTATTTTTCTTTTGATTTTTGAATCAAGGAAAAGTAACAATCGAGAGGTGGTTTAGAGCCATTTAAAAAAAAAAAAAGTAGATCCCCCGGCATTCTTCCACTGAGAATTATGGTGACTTGTACGGGTTAGTTGTAGCTTTGTCTTGTAGTGACTTTGTGGCATCCCAGTTTTAAGGCAGCAGATTAAGATTCCACAAACATTTAGGTCATATGTTCAGGGACCGTAGAGGTCACATAGTCCAGCCTCTTCATTTTATAGATGAGGACAGTGAGTATCAGAGACACAAAGAGATTTTCCCATGGTCACACAGGTGGTAAGTAATGGAACCAGGAATCAAATATAGGAATTCTGACTCTAAATCCAACTTTCTTTCACCACGCTGTTTGATTGGGTTCACTATGTGTGTTGGTGCTCCAGTTGAGAGAGCCAAATGTTAAATTTTTAATTTGAGCTCCTTGGAAATTGACAAATGCCAAATCAGGGCTTGGTTTATTGTTCTGGTGATTTGATTTAAGAAAAAGATGGAGAAAATATTAATAACACAGATTAAATTTAAAAGTTTGTCTTGTCTATAATTTTTTTCCCCTCAGAGAGTTGGTTGTTAAACATTTATCTGCAGATCACTATATACAAAGTCACATGAAAGAGTTGAAGAATTCAGCAACTAATCAGAAAAATAGATCAAAGTAGACAAAAAAAAATCTTAATGAAATTTTTTTCCTTCAGTCTGAAGCTGTGTTTTTATCAATGGAGTGAATTGTACAGAGAAGAAACTTCTTTTACCAGTAGAGATCACTAGCTATTCTGAAACTTAGGGACACTGCCTGGGACACTGAAAGTTTAGCTAGATGGTTGGATAAGTAGGTAAATAGATAGATATAGACAAATGATAGATAATTTATTAAAAGCTTATTACACACTAGTCATTGTTTTAAATGCTGAGGATAAAAATACAATAAGTAAAATAGCCCCTGTCCTCAAGGAGTTTACCTTCTACTAAGGGAAAGTAATACATATAGGAGAGAGAGAAAGGGGTTGGGAAAGGAAGGAATATTGAAGCAAGTAAGGAAAAGGAGTATAGAAAGAGTCCTAGGATAATTGAAGTGAATCAGTGAATGATGTGTAAAAGCCTTTTTAAAATGGGGGACCCTAGGAAGACAAGAGTCACCAATAAGGAGAGGAGAGTTCTGGGGGAGGAGTTTCCCCAGGGTGACAATGTAGCAGGTGAAGACAAGGAAGAGGTTCAGTGACTTACTCAAAATTATCCAGCCAGTACAGGTCAGAGGCTAGACTTGAATCCAGGTCTTTCTTATTCAAGGCTAGCACTTTTTCCACTATGCTCCTAGTAAATTTGTAGCAAAATAATTTTAGACTAATTCTTCCCTTCTTTCTCTTGACTTAATTTTTTTTTTTTTTTGAGAAATACCAGGCACGGTTTGTTGATTTCTTTATTGGCCTGAATTATTCAGATCACAATTCTCTGTGTCACTTTGAAGGTTGGACACAGATTTTTAAATTCTTTATGATATTTCTCTGCTTATCAGAATGAAAAAGCTCCATCTGGTTACCATTTCCAACTCTTAAAAGAATTTCATATAATCCCCAAGGTTAGTATACTTAGGAAAAATATGTCTGGGACCACAGGAAAATGTCTTGGAAAATTTGAGATTCCCTGCTTCTCTTTGTAAGAGTTTTGTCCTTTATTCCTTCTGTTCCCATAAAAGTCAAGGAAATTTTCATTTCTCAAATATATATATATACACACACACATATATGTCTCTATGTTTGGATATATCTATATAGTAGCTCACCACTACTTTAAATAAAAGTGTCATTTCATACATACATGTCTGCATATATACATATGCATGTGCATGTTTTGTGATATAAAAATGTATTATAACACAACATATCACATTGTAACACAATACAGCATAACATAACAAAGCAATATAATATAGCATAGCTAACAATATAATAATATAATGTGATATGATATGATGCAATGTGATATAATATAACATAATATGATATATTAGATGGGGCATCATAGTACTACTGCTACCTTACGTGCTATTTGTACCAAAATTGAATTGCTTCTAGTACAATACCAGTAGCAAAGAGTTTGCAGCTTTTGTGAAGATGCCTGACTGTTAAGATCAGAACCAAGCCCTGAGGTGGTAGGTTTAAAAGATGTAGTTATTACTGAACTAGGAAGATTTTTTTAAACCAGGAGTAATTCCTTTGTTTCTCAATTGTTCCTTTATAGAATGATTTTGCTCAATTTGTACTAGGTCATTGACAAGTTAAGAGACCCTTGATGTACTCATCCAATAACAAGGAAACATCAAAGTGGATCGTGGGCACTCTGGCTGCAGCCAAACAGCGGTTCTTTCACATGCCCTTTGCATGGATTCTTGAAGCTGTTAGTCTCCAGAGCTGTTTAAAAACAAGTTCCTGAGGAAAGAAGCCGGAAAAGGGGTCTGAAAACAGTTGTAGGAAGTAATCTCTAATGAAACAAAATGTTACCATACTGCTGGAAAGCTTTTATATATCAAATGCAACTTAAAAGGACAATTTGATTAACTGATGCTGATTCTTTTCTAATATTGTCTTTGAAAAGAATTCATGGCCATTAAAAATAAAAAGGCAGCAGGCTGACCTGAAAGCTTTAGAAGTTGAAGATTGGACTGAAAGAACATTTACAAGGGGAAGCCTCTGTGTTATATCCATGTCTTTATACCCTCAAATGAATGCCATATCAATAACATCTCAAAGACAAAAAGGCAAACAGGACAGGGAAAGAAATTGGCCAAACTGCATTCCCATGCATACAATGTCTATATTCTAGACTGTATGTGTATAAAACCCTGTATAGGGCCATAGATTCAAAGCTTATAAATCATTCAGTCTAGTTCCCTTGTTTTATAGATGAAAAACTCAAGACCCAGGGAGTTTAAATGATTTGCCAAACTTCAACAAGTCATAAATAGAAATGGGATGTGGACATATGTCTTCTGATTTCAAATCCAGGACTATAATCAATTATGAAATGGACAGATTCGGAAGATCTCTATGAACTGATGCAGATCTAAGTGAGAAGGAATAGAAGAACAATATATACAATGATATTTTGTAAGCAATTGACTTCAAAACTCTTGTTAGTCACATACCCTTTCCAGCTCTGCATATGATGTGTAGGGATGCCTTTTGATAATCGATCATACCTGTCAAAACCGCAGCTGACAAAGGTCAGGCAGAAGTGTGCCTCAGTGTAACTTTATTCTAATAGCCACTAAGAGATTGAAAAGATGGTAGGAAAGGAAGACTCACCTGACAATTGTTGATATATCTTTTTTTTTTTTTGCCTTTTTGGAGGGCAATTGGGGTTAAGTAATTTGCCCTAGGTCACACGGCTAGGTTTTTTTTTTTTGTGTGTGTGTGTGTTAAGTGTAGGAGCACGGATCCGAACTCAGGTCCTTCTGACTCCAGGGCCAACTCTCTACTGACTGTGCCACCTAGCCACCCGATATATCTTTCAGTGTTAGTGGGAAAACAAAAATAATGTGGAGTCTATTTTGATTGCTGCTATGAATCCTTGGAACTGTTAGAAATTTGCTCACTCTCAACTCTATACTCAAAAATGGTTAAAATGTTTATTAGTTAAATTAGTGAAATGGATTAGTTTATTTAGTTTAAATGTTTATTAATTCAGTCATTTTCTATTGCCAATTTCTAAGACTACTATCTCTAGCACAGTAAAATAGTTATTGCCACTAAATGGTTGGGATTGAAAAATTCAGCCAATCAGCTAATTAGTTTGGACTATTCCCTTATGTCCCCAACCTTAACTCCCTTCCCTGTCCCCCTTTCCCCACAATTAAACCTCCCTTATGAAAAGAAAAAAAAATAGCTGATTACAAACTACCAATACTCTGAGGACAGACAGCTTGTTAGAACATTGAACCTATAATCAGGAAGACCTGAATTCCAATTTACTTCAGTTATTTATTATGTCATTATAAAATATCACTTAGTTTCTCTCTACCTCAGTTTCCTTTTCTATAAAATGAAAGGGTTTTAACTTGATGGAATATAAGATCCTTGCCAGTTCTGTATCTATGTCCATAGCTGATATTGTATACAATATTCTGCCTCTATAGAAATGTGTCTCTAATAAGAGGAGGGAGATATGTTTTATTATCTGTACTCTAGGACCAAATTTGGTTATTTATAATCATTCAGGGTTCAGTTTTCTTTTACATTATTGCAGTCATTGCATTGTTCTAAGCATGTTTATCTCCTTGCATCAGTTTAAATCTAGATTCCCACATTTTTCTGAATTCCTTATATTAGTCATTTCTTACTGTGCAGGCTATGTTCTATGAATTCTGTGTCTCCATGAAGACAAGGACCATTGTTGGAAGAATGAAAGATGAAGACAACAAACTAACTGGAACCAATTTTGTATTGTTCTCCAGTGGGAACCAGAAGGCAACCCTCCTAAGTGTAGCTGACCCAGATTAAAATGTAATAGGGAACCATTTAGCAAAATAAACAAAAATACAGTAGAATATAGGTAGTATTACTATGTAGTTTTCTAAGTCAATATACATTCCTCAGGAAGTACATTTTAATACATTTTAATGACCCCTATTTTTGAGGGGGTTGACATCATTGGTCTACATAGCCATTTGACTCTCTGTGGAACTTGCTGAAAGGTTCAGTTAGTTAATTTGTCATTATAAAGATGGTCTTAATAAGTAGAATATGAACATATCTAGTTTTGGCAGTTATGTGTGTATACACAGATAGATAGATAGATAGGTAGGTAGATAGGCACACAACTAGGTGGTACTGTGGATAGAGTGTGCTAGGCCTAGAGTCAGGGAGAATCATCTGACCTCAGACACTAACTAGCTGTATGGCAAATCACTTAACCCTGTTAGCCTCTGTTTCCTCATTTGCAAAATGAGCAGGAGAAGGAAATGGCAAACCACTCTAGTATCTTTGCCAAGAAAACCCCAATGGAGGTCACAAAGGTCTGTACACTACTGAACATGACTAAATAGCAACAAGAACAACGCACATTTAAAACACTAAAAAAAACAAACAAACAAACAAAAAACAACTTGTGATGGATTAATGTCCTCAAATCATTGAAGTATTTCCTAATTTGATTTTTTCCATTTTGCTTTGGTATTTTGGAAGATTTCTGATCTTTGTTAGCTGTTGCTTCATTCCCTCCCCTCTCGCACTGATGTACACTATGGCTCCTCCACATTCTATGGGCTCCCTTGAAAGAAAACATACCTTGATGGCCATCATTCTGATGATGAGTTTCTCCATATTTATATAGTTGCCTATCATTCATATGGGCCCTTATTCCAAGCTTTTTTTTTTTTTATTTGGTATGACCTGTCAGAGTTGACACAGCCTAGGAAAACTGGGACTCACCTCTACACCATAATGAGGTATTGAATTTCTGCTTTGGAGGTTCCTTATTATAATCAAAGCTAGATAAAACCTTAGTACTTCACCTCATTGTCCCTAGCCTCTTGCTTGGAACTGTAGTTTCAGTTGCTTCTCTTTGGAATAAGTCGGGCAGTCTGACAGCGTAATTAAAACTAAAACCACCGTTTTTCTTTGGTTTGCCTTTACATATTTGCTATTCATGGGTTCTTCTAGCTCCTTTGTGGGGCTTAGGGATCTCTGAAGAAGAGACAGCTTGTCCTGTGATGCTAGAGCCAACAAGCTTTTATTTGGCATATTTTCACTCATGTAAGGGAAAACACAAGACATACCCAGCTGTAAGTAGAAGGCAATAATGGGAGTGGAAGTGAGGGATACATAGAGATCACAGTCACAAGATAGGTAACAATATAATTAGATCTGAAGGGAATAGGATACATTTGCTGCATAGCCAAGGCTGGGAACTTTGGACCTCAGGTGAGATGATCTTTAGACCACACTACAAGGAAGGGGGTTGATGATCCTATGAGTGGCAGCCATAACCCCCACCCCCCGAGTTATACCAGTTCTTTTTTTTTTAACCAAATCCAGTTCAGGGCCAACTGACTCACTTCACACAGTATATCTATTCTGTTATGGGATAAGGATTTTATGGGTAAAGTCAGCCTCTTAAGATCAAGCACATTTGATTCCCTTCTGCCCCACTCCCCTGAGGTCAGAGGGAAGGAAGAAGTATGGTAGAACTTGATTAAATGGATTTATTAAGTTCCTACTCTGTGGCAGGCACTGTGCTAAGTGCTTTATAAATATTATCTCATTTAATATAGCATCTGTATTATGAGACGAGACATCATAGGTAGGGAGGTGCCAATCAGTGAGGGTGCATTGGTTGTAAAATTTATAACAAGGAAAACTCTGGATAGGACATGTCTACGAGGGCAGGAAGAAAGGTGATGCCGAAAGTATCTGTCTATGGATAAGATTGTATTCATTGAGGATGCTATAGACTAAGGAGGAAAAAGAAATTCTGAATACTAGGATCTTTTCAGGGACCATTTTTTTTCTCTGTTGAAAGGCAATATGGTGTTTGATAAAAATTGCATATTTGGAGTTAGAAGACTTGAGTTCAAATCCTATCTCAGACATTTGTTAACTTCACAATTTGAGGTGAGTCAATTAACCTTTCTCGACCTCAGTTTCCTCAGCTAAAAAAAATGACAATAATAATAGCATCTACCTTAAAAGATTTTCTAAATGGCTCAAATTTTAAAAATGCATGCAGGTCACTTAAACTTTAAAATGCTATGTAAAGATCAGGCTTCATTATTATCTGTAAAGTGGAGATAAAACATTTGTGAAGGGGTGTAATTGAACTCCATTAGCTAGATGACCTCAAAGTTCTTTTTCAGTTCTATAACCCTATAATTGCAGATACACACAAATTTATTTTGTCATCAACAACAAATATTTGTTATAGACTTATTGAATTCATGGTGCCATGTTGAACTATTTAATTATGAAGTTATAAAATAAATATAATGATGAAATTTCCCTAAGCTCTTCCTCCTACCAGGGAAGCACATCAGTAGCAGATGGTCAGAGAAATCTGTTCGATGATGAAGAGCCCTTTTACAATAAGGAACCATTAAGTGACTTTAACCTGTCTTCTGAATTGCTAGGAAAGCAACAATTTGGTTTAGAGTTTGTATTTCCTCTAATGGCAGTCACTTTTGTTACTGTTGTCATGCCTGGTGTGTCAAGCTCTGACCCTGCCTTGGTTCTGTATAATATGATGATGATTTTATTTTATTTTTTAATACAGCAGACACACAAAGAAGCGATCATTTTATGTTTTATAAAGGATTCTTCAGAAAAAATGAAAAACATCAACAAAAAAATTGAAAGGTAATTTCATCCATGTTAAACCTCATAAGCAAGCTATCCTAATAGGATCTTTATCAGGATGGAGTGAATCCTTTTCATTAGGAGTTTGAATCCTATTTAGGAGCTTAAATTTTTTTTTTCCAATTCTGCAATTCAATAGAATGAGCTATTTCTACTTTCCAAAAGAGACCTGGAGAAGCTGCCTGCCAGGGCACAGCTTTCTGGTTTGAGCAGAAAGATCTGAAATCTGGGCCAGTGCAAAGATGATTCTTTCATCTCCCCCAGTAGTTCACAGTTTGAAACATTTGGCCTTAACTTTGCACCTCATCCTAAAAACAGATTTCTAGCTTGTGCTCATATACCCAGGGGCCTGCAGCTACTAAGGAAACTGAAGCTTCTAGACTAGTCAAAGAGACCTCATTAACTGTCCATGTTGTTTTCTGAACTTGTGCTCAAAGATCATCTCACATAAGGCTTTTTGTGCCATCCCTCCCCCTCTCCCCATTTTGAAAGTCTTGCAGGAAAGAGTCTGATATGCAGTTCCAATCTATCCCAAAGGGGCTGGCGATTTGATCTGGAACCAGATCAAGGAATCAAGGCAGCAAGTACTTTGAACAAAAATTAATGAAAGAGAGAGAAAGATGGAGAAGGGAAGGAATTAGTCTGCTCTTCTTATGGATTACACAGTCACATTCTGTTATGTTTCTTTTGCACAAAAATAAATGGTTGGATACAAACATTCCAACATTGGACTAGTTCAGGTTTAGGTCTCAAATCTAGATTAATAACCCCTCAATTATGCAACTGTGGATCATCAAAAGGAAATATTTATTTCTGAGATGGCTTTTCTCTGAGAATGAGCATATTCCTGGATCATTTCCCTCATTTTTTTTTTGGTATCAATTTTGTGGATAATACTGGGGCATACTAAAACCAGTTTGGATGGGTTCTGATTGTTAAATTTTCAGGGTGATCATTTATACCTTACAAATCTGAAAATGGCACAAATCAGGGCTTGATTTATTGTTTTGTTGATTGTCTACACTTAAAAAAGTGATAGAAAAAATGTGAATAATGCAAATTAAACAGAAAAGTATATCCTGCATACAATTTTTTCTCTCTCAGAAAGCTGATCATTAAACATTTGCCAAAGCACCCCTTTAGTAAATCTTCCTTAAATCCAGGAATACCTGGGTCTAAATCCCTTATCTAATGTAGATGGCTGTATTACCCTGGGCATACATTATACTCCTAAGTGTTTTAAACAGCTTGCCAAGACTGTAAGTTGCCAAGAATGAGCTGACCAGAATTGATAGAGGAGATTTTCTCATTTGTAAGTTCTTTAAATCAATGAAAAGGAAGGTTTATAAATATTACCTTACAATATAACCTTTTATTTTTACATATACTCATATGTGTACATGTTTTCTCCCCTGATAAGCTCCATGGGTTGAGGGGTGGGGCCATTTTTTTAATCCTTTTCCAGCATCTAGTACAATAGGTATTGACAACTATTTGTTGAATGATTAGTTGGTCCATTGATTAAAGTATAAATATATATTAATTTTAATGTTACACAAAGCAAAATGTGATCAGGAGAGCAAATTTATTTTTCCCCAATATCATACTGCCTATAATTAAGCCAAATACAAATGCTTTTCAGACAGTTCAGTTAATACATACATACATACATACATACATACACACATCTATCCATCCATCTATCTATCTATCTATCTATCTATATCCATCTGTTTATCTTCATATTGCCTTCTTCTAGTCACATATTTACCATTCTGTCTGTAGTTTAAACCTGATTGATCTGCATTTCATCTACAAATTACAGTTGGAATGACAACTGTTGTGGATTCTCTGTCTGTTGCATCACTGCTAGACAGATCTCACAATTGGTCAGACTAAAAGCCAAAACAAGAACAAGCTTGACTCTGCTCCTCTGCTTCAGGAGAGAGGAAACTACAATTCTGATAAAAGGATCACAATATGCTATACCTACATATAATATGGATTAATAAGAGAAGTGGAAATAATGATTTCAAATTCAGTGTTTTTTTTCTTTGTTGTTGCTTTTTAGAGGATGGAAGGCTGGGCAATTGGGGTTAAGTGGCTTGCCCAAGGTCACACAGCTAGTAAAGTGTTAAGTGTCTGAGGCTGGATTTGAACTCAGGTCCTCCTGACTCCAGGGCCAGTGTTCTATTTACTGTGCCACCTAGCTGTCCCACCAAATTCAGTTTTGATAGCATAAGCCTCCATATCATTGGGTTCTTTTGGACTAACCCAGAAACTAATAGATAACAAATTCCTACTTTTGGAAAGGCCAGTAGTTATGAGATCATAAACCTTGGGTTAGATGGAAAAACAACAAAAAAGTAGGCAGTTTGTTAAATTCCAGTTATGCATCTGCTATAGATCCTTATAACACTCTTATTTCTTAAGTCACTGGCCATATTTTCTCTACTTTATCTTTTTATTTTTCATAAACATTCTTCTTTTCTCATACTCTTCATAGTTCCATTGGCTATATTTTCTCAGTCAGCTCATTGTGTTAAGAATAATATATATTTTTTATTATCAGAGAGATTTTGTTTTGTTATTGGACATAGGATGAAAGAATTCAGTGTTCTTATGATGAAACAGGAAATATTTTTAAAAGAACCAAAATATAAAGAAAATGTGTAAAAATAAATGAGAGCCCCTCATAATTGAGCATCATAAACTGTCAGATCAATTCTCAACCTGATCATAGCACACAAACCTCCACCAAAAAACTTTTTTATATTTGTTGATATTCATATAAGACTTATCAAAGAAAAGCAAATAGTTAAGTTTCAACAAAGGGTTTTTAAAACCTCACCAATATGCTTTAAGAAAAATTTATTTTCAAGAATATGGAAATTAACCTGACACTGCCATACAATTTATTGAAGGGCAAACCGGTGGTCCCAAGTATAGATTTAAACTCAAAAGCTTTTGGCTCCAATTCTAGGTTTGTGGCTAGCAATCTTAAGTCTCTGTCGATGATGGATTGTTTTCTCATCTATAAAATAACAATCGATATTGACACCACAAAATGACTGAGTACTTTGAACATGTTAAATGTTAAATTTTGTCCACCTAATCCACTTGTGTGAAAATCAGTTTTTCCCTCTGGAAAAAAAAAAAAAGGAATGAAAGGTCAAACAACAACCTTCCCCACCTCCTCCCAAAGAAAAGAGAAACGGTTGAATAGAAAAACTCAACTTGTTCAGATTAAATTGGAGTGGGGAGGACTAGATCAACAATATGCAATTATTTGAAGATCTCATTTGTTCAGATCTTGAAATAACTCAGGTTCAGACATCCTTGTGGGATAATTTTAAAGAGTGTCTAATATTAGGGAGAGTGTTTTCTTTGGCTGTTGAGCTTCAAATCACAAGTTCTCTGGTTGTACTCCTTTTCCTATTGCTTCTATTCCTGCAATGCACAGTTTGTTCCATAAAGATGCCAATAATACTTCATACTGAACCTTTCCCTTGGGGGTCTTTGAGCAATTTTAGAAACATGTTTCATCCTTACTTTTTATGAATGTGGAAATGGAGACAAAGGCAGCTTCAGTGAATTCCTCAAGGACAGTAGAGAAATCTGCAGCAAGACTAGCAAGAGAAAGTTATAACCCCAACCTCTTTGTCCTCTGTTCTATTACAATATACATTTTCTTTGACTAGTGAGATCATGGACCAGAATGAGAGTTTCTCTTTTTCTTCATGAATAACTTGTAGCAATTGCCTAATATGTAATGAAATATAACTTAAAATTTTTGGTTTATAAAAGAATCATGTTGTTAACCTATTTAAAAAAAATTAACTTAAAAATTAAAAAAAGGAACATTTCTGTACATATGCACAGGAACCCTAAAAGAGAATTCTATATAAAACTGTAAATATCCATTTCATACCATTTACATTTAAATATATGTATACATGCATATGTGTGTATATATGTATATGTATACATTTCCACATTATTTTCAAAATTATCTTTTTTGCCTGTGCTTCCTTCTGAACTCCATTTTGTTTTTTATCTGTTTGATTTAAAAAACTATTTATATGACCTTTTGGGGGTTACTAATTCCAACTCTACTTCACCTACTTCTAGTTAAGGGTTTTATGTAAGTAGGTACTGGGGTCCTGGGCAGCCAGCTGTCTTAAGAGGAAGTTCTTGTTAATGCATTTTCTTCTCTTTATTTCTTCTTGAATACTTTATTGAACCATAATTTTATCTATATAGGTACTCCCTCCCTCCCTCCAGATCACAACCCACCCATCCCTTTCTCATCCCATGGGACTCTAGTCTAACTATGCCATCCTATTATCGTAATGATTCTAGTGGATCATGAGAACAAACTGTCTATGAATTATTTTAGGTTCTTGGTGCCTGACATCCTTTTCTGGTTATATCTGATGACATCTTTTATACCGTCTCAGGAGGGGGAGGAGAGGATAATGTGTTATTGGCTACTCATACCCACCATGTGCTTTATTTTGCCCTGCAACTTAAATTCTTAAATAATTTTGGCCTTCTATGACTGACGGCCTTATAGCATCACTTAAGGAAAATACTATTATAAAAAGAAGAATATTTGTTTCAGGGATAAACTTGGGGTTGTTAAAAGTACTGGGAAATTTCCCAAAGGCAATCCAATGTTTCCTCTTGCTATCATTTAATTCTGGGTCCATTTTACTGTGCATTTTCAATGTCTATCCACGTTGTATGTAGTAATGGATTATCTGTCCAACTACATTTCATACCTTGAACTATTGGGAAGTCATATCTACTTATTTTTCTCTGTGAACAAAAATAATACCTAGCATTTATGTTGTGCTTTAAGGTTTGTAAAGAACTTTATAAATATTACATCATTTGATCCTTACAACAACCTAACAACAATTCAGTTTTTTAGGGAGAATGATAATTTTTTTTAGGGAGAAAGATAATTTTACCCATTTTGCAGAGGAAGAAAACAGGGGAGGTAGAGTTTAAGTAGCTTGTCCAGGATTACAGAGCTAATAGGCATTGAAGACTGGACTTCAATTCAGATCTTAGTGACTCCAGTTACTCTATTAATGGTACCACTTAGCTGCCTCTGAGTTGAACTCTTTTGAGTAATTGTAGATCTTATTTAAGAGATTCTGCATTGTTCTGTCTTGATACAATCAGCATAACATCATTTGCAAATAGGAGTGTTGGGAGGACCTCATCATGTGTCTCATAGCCTATTGTGACTCTGCACTGGATTGCCTTCGTGACAATGGCAAAAACTTTTGGAGACACAGCTTCATGTTTTATGACTCATTTGATAGTAGTGATATTTTTACTTAGAGTTTTAGTGGCGAGTTCTTTTCATGAGCATCCTTCATGTCTTACTTCCTCAATTTTCTCTTAAACAAACAAAACCAAAACCTGAGAAATGTGCTATCCCTACCTCTTCCCTCTGAACACTTCCCATCCTCTTCTTCCAAGTAATCTGCTGAAGTGAAATGAAATTAGAAACAAATCCAGTTCAGTAGCTACAAGAAAAACAATGATAGGAGCAGATTCCATCACTTGCTCCTCCAAACTGGTTCATATTACTTGCAAACAATGGATCACTCAGGTCGTTGGATAGATGAACACAAATAGATACGTTGAACTTCCCCCACTGACCACATTGACAAAACTGGAAAGGAGACCCCGGGGGAAATCATTGTGACAGAACCAATCCTGTGCTTTCCGGTTTGACCAATGTTTCCCCTATCAGCTCTAATCATTCTTACCAAAATGTCCCTCCAGCTCACGAAATGCTTTATGGACATTATGCTGTCTTCGTATCTCTCTTGCCAGAGCACTCTTCCTTTCATCTTGCAAACTTATGAAGATATGTAAATATCCTATTCATCATGATTTGGATGTCAGCTGTGATTCAGTAGACAAAAAGCACTGGCAGGGTTTTTAACCAAACTAAACAGACTTTGAGTATTGTCCCAGTGACAGACTGTGACTTCTCTTATGGACCAAACAACTCAGCTTCATTTCATCACCAGTTCAGCACCAGTATATTCACTACAATGATCCATGAAATATGGTTCTGTGTCCTCTGTAGCTCCTTTTTCTTCTGCATTGACTGGGGTTAAGCACAAGAAAATGATGGAGGAAATGCTAAGAATCATAATTTGTACATAGTCTCAAAACATTCAAATAGTTCTTGGTCCCACAAATGTGAGGCCTTTGTCCAGTTATTAAGTTGCTACTACTATTGGCATACTTGCAGAGGAAGGTCTATGATAAGTGTGTTGGTAGTGTTTTATGAAGGATTTGTAGAAGAATGTGGAAAAAAGAAACCAAATATGGGAAGGGAAATACAGAGTGTTGTCTTTATCACTGGAGTTTATTATCCACACTGATGGGACCATAAATTCATTGAAATACTTGTATTATATATCTGTCTATATTTTCATCTGTGGGTTAGTTTAGCCAATCTTACTTTAATGATTCAAGAACTTGGCACTTTACTGGTAGATTACTTCATCAGTCAATGAAGGATGCAAACACTCTAGGTATATGCAGATAATCTCAGGGAATTGCTCTGGCCAAAAATGTCATCCCCTAGGGTTGAATTAGTGATACCTATCCAAACTTAACTAGGCAGGTCCTTGGACATAATCATGGTGTTCATCACTGAGTATCAAATTATCTGAAGTCTTTCCAGATTGGTAGGGTCTGACAGAGGTTACACTCTAGTGGTATAGCCTTGAAAACCCAGGGTCATTTCCATACCACAATGAGACTATCATGTATATATGTATTCAAATTCATATGCACTGAAATATCATGTGTATTCAATAATATATGTGTACACTCCTTTAATTAAATTTAAGTGGGTTCTATATAACTTTTTAAGTAGTCATTTGAATTAGTTTTTATTGGAATTGATTTTTGTAGGCTACCTGTTAGATTGGTAGTATCTTAAAATGAAGACAGGGTGTTAGTAGTTTAGAAGACTTAATAATGCCCCTGAACTGCTACTCTCTGATTAGTATTGGTGAGGGTAAGTTTATAATTCCTTAAGCAGACATTGTTTTGTCAATATCAATTAATTTTCCTGACATTCTTCATATTATAAATTTAGACTTTTGAAATAATTATCTTAAAAAAAATTCAGAAAGCTTCTGTGCTATTGTATGAGTGCCACTGGTGTTTGCACAAGAAAATTAGGACTTGGGGGCGGCTAGGTGGCGCAGTGAATAGAGCACTGGCCCTGGAATCAGAAGGACCTGAGTTCGGAGCCGGCCTCTGACACTTAACCCATACAAACAAAAAACCTAGCCGTGTAACCTTGGGCAAGTTACTTAACCCCAATTGCCCTAAAGGGGTGGCTAGGTGGTGCAGTGAGTAAGAGCATCGGCCTCGGAGTTGGGATGACCTGAGATCAGATCTGGCCTCAGAAAATGAGCACCCACGCATAAAATAATGACTAGCCGTGTAACCTTGAGCAAGTTACTTAACCCCAATTGCCTTTAAAAAAAAAAATAAAATAAAAAAAGAAGAAAAGTAGGACTTGAATTCTGACCCAAACTTATTACTTATGTGACCCTGAGAGAGTCATTTCATTTTCTCTCTGTGAAGCTGTTTCCTCATTTGCAAAATGGCATGAACAATACCATTATCATCTACCTTACAGAGCTAATGTAATGTAGTCAATCTTAAGTCACTATCTATTTCAGTATGGCAAGTGTTTCATCCATCTCTATGTTGCCTTGAATGCTGCAATTTTGAACCACTTCATACTTTAGTAAATAATCATACATAGAACTGCTTTGGCAAAAAATACCAAACATCTGATGATAAACCTCTGAGCTAAGCTGTTTTTTGAGGATGACATACCATCCGTTACTGTGCTGGGCCCTTACTCAAATCATCTCTAGCTTGCTGGGATTTGTTGTGCTCAGGAACCTTGGCCTTCAAGTACACAGGAGCACATCCATGCCAACATGAAGCATTGGAATAAAATTTTAGTGGGAGATAACACTATATAAATGTGAGCTATTAAGTTGCCTGCCTTGTTTTCTTTCTTCTAATGCCCCATTTCCTTTTGCAGGTATAAATATGTTCCACCAAGACACCAGTATTTCTTTTCCGTTAAAGGCCAGTAGCAAGTCTAGGTAAGTATTCTTAGTTGAAAATACTTAAAATCATACGAGAATTTTAAAAAATGATAAACTTTATAGTGTAAGAAAAAGAGACCATTTGAAGTATATTTGAAGAAAAGTATACAATGGCAGCACATTTGCTGATAAGCTTGGTGAAGGCTGTGATAAATATACAAAGTTCTACCTCTTTCTTAAGAGAGAAGTCATGATAAGTACTAGAGGCTGCTGGGATATGCCCAGTAGGAAATAGATAGTTGACTGATAGTCATCTCTTAAACACCTCCACTACTTTCTGAAAGGCTCTCTTAGTCTGCATTTTAAGAATTGCTAAGAAGGTCCTCTAACATGAAGGTGGCTTACCTGAAAATAGAATGTAGTCTTGGTTCTGGAGATAGAAAGTAAATAGTCAGTGAATCTAAAATCATTCTTTTTCTCTATAAAAGTAAAATGTGGTATGGATGAGTAATCATCAGCCACATCCTTCTTAAGTGTAAACCACTTCCTGAGTGAATGCATTTTATAGAATCATAGCATTTTAGACGTAGAGAGATCTTAGATGTGGCCTAGTTCAACAGTCTCATTTTCCATATGAGGAAATTGGGGTGCAGAGAGGTCAAGAGACTTCTCCAAAGACATTCAGCTTGAGATTGCCAGATATAAGATTACAACCCAGGTCTTTGACTGCAAACTTTGAAAATGACTTTTCTCTCTATCAAATGGACTACCAAAGTTAGGAGACTTGATCACATAGCAAGTCAATAATGTCACTAGAACTAACACCCAGGTCCTTACTGGTCATCAGTTCAATGATCTTTCCATAAATTGTGCTGCTAAATGAATAGACTTTAGTTAATTAGTTTTACTGTTAGTGGAAAGTTGGCACCAGAGAATTAATCATTTGTAATATGTTAATATAAGTGGATCCCTCCCTCCACCTTTTTTGTAACTTTTAACTGGGATTTAACTCAGGGATGAAAATGGAGGTGGTGGTAGTAAAAGAAAGCAATCAATATATTTGCTATAGACAAAACCAGCCTCATATACTTAGTTCCTTTTGCCCAATCAGTACTTAGGATAGGGGTATTCATCTTTCTAGGGGGGTTTAAAGATTAAAATCATCATTCCTTGTGCCTCATGGTCTGCTGGTCATTTCACTGTGGGGGAGCCTTGCCCTGGTAGAAAGAACAAGGTTTTTGAATACCTGAGTGAAGGGGTGGTAGAAGAGTTGGATTGCCCCTTCTCCAATTATGACCATGTCCTATAGGCAGTCTACACCTCCCTAACCTTTTCATTGTTTGTAAGTACTGTCCTCCTACTTTCTACTCCCCCATGGAAATTCATAGTTAGGCTTCTGTCCTAATTAATAACAAAGGGATTAGCAAAAGAAAAAAAAGATGAATTTAAGGGGGGAGTAATTGAAAATGTAAATGTGAATGGAACAAAAACAAACAACAGGATGAACAGGATTAATGAACAGGTTGAAGGAATGGGGCTGTGGGTATGGAGACTGATGGCTTTGGAAAATGGTTAACAAAAATGCTTTTAATACTAATATAACCATCACTGATTGAAAAGGCAGGCATAACAGCTACATAATTAGGGAAACTGATCAAGTTGATTTTCATTTCTCAACTATTTATCTTCAGGTCTCAGCCATCCCTTCTAAGTATTTCATTTAAATGGAGACACTTATTAAATGGGATAATCTACTTTGGGGGTGCTAGCTTGTATGAATAATGAATAAAATAAGGAGTAAGGAAGTACATGTTACAACATTACAATAAAGCTAATCTGCATGGCAATCACTGATTTACTTGCTGTCCCTGTATTGCTGAGAGCTTATTTAGTGATTTTTAAGGCCACTGATTTCAACTGAATATTCCAACATACATTTATTAAGTTACTATTGTTTGCTTATTTATGTTAGGCACTGTGTTAGGCATTGAGAGAGATACAAATTTTAGATGAAACTCTTTGCCCTCCTGGTGCTTCCAGTCAAATGGTGGAATGTACTATGTATACAAATGACAACAATAATAATAATTATACTGTCTAACACATAACATAATAAAAACTTCCTATACTCTGACCTGGCTCCATTCAGATCTTCATTTTGATCTTTTTCATAGATAGGGAAAGGATACATTATAGCCTAGTTCAGGTGGATGAATCTGCTATTTGAACTTGGTTTTAGGAAGTTATTAATTACTGATCAAAGCTTCCTAGATTTTAGCTTAGGATGAAAGTTTGGAAGATGCCCATGAATAAATCAAACTTGGCTTCAAAGCCCCCATCCAGGTAAACAGATTACATTACCATAGTAGTTCATCTTAACAGATAGTCAACAAGAATAAAGATTCTTCATTTTAAGCAAATATGGAAAGAAGGAAAAAAGGAAGAGGGAGGGAGGGAAGGAGAAAGAAAAGGAGGAGAAGGAAGGAAAGAAAGGAAAGAAGGAAGGGGAGATAGAAAGAAATAGGGAAGGAGGAAGAATAGAAGGAAAGAGGAGGGAAGGAAAGAAATAAGGAGAAATAGAAAGAAGAAATAATTTCTTAAGTGCCTACTATTTGCCAGGCATTGTGCTAAGTATTTTTACAAATATTGTCTCAACAACCTTGTTAGGTGGATTCTATCATTATCCCCATTTTATAGTGGAATATACAAGTTAAGTGACTTGCCTAGGGTTCACACAGCTAGTGTCTGAGGTTAGATTTGAAATCTGTTCTTCCTAAGTCCAGGCCCTCCTCTCTATCCATTGTGCCACCTAGTTGCCTCTAGAGGCTTATAGAGAAATGTGTGGTTTCTGCTTTTTGTGGCAGTCAAATAACTGCTCCATGTGCTCATGGTGTAGCATCCTCCATGCATGCCTGTCACAAGAAAGGCTTGATGCAGTGATGGTATAGTGGCCTAGTAATTGTGGTGGAGAACATTGGCCTGAAAAGAAATAAATGGAATCAGAAAGAGAAGTGATATCATCACCAGAATATACTACAGACCACTGAGACAGAAAGGGGAAGTAAATGAGGCAATTAGGAAATAAATCACAAATCAGATACCAGGCCTCATATAATACTGATGGAGGACTTCATTTTTCCTACAGCTCACTTTCTCTGCTAGAAGCAACAAAATGAATTTTTTTTGTCTTTTTGTGGGGGAAAGGCAGGGCAATCAGGGTTAAATGACTTGCCCAAGGCCACTTATAAGTGTAGTAGTGCGTAGTAGGTGTATCAGGTGTCTGAGACTGGATTTGAACTAGGGTCTTCTTGACTCCAGGGCTGGTGCTCTATTTGCTGCATCACCTAGCTGCTCCCAAATGATTTTTTAATTGCCTTAATAGTAATTTTATTCCTTCTTTCTTTCCTTATTTATTTTTGCTTTTTGGAGGGGGAAGGCAGGGCAGTTGGGGTTAATTGACTTGCCCAAGGTCACATGGCTAATAAGTGTTAAGTGTCTGAGGTCAGATTTGAACTCACGTCCTCCTGACTCCAGGGCTGGTGTTCTATTCACTTAGCAATTTTATTCTTTAAAAAGCTGGAGGATGAAATAATAGTGGAAGGGGTATTTTGGACCTAAATCTGACCAAAAAGGATGATTAAAATAGAATGGGAACTTTTAATGAAGGTTTCCATACTGTCTTAGAATTCAAGATCAACAAGGGGATGGGGTGGGATTTAGTTTGTGCCTCATAGCAAAGAGATACAGTTTGAAATTCAGGCAGCTGTACTTAATTTGTGAAAGCATTGGCATCACTGTGCATGGGGGAGGGGAGGTTGAAATGTGCTCATTCATCTGGGAAGAACATTCCATTTCCAATAACTTTGATCCCAAATCAGAAGGCTCATCACAGGGAATATTCTGAGCATCTTGATTATTATTGTTATTTTTAGAGTACTGTAAACATGCCAGATGCTTCAGAAACCAAGAAACACAAACATAAGAGCCATTCCCTGGGGAACTGGTGATCAAAACCTAAAGCATGAAATTGTAAAGTGTTAAGGCAATCTAGAAAGATGGATACATGGATCATGCTTTTGACCTTTCCCCCCTGTTGTAAATTGAGTCTGACACATGACTCTTGTCCTTTCCGGAAATAAATTCCAAAACCCATAATGGACTGTATTTATCTTACATGAAAATCTTTGGAAATATACATCCCCCCTTCTAAACAAATATCACAAGATTAATTGATTTTCTCCACTTATAAAAAACAAAACTGTTCTGCCAATCTCCCAAAGTTACTTTGATGTTCACCTTGAAATTAATCTGCCCTTGTAAAAGATCATCTATATATGCTGAATTTACAACTTAATATGTAACTGGAAAGAGGTTAAGGAACAAAAGCTTATTCAGACTTCCCTCTGTGAGAGGGCATAGCCTCCCTTGTGGAAATTCATGTTCACCCTTCAACAAAATCAACATACTTATGGATTGACAGAGTTTGGTGTATCCGAAGGTAGGGGCCATGGCAGTTTATCCTAGCCCATATTCTCCTAGGAGACTGTTTAGGAAAACAAATGTGAAGGGGACAGTTTAATGTGGAATTAGAATCTAAGTATTTGGCTAATTAATATCTTATGTAAAGCACACAGTGTTTTTTAACAGAGGAAGAATCTAAATGGCAGTATAATATTTGCATTTCTGAAATCTGGTTCAGCAGTTTGTGAAATCACAACCGCTCCTTTTCATTTGTTTGAAGGTTGCCAAGAAGCTTTTGATACTTGACCCATTAGCAAGGACACACACATGAATGAATAACAAAACAAAACAAACCAGATTAAAACCAGGTGGTTTATCTGACTGACTGTCAGTGCCAGGCAGGACCGATGGACCAATACCAATGCCACAGTTTGTCCACCGCCACTCACTGCCGGACTCTGTTCTACTGTTGGCCTTTGTTTTTTCTCCATATTTTTAGTTACTGTTATTTGCATTAAACTAGAAATATTTGAAACAGAATTAACATGATTTCTAAAGGACTAAGCTGTTGGGTAAGAAAACAAGTCCTTCCATAATCTGATCTTAGGCTCTAACAAACTGCTTCCAGTGGGTAATCATTCTACTTATAAGAATGTTATAGTTCAGGTGGGCTGGAATAAGTTGTTTTGAGACTGAAGAGAGTTTCAGAAAATAATTTCAGATGTTTGATTCAGAAGTTCTTACGCTTGATCTTTATATGCAGTTAGATGGGCAACCTTTAGAAATTACTGATCAGTGTGTGTGGACAAGCTCTCTATACTGATATTATGTGTGTATATAAATATATATGTTTATGTAAGTGTAATCAATGTGTGATCCCTCTATACTGATATATCTTATACATTATATATATATATATATATCTTATACATTCATTCATATCTAAATGTATATACACATATATAAAAATGAATGATAAACATTACTAAGGACTCACTATATGTCAGATATGGTGCTAAATAGAAGGGATAAAAATACAAAAGCAAGGTAGTCCGTGACCTCATGTAGCTTACATTTGAATAAAAGAGGCTGTATGTATAGGGGGATGGTAGACAGAGAAGGGTGTTTTGGCTTGAGAAGTCACAGAGATGGCGAATTACATTTCTGTAGAAAGAGGTGGAAACAGGAGGTGAGGGGGCTACATTGTTGGCAAATGGCCAGAATAAGAATGAAGAGGCATGGTGAGAGGGAGTGCAAAGTCACATGGCTAAGTTCCTCATAGGTGCGGTCTCTGGTTTGAGAGGTGAGGTAGAAGCAGTAACAGCAGTAGCAAAAAGGAGGAAGATGACCTAGGTAAAATGAATACCTCAATGAAGTTTGAAGAGTTGAAAGCTTGAGGAGGTTTGGGTTTGTTTGGTTAGTTTATGAACACATTTGCAAAGTGTAAACTGTGTAAGTGAAGAAATGTCTACTGAACTTTAGGAAATATGTGGACAGAGAAATGAATACACATAATTACAGGCAGATTCTCTTTTCATACTATTTATATAAATATTTAAAGTTATCTTTTCAACTATATCCATAGCAAACACGAGACCTTGAAAACTGAACAACTTAGATAAAAATGTATGTGAGACACAACACAAATATACATATAAATATATATATATATAAATTTATGTATAAACATATAAATATAAACATTCAAACATACACACATACATTATGTTCTGAATGGAAACTGCAAATGGTCAATGAACTCCACCTGGATTTGAAGGGGAGAAGAGTGAGCTGCATTACCTATGGAAAATTATTCTTTTAATGATTCCAAGTTTTCCCCAAAATCAAAGCCCATCTTTCCCATGACACTGTTCTTCCATTACTGTTATAAGCCTATAAAATCATAGGGCATCAGCTTCCCTGAAAGACTTAAATTGGGGATTATCCAAAGGGTAATGGAGAGATACATGAAAGATATGGGTAGACTGCAGTACATTATAAACAAGGAGTTATGAAGGAAAAGTATTTTAAAAGATATCATCCAATAAATGTATGATTAAAAAAAAGATGGACTGGCCATGTGTTGAAAGCAAGAAATAACAAATGGACAGTCTATGTTCACCATTAGTATTCCCATTGTACCAAGAGAAAGCAAGGGAGGTCTCCACAGTACCTTTTATGGATTCCATTGGCAAACTATTGAGATGTCAGGGACAAGAGTCTCAGAAGATTGCTGGCCATGGAAAGTTACAATCTCTATCATTGGAGAGAACATCCACAGCAATGAGATCACAGATCCATAGGAATATTAATTGCATAACAGCTAAGGCTAAGATTCTTTCCTTATGTCATGCATTCCTTTAGCTAAAGAGCATTGTTTTCTTCTAATCTAATGAGAGGAACTCTTAAATTGTTTACTTTTTTTTTCTTTTGGCTCACACTACCTATATTTCTCTTGGAGAGGGCTCCAGAATAACTGTGAGCACGCTTAGTTGGCAAATGGAAATTGCTTATTAACAAGGAGAAAAAGTAACCAAAGAAAAATATATAAAAGGAAAGGGAATATAGATAATTCATAAATTGCAGTGCTGGTGTGTGTGTGTGTGTGTGTGTGTGTGTGTGTGTGTATGTTTGTGGATCCACTGATTCCATTCATGTATGAGCATACATTCATATTACAACAAATGACTTTTTAAAAAGTAAACATAGAATTTGAGGCACAGCCAGATTGCCTGTTAGACACCTCCTGAAGGACAAACACAGTAGTGCTTTTTGCTTGCTGGAACTTCCTACGGTTAGTGGTACATATGTCAGCACAGTATGGACAGGGGGCCATAGACAGAGGTGAAGAACTCCATTCTTCCCCCATGGGCTCCTGTCGCTGCCTTGATTCAATTGTCAAGGCCCTGGTGCATTTCGTGTTAGGGCTTCTCCCCTAGGAGACACTGCCCACAAGAAACAGAGGCCATCTGGAACTCTGGATAGCGTTTTCATGATATGGCTGAAACTTTTAGTACATCCTTATATGCAGCAAAGATATTACAGATGGTATGTTGCTACAGTACAGCTGGTTTTCATTAAAAAAGAAATCGTTACCATTAATTTTATCATCGTGGGTTTATTTCCATATGATGCTGCATTTATGTAATAAGAACACATCCCAGCTTACCATAATGAAGTCAGCTGACCAATTGCACCTCCTGCAAATTTCTTGGTCTCTAGAGAGCATGTTTGGCTTCTGTGACTGAGCTGGGCTTGTAAATGGAGGGGGAAGGGGTAGTAAAAAGTACAGCTGACATTTCTTCACATATATGATTTTCCCTTTTTGTTATATTACATTGCCAGTCTGTCTTTAAGCTAACCAAGCAGACCCAAATATTGGCTCTTAGAGCTGTAATATAAATAGGATTGTGGTCCCCTTAAGATTTTTCCTGCTCTACAGAATCAAGGAAGAGTATATCTGCAGCTTTCCCTATAAGGATACCAGAGTACAAGTCCATTCCCCAAAGGACTATGGTGTTCTATATCCTATGCCATTTCTTGGTTCACTCCCCAACTCCCTACAGATAAACTAACATATTTTTAAAAGAGACCTAAGGGAAAATGATATTTAAAACTCTAGAATTAGCAAGCAATAGCTATTATTTTGCCTCTGCTGGAGGGGGAGTTGTTTACTGGACCATACCAAACAGTAGTTGGTGTTTTATTCTCCTAATTAGGTTCATTTTTGCATGCGATGACTAACTGGGTTTCTGTTCTAGCTGCATGATTAAAGGATGCTTACTGGTGACCACAAGTGATTTCCTTCTTAACAGCTTTCTAGTTCAGTTGAAACTTAACAGGAGATTTCTAATGGTAACCACAACTCACTTCAAGGCTTGGCACAATGCAAAATGATGCGGGTGATGATGGTACTAGATGGTGCTTCATCAAGTCATAAATGATAGATAGAGTGCAGTGATACCACCAGTATTCTTGGAGGCAGAAAATCTGGGCTCAAGTCCTAACTCCTATATTAGTTGCTGTGTAAGTGTGGACAAGTTACAGGTAGTGGGGTAGTACATTGGATAGAATATTGGACCTGGAATCAGGAAAACCTAAGTTCAAATCCAGTTTCAGACATGTGTTAGCTGTGTGACCTTGGACAGATCAACTTAACCTGTCTGTGCCTTCTTTTCTTTATATGTAAAATTAGGATTTATAACATTTTCCTCTGAGGGCTGTTGTGCTATGTTTGTAAAGTACTTTGGAACCTTCAAAGTGCTAAATAAATACTAATTATTATTATTACTTTATCACTCATGAGCTTTAGTTTCCTCATGTAAAAAGGGGGCACTACTAATAATTATTACCTACTTCTTCAATTTACAAATGAGAAAACTGAAACCCAGGGCAGTGAAGTATCTTACCAAGGTAATTATGGTAATTTACCTCAAGGTTGAAATTTGAACTCAGGTCCTGTGACTTCAAAGTCTCTTTCTTTCTACTGTACCAGATAGACTCAGAAGTGTCAGTTGGAACTGGGGCATCAGACTTGCAGTTAGACAAATCCAAATATAAATTCTGATTCTGATGCATACTCACTGTGTGACCATTGGCAAGTCACTGTACCTTTTAGTGCCCTCTGGCAATTCTTTATGTTTCTAAATTAGAGATGAGATTCTGGTCTTCACTGGTTGATGAAAGTGAAAGAGGATTCCTTACATTGGTAAAGTCATAGGTCTGGGCCAAAAAAACAATTAAAAAGTACAATAACAACAACAAGAAACAATGCTTTACCTTTTGGGGATGTTGCAAGAAATGTACTTTGTATGCCTTGGTCCACTATATTAATATGGGTTATAAGTCGTAAAACTTATTGTGTTTCTGTTTACTTTCAAATAGAGAGATTTGGGTAGAAGACCATTGTGATACAGCAATTTAGAACATTTATTCTTTGAACATTTAAGAGATACTATAGTACAATATGGTTATTTTTATAGCATTCAATGGAAAGGATACAAATCTTGGAAGTGGATTAGAAATGCTTTACTATTATAGATTTAGAGCTAGATTCAGAGATCCTTTAGTCCAATTGTACCATTTTACAGTTAAAGATATTGATATCCAGAGAGGTACTAAACACCCCATAGGGCACAAGTGGTAGAGTCCAAATCTGAATCCCAATCCTTTAACTCCAAATCTAATGCTTTTCCAACAACAATATGCCTCCTTCCGTGATGTAAAAAGAATCTATGTTTGCCAGAATACGACTTTCTAAGTTGTTGATTGAAACAAATGCAAGATGTAGGAAAAAATAAAGATATTTTTAAGATTAAGATTTTAAATATATTTAAGACATTAAAAACAGACAGGTTTGTTATTTTGTTTTAGGATTCCTGGGGTATGACTTTTCTTTTTAAAATTGTTCTTTAAAAATATTATTGATATTTTCTATTTCTTACAATGCTATAGTTAGCCCAAGTAACTTTTCCCCTCCCCTTCCCAGAGACCCATGTCATATGACAAATAGTGTTTTTTTAAAGAGAAAATAAATCAACACTGAATGATATAAGGACCAAAAAATCAACGACTGAATGATACATTGAAACATTCCAAAAACATGTGTTATGTGTAATACTTGTGTACCTCCTTCCTCCAGGAAGGGATTGTTTGAGGATGTCCTCTCATCTCTCTTCATTCATATCCAGCTTAATCTTTCTAATTTCGTTACATTTACTCTTGATTTTTTGGTGTAGGGGCATACATTTTCTGTTGAGCAAAATTTTCATGGGATCTGAAAGTGCTGGAGTTTGTACACATAAATGCAGTGCTCAATCATTCTTCCAACCAGAATAATTATGTCTCAATACAGCAAAAGCAGCATGGTGTCATAGAAAGTTAGAGCTGGAATGGGCTATTGAAAAAGATCCAGGGGTTGCAATGGTCTACAAGCCCAATATAAGTCAGTGGTGTGATACAATAGCCAAGAATGGTAATTGATCATAAGCCACAGTAAGAGGCAAAAAGTGTCCCAGCCTAGGGAAATGATACTCCTAGTTCATGATAATCTGTCCTGGTATATCTGGAATGTTATGTTGGGTCCTGGGAAACACATTTTGGGATGCATATTGATTAAACTGGAGAATGTCCTGAGGAAGGCATCTAGGATGATGAAAGGTTTTAAAATCGTGCCAAAGGAAGATCATTTGACAGAATCAAGAATGTTTGGATTAGAAATGAGATTTGGGAGTATATGGGGCAGGGAGTAAAGGGAGACATGATAACTGTTTTCAGTTCAATATTTGAGGGGCTGACATGCAGATCATAACTAGACCTGTTTTGTTTAACGTCATAGGGCATAACTAGGGAGCAATGGATGGAAGCTGGAAAATATGCATATTTAGACTTCATCTAAGGGAGGGAATTTCCAACAATTAGTGGAATGGGGTGCCTCAGGAGGTCCTTCAAATGAAGCTGTCATATGGACGTTTTTCATTATTGATGAAAATTAATGCTTTTAGCCTAGTCTTCCTTCATGCTGGTTTGCACATGGGCAATACAACAGTGATTGTAAGTTATCCATAGCTTAAAGTATTAAAAAAAAAAGTTACCTGTAACTCAGAGAGCTCATGATGTTATATATGGTCACATAGCTAGCTGAGTTTCAGAGGTATGTTTATGGCTGAATTTGAACTTGTATCTTCCAGATTCCAAATCCATTTCTCTCTCCATTTTTCCACTTACTAGCTTAGAGATCATGCTATATTTTGTTTTAGGTGACCTTTAGAAACTTTGGTCAAAATATTGTTACTATGCTATTTATCCAATTGCAGACTGATAGTTTTTAATACATAGATGAGGCTGGTCATTTTTGGAGGGGATTCAGGATTTATTATGTCATTGATTTAACTATCAGTCAGGTTTCTGCCAAACTATTTGAATGAAAGAGATGACAGGGTTTACTTTTTTCTGCAGTCAGATTCTCAGGTGGTCCATTATTTTGGGGGGTGTATAAAAAATAAAAACTGAATATGTATTCTTTTTAGGATATAATTTTATTTGTCTTTTTAACATATTATATAATATATATATTAATAACAATTCTACTTCCCAATAATCATGTTCCCCCCTATAATGTCCTTTTTATTTTTAAATGGTACTGCAAGAAAATTAGTCCAGCAGAGCAACAGAGACTAATAGAGCGTGTAATATCCTCACCTGAGGACCATTAGCTCTCTGTGTTCCAACATGGAACCAATGGAAGGGGAATGGAATAAGCTTTTATTAATCATCTACTATGTGCCAGCCACTATGCTTAGCACTCTGAAAATGTTATCTCATTTGAATTTGACTCAGCAGTGTTCACTTCCCTTATTATGGTTATTGTTGAATGTAAATTTCTAAATCTGATACGCCTATTTGTCTACAATTCACTTACCTCCCCGAGCCCATTCCTATCCTCAGCAATGCCTTTTAGTTTGGAAATATAAACAGATATTGATGTATTTACTTCAATGTAGAAAATGACATCAAATATTGTGATGAATAAGAAGAAATAGAACATGGACAAAATGATTTAAATTATGGCCTCTGTGATAAAACATTTCTACAATGTCTACTGTTAATTTTTTTTTCTTTTTGGAAGGCAATTGGGGTTAAGTAACTTGCCCAAGGTCACATGGCTTGTTTTTGTGTCAAGTGTTTGAGGCTGGATTTGAACTCAAGTCCTCCTGACTCCAGGGCTGACTGTGCCACCTAGCTGCCCCCTCCTCCCTACAGCGTCTATTCTTATGGATCATCAGGATGTGGAGGAGAGTCTGGGTTCTTGAAGAGTATGAATTGTGGTAGCTTCTACCATTCTAGCCATGTTACAAATATGCTCCTAATGAGAGACTGTCTGCTTTCTGAGAACAAATATAACTGAGAATGATATGGTTCACCACCAGTAGTCTGGCCACTTACAGGCATTTTTTTTGTCTCTAGAAATCCCTAAAGAAGGAAAAATACAAAATAGCATTCAGTACAGATGTGAGCAAAGATTATTACTATTTCCTAAGGAAGTTTAACTAGTGTAAATCATTCACTACAACAAGGAAATCAAAAGAGGCTTAGCACCTGCTTTAGTCAGCAAATATTTGAAAGCCCTGCAGATATGGGAGGGATATGGAAGTCAAGATTAACATTAGTTAAGAATATAAATTTGTTTTCAAGATCTCACAGAGGAGTATGGTGGAAGATTATGGGTAGTATCACCTACTAAAATAGTGGAAATAGTAGAGAGAAAAAGAAATAAAATAATCGTTGGCAAGATACCTAAGTCTAATAGAATAGAAGCTACTTGAGGACAAGGATGATTTTGTTTTTCTCTTTATATTTTCAGCACCAAGGATAGTATCTGACATAAGTTAGGTGCTAAATACATACTTGCTGAATTAATGAAGAAGAGTCATTCTGAGGGAATTTGTGAGCGAAATTGGAAGGAGAACAACAGATAAAAATGAAAAAGATCTGTAAATTTTTTCAACTAGAAGATTTTTTAAAAAATAAACTTTTTACCAATGACAGTAGAAACACTTAATTTGGACTCTAAAATTTTCATCCTCAGCATGCTCTAAGAGGTAGAAATGGTTCTAAAGAAAAAGAAGATCAAAAGAACATCTGGATGAGAACAAGTATATTCAGAGAAGATCCATGCAGTAGGCATGGACCAGTTTTGAGAATATGGAGGGATTAATTATCCAAAAATATGAAGGGGTAGAGAATACCAAGGGCTTGGGGGAAAAATGACACTTATCAAAAAGATGACAGGTAATATTAATAAGTAACAATTCCATATACTTACTTTTCCATTCTCATTTTTATGAGAATAATCTTAAGATTTATTGAGGACATCCTTAATGAACTTATGAGAAAGGAATTGGCAGGCTTTTACAAATTATATTCTATAGCAAACCACTTTTTAAAAAAGTCACACAATTGACAGGAAATTGTTGAGAATACAAAATCCCAGTTTATTGTTTCCTTACTATATACAAGTATTGAATTCAGTAGAGAATAATACCACTTTAAAGCTCTCCAATAAGATATCTCCTGTGAACATATAAGAGAATTCCAGACTGCTAGATGCAGAATCTTCCTGCCTTTCAGTTCTTACTCCTCACAAAAATATTTCAGAAAAAATGAATTTTTCCTTTCGTGGACCTGTCAGAATTTATTATATGACCTGAAGTCATAGTGAAAACAAGAACAATTTATATTAAATACAATACAAAGTAAATGCTAGAAAAATACACTGAAAAATACTCCCTAAACCAACTCCTCCCTCCACATGTATGCTTGTCTGTGAAGGGCTGGTCTCAGAACAGCAGGGGTGGCTGAAGACACTCATAGCTGGGCGTTATTGCAGAAATTGGTAAGGGTTATGTAAAACTTTTTTTGTTTCCCTTTGGTAAAACTGGGTGAAGACAACACAGCTGTTTCTATGTGTCTTTTCTTTTCCTAACTAAAACCTTCCTCTTTGGTCCTAGAAAATTTCATTTCCCTTGAACCCATGTGGCATGGAAGAGGAGACAGTTTCACTGAGCAGTTGGAGTGTTACCACATCAGAATCTCAAGTATGACATATTAGAGAGGAAGGGAGTGATGGGGGCGGGGGAGAGTTAAAATAATTAAAACAATATGGCAGGAATGAACCAAAAGTTCTCAATGTGCCTATGACATACCAGCCATTCTTCCTTCTTACATTTCTGACTTCTCTTTCTGCATCTGATGTTGGCCACACCTATCACCGTGGACATTGAAGCTATGCAGAGGTATTTACTAATGGAAACTTTTGGACAATGCAGCCATATACATATTTAACTTGTCTCTTAAACATAGAAAAACGTATAAGACTTCTTGGAAGAACAGAGACGTCTTTGATGACCCACATTAATTCCAGAAGATTTATTTTTTAACTTTAATTTTGTTTTGAATGTTCTTTAAAAATTTGAGTTTCATTTTCTCTCTTTCCTACTCCTCTTCTGCCCATTGAGAAGACAAACAATATGATATCAATTAAACATATGAAGTCATGAAAATATATTTTCATATTAGCCATGTTGCAAAATAAGGAAAAAAGTCACAAAAAAATTTAAAAGTGATAAAAAGGTATGATTCAATCTACACTCAGAGTTCATCAGTTCTCTCTCTGGAAGTGGATAGCATTTTTCATCTTGGGTCCTTTGGAATTGTCTTAGATAATTGCATTGATCAAAGTAGCTAAGTCTTTCACAGTTTCTCATAGTTACAATTTTGCTATTACTATATACCATGGTCCCCTGGTTCTGTTCACTTTGCTTTGCATCAGTGCACAGAAGTCTGCCTAGGTTTTTCTGAAATCATACCCTTCATTATTTCTTAGAGTATTCCATCAAAATCATATACCGCAACTTCTTTAGCCATTCCTCAACTGATGGGCATCCCTTCAATTTCCAATTCTTTGCAACCACAAAAAATGCTGATATATATATATATATTTGCATTATTATTTTTATTTGATCTTTTTGGGATAGAGATCTAGTAGTGCTATTGCTGAGTCTCAAGACATTTCTAAAACAAGGAGATACGTGTTTGTCAAAGATATTTGTATCTGTTATGAAAGATGGAAGAAGAGTTCCTTAATCAAATGTTTTCAGAACTCAAAGCTACCTCAGCAGCTATCTAGCCTAGCTCATACCTGAAAGAGATCCCTTGCTGAAGTCCTCGCAAAATAAGTGACCTTCCAACCTTTTCTAAAAGAACTGTAATTGGAAAGAAGCTATTACTTTCTGAGGAAGTCCATTGGACAACACTAATTGTTAGGATTTTTTTGTTGTTGTTGTTATAGCACATCTAAATTTTCTTTGAATTTTCACTGATTGTTCCTAGTTCTATCTCTTAGAGCTAAACAGGGTTAAATACTTGAACATGGTTATGTTTCTTTTGATCCTCCTCTTCTTTAGATTAGGTTCTTCAACTGACAGACTCAAGACCTTTCACCATCCTGGTTTCCCTCCAACTCTCTACATAGACAGAAAGCATGAGTGTGAACTGGTTAAGTTGGAAAATTTTATAAAAAGGAAGGGGTGAGAAAGAGGGATGTACTGGGAGAAGGAGAGAGGCACAGATAAAAAGAAAAACATGTTTTCTCACATCAAAGAGGTGCACAAGGAAGAGCTTTTATAGTAGAGGAGAAAATGAGGGTGGGGAGGGAGGCAATGCTTGGAACTGGTTTAAAAAGGAAAGAATCTATCTATCTATCTATCTATCTATCTATCTATCTATTAATTCAGTTGGCTATATAAATCTAGTTTACTCAAAAGTGAAGTGGGAAGGGAAGGAAATAAGAGATATGTGAGGAATGTAATGATAAGGAGAGGGATGGATTGGGGGAGGTACTAATCAAAAGCAAAACAGATATTTGAGGAGGGATAAGATGTAAGATATAAATATATATATATATTTGTGTGTGTATATATATATATATATATATATATATATATATATATATATATAGAGAGAGAGAGAGAGAGAGAGAGAGAGAGAGAGAGAGAGAGAGAGAGAGAGAGAATAAAGTAGAATGGAGAAATATACAATAATCATAACTTTATGTGAATGGGATGAGCTCACCCATAAAATGGAAGTGGATAGCAGAATGGATTAGAAACCAGAATCTAACAATATATCATTTACAAGAAATATACTTAGAACAGGTACAAACGGAGTTAAAAGAAAGAATTAGAACAGAATCTATTATGCTTCAGATGAAGTAAACAAGATAGGCATAACTATCATGATCTTAGATGCAGTAAAAGCAAAAATAGACTAAATAAAAGTGATAAAGAATCTACATTTACTAAAAGGTAGACAATGAAATAAAATCAATAATTTTTACAGCAAGTTTCTCTGAGAAAGGTCTCATCTCTCAAATATAGGGAACTGAGTTAGATTTATAAAACTAAGAATTATTCCCCATTTAAGTGGTTTTCAGAAGAAATTAGAACTATTTATAGCCATATGAATATGCTTTAAATGACTAGTGATTAGAGAAATTAATATTAAAACAACTTTGAGGCGTCACTTCACACCTATCTGAAATGATAAATGCTAGAGGTGTTAGGGAAAATACTTCCATTAATAAACTGTTGGTGGAGTTGTGAACTGGTCCAACCATTCTGGAGAACAATTTAGACTATGCCCAACCATTTGACCCAGTTATACACCTCCTAGATCTCTACCCTAATGATATAAAAGAGAAAAGGTCTATATGTACAAAAATATTTATAGCAGCTCTTTGTGGTGGCAAATAACTGGAATTTGAGGAGATGCTTATCAATTAGGTAATGGTTTAACAAGTTGTGGCATGTGATTCTGATGGAATACTGATGTGTTATTAAAAAAGATGAGGGGGTAGTTTTAGAAAAAAATATGGCAAGACATATATGAACTGATAATTCTGAATGACAAATTTAGTAACCCTGTTTAACAGGAAATAAGAGTAATGGACCATGATCCATTACTAATACAGCCATGTTGTAATTACAACTTCCTTTTCTAGATGTTTACTAAGTACTCTTTAATAATCTATTTTGGAAAATTGCTATAATTTAAAGTCAAACTCACTAGTCTCCTATAATTGTTGTGGTGGTTGTTCAGTCATTTTCAGTTGTGTCCAACTCTTTGTGACCCCATTTGAGGTTTTCTTGGCAAAGATACTGGAGTGGTTTACCATTTCCTTCTCCAGCTCATTTTACAGATAAGGAAATTGAGGCAAACAGGTTAAATGACTTTGGTCACAGAACTAGTAAGTGTCTGAGGCCAGATTTGAATTCAAGAAGATGAGTCTTCCTGACTCTAGGCTTAGCCCTCTATCGACTGTGCCACCTAGATGCAGATTCTATTTTCTTCTTTACTTCTGAAAATTGGATTTTTTGTTTGTGGTAGGTCTCCCTTTTTTCCAGCCAAAATGGACAAAGATTCTCTAGACCATGAGGTTCTCCAGAATACTACAATAGTATGTAGCCCCCTAAATGTGACTAACACACACTCCAAAAAACTTTGTTATACTTTTATCTTCAAAGGAAAAACTAAATGGATAAATTCAATTCAATTCAGCAGTCATTTATTAGGTAGCTGCTACATTTGAAGTGCTGAGCTAGCTTTGATACATGTTAATATGTGGGGCGTCTAGGTGACACAGTGGATGGAACACTGGCCCTAAGTCAGGAGGACCTGAGTTCAAATGTGGCCTCACCTGACACAAATTGTGTGACTTTGGGCAAGTCACTTAACCCCAGTTGCCTTGCAAAACAAACAAAAAATGAAATCAAGATATATGTCAAAATAATCCCATATAAAGACATAAATCAAACAGTTTCTGCCCTCAGTGAGCTTACATTCTAGGGGGAAACTGTATTTACAAATAAGTAACCACAGTATTTATACAAAATAAAAGCAATAGGATTTTGAGAGGGAACAACTGTGAGGAATCAAGAACAGCCTCATGATGCAGGTGACATTTTAGCTAAGCCTTGAAAGGGAAAAGGAATTCTTAAGAGGTGGAGTTAGGTGGAAAACCATTCCAGGCACAAGGAACAATATGGGAATGGAGACAGGAGATGGAATGTTGTGTATGAAGAACAACAGGTGGGCCAATTTGGATAGAATGTAGTGTTTGAGGGGGCAGTAATATGAAATTAATCTGGAATGATAGGATTGAGCCAGGTTTTAATGCTTTAAATGCCAGAGGAGTTTATATTTTATCCTAAGGGTAATAGTGAGTCAGAACTAGCAATTTGACCAGTTCTGAACTCATCTAATCTAATCTTGATGGACTATGACCGATTGTCTGACATAAAGAGGAGAATACACAGTAACTCTCCATTTGACTTTTAGCTTTAAACATCCACAATGGTTGGTTAGGCTCCCCTGAATCTGTCGTTTGAGTAAATTGCCAGGATTTCACCTTTCCTCTGGTGTGTCCAGGAATTTACTAATGTCTGTGTTAGTGTTGCTATTCATCTTATTTGGGGAATGTTTACACTGTTAAACTGAGTGGAAAAGTTCAAGGAATTAATAATAATTCAGGAGTTAAAAAGATTGTGATATAATGAATGATTTTTTCTTTAAATGTACTGAATTAGGTAAAATTGGATATTTGTATTGAGTGAATTTCTTGGCATTTAGAGATTTCAGAATTTTATTTTGTCTTTGTAGACACAGCTTTATATAGGGTCAGGTTTAAATGTTGAACAAGACTGCTCTTAGGGAGAGAGGGGAAACTACAGTGATGTTAAAAAAAAGCCACCTAAATACATCAATAAAAATTTATTAAAAAAAAGAAAGAAAATGGCTCTGTACGATACCCTCTGGAATTGGAAGCAGAACTGTGTCTGTGTCTGTGTGTGTGTATTTATGAGAAGGGAAATATTCTTAATGGGACCATAAAACCTTAAGACAAGATCACTCTATTTCCTCTATACTTTACCATGGAATGATGAATGTATTTTACCCTCCCTTTCCCAAAATTCATGAAAAATACTATTATTTCTCAACAAATAGGGCCACAATTGTCCCTCCATATTACTAATTCAAAAGTCATTTATATATCAAAAGAAAGACAAATCAGTACCATAAATAAAAATGTGATATTAGAATACTGTTGTTCCCTTGACCTCCATTTACCACTCCTCCAAACCTCCCCATTCAATTAAATTAGACATAGGAGGTCAGGTAAAAATTGCTGGTTGCAGTCGTCCTCAGACTTGTAAACTTGTCATCTCTTAGGTATTTTCATTGTATAAAGGTCATAAAAACTGTCCTTGGGAATCTTGTGGCCCATGGGTTTTGCACAATGGGCACATTCCAAAGTGAATCCTCTGCAGGGGCTGATTGAAAACATGCTTCACCTTTGACGTGTTCCTTTTCCATCTGCCTTCTTATTTGATTCTTGATGGCATTCCTGGAATGTTACATTTCTCTCATAGGCCTACAAGTTGAAACTGCAAAGGCATAGTGGTGGTGGTGTGCTTGCACATATTACTATATAAATTAGCTGCCAAAACACCCCTTCAGAAATGTGCAGGGCCTGCCTTCAGTTAGAAAATTCCAGGAAAGCCCATTGCAACTCAGCTATGATGTTTTTTGATCATACCGACTAAAGTCCATTAGACTCCACACATATGGGGAAGTGGAGAATTAGGGCTACTATCTGAATAAAGCATTCACAAATATTTTCGCTGGAGACAATTTGTAGACGTGCCTGAAACAAAATGAGGTTTTATAACTGCTGACTTCGCTCTCTCTTTTTTCAGTGAAGATTCTTCACTGATATTTCACCCAAAGACTGAATGTAGTTAATATCCAATGGGAAGAACAATTACCAAATATAATAGTTACAACTCTTTTTGATCTTCTTTTATAATGGGCAATAACTTTTTTAAGTGAGATTCCATTTCCATGAAAATAATTAATGAATACCCCTTAACAAAAGAAAATAACATCTATATTAGTTGCCTCCAGGACACATGATCCTAGACACACTGGTCTCCATCCACTTCCTTAAAATCTCAGCCCTTAGGTTTGCCATTCCAAAACACTGTTTAGTTCATTCATTTCATGATCACAAGGAAAACATAAATAAGAAGGCCATGTAATTCTCAACAAAGAAATGGTTTCCTGAAGCAAGAATCATGACTAGACTCTTAAAATGGAAGTTTCCTATACCAGTAGCAAACTGAGAGGCATGAAGTAGGGATCTTCTATTTTGAAATGCAATAAAATGATTAATCAACAAGTTCCTTGGGCTCCATGAGACAGGATACCTCCTGCCTTCTGCCTCTCATAGGCTTCCAGGCAGGAAATGTTGATTAAAGTCAAGGGTTCATATAAATTTGAAAACTTTTCTCCTATTATTATACTGTGAAAGGTATTATTTTAAGTTACCAAATAAATATGTGTTAAATATCCTGTAGAATTTACAACTAGAAGTAAAGGTGATATTTAATCCTGTCAGTGATTTATAATATACATGTAAACAGGAAATGGATTTTCAGACGAGTTTTGCCAAGGTGCGGCAGACCAATACAATATTTTAATGGGATTTTTCCTAGGAAGATTAGAATCAAATTTTAAGACAACAATTCTATCTGGAGAGGTTAATGATTAAGAGAGAGACCAGGTAAGAGAGACTTGAGTCTTATGAGTTCTTTCCATCCTTGTTCTTGGGCAATCACAAAATGTCAGTTAATAAGAGAACAAGTCATAGTTTACACTTTTAATTTAATTTACAGAGTCATTCCAGTTTTTAAAAGAAATCTGGTCTTTTTCTTATCCATTTGTGTTGACTTATTTCCTTTTAGTGACCACACTACCTATTAGGAAATCTTATTCCTTGGAAAACAATTCACCATATTACAGTAAAGGAAAGGAAATCAGTAATAAAAATGGTCTAGTTATGTAAAGTGATAATATTTCACGTTTATATGACACTTGACAATGACAAGGTACAACTTTATGAAGTAGGCAGGGAAGATGTCATTTCTGTTCTTCACATGACAAAACAGATTCAGAGAGGTGATATTACTTTGGTTCTTCAAAGTTATGGGACTAGACCTTGAACTAAGGCCTTCTGAATCCAAGAGTAAGGCTCTCAATTCTTTAGCATGCTGATTCCCTAATATTCCAAAAACTTTCTAGAAAGCATTTCTAGGATTTAGTTCATGGGTATCTGGGAGCCAGATCAAATCAGGTGCTAAAAGTCTATTGTTAAATTTTCAGTGAAGCATTTACACCTATGAAATAAGCCAATACTTTAAACCAGGACTTACATGAATATTTTATTGACTTAAAGTGATGGATAAAATGCTACTAATGCAGATTAACTTTAAAATTATGTCTTTTTTGGGGGGTGAGGTGGTTTTACACATTTACCAACACATGCTTGGTTTGGTTATTTTTCATGTGGCAAAACTTGTACTTAGGACCTAGAAATAAAGTCAGTATATGGATGAGTTTTATAGGGTAAGGACTAGACATTTGATTTAATTGATAGAAAGGTTCCCCTAAAGCGGAAACTCCCTATGCCCTATGTAAGAACCGTTTCTACCACATATTGTTTTTAGAGGGTTGCCTGAAGGTACTTAATGGAGACAGCTAGGGGGCACAGTGAATAGATCACCATGCATGCGGTTAGGAATACTCTTTTTTCCTGAGTTAAATCTCACCTCAGACACTTTCTAGCTGTGTGATCCTGGGCATGTCACTGTTTGTCTCAATTTCCTCATTTGTAAAATGAACTAGAGAAGGAAATGGCAAACCACTTCAGTATCTTTGCCAGGAAAACTCCAAATGGAGTCATGAAGAGTTGAATATCTCGACTGAATATCAATAACAATGCGGGAACTCCTTATACTCTAGATAAGAACCATTTCATGTGGGGGTGGCTAGGTGGCTAAATGAATAGAGCACTGGCCTTGGAGTCAGGAGGACCTGAGTTCAAATTCGGCCTCACATACTTAACACAAAAACTAGCTGTGTGACCTTGGGCAAGTCACTTAACCCCAAGTGCCCTCCAAAAAGCCCCCCCCCCCAAAAAAAAAGAACCTTTTCATTTGGGAAATGGGTGAACAAGTTGTGGTATTTGATTGTGATGGAATACTATTGTGCTATAAGAAATGATGATCTCAGTGATCTTAGGAAAACATGGAAAGACTTGCTTGTTATAATGAAGAGTGAAGAGCAGAACCAAGAGAGTACTCTATACAATAATAACAATATTGTTTTAAGAATGAGTGAATACATTATTTTGACTACTAGAAATACCCCAATTAACTTAAGCACATATTGTTTTTAGAGGGTTGCTTGGAGGCCATAACAGGTTAAGTGATTTACCTAGATTACACAGTCAGTATGTAACAGAGGTAGAATGTGAACTCAACTGTTCCTGACTCTGAGCCTATCCAATCCTCATTCACAATACCATGCTAACTCTCTGGTATATATAGAAAAAAAATAAAAGGAAAAAAAAAGCATAATTGATTGGATCATGTGTTATAACCTGAAATTCAGTTTTCTATGCATATGGAAAGGTTTTCTAGTAGGAAATGCAGTGCCATGCCCTGGGCACCATCATCCATCTAATCTCACCATACTTGATTACTGAGTAGAAGGAAATAAACAACTTTGTACTAGCCTTATCCATTTACACATTTTTAGAAGTAATGAATGCATTTTAAGCATCATTGAGTTCAGTAGACCTCTGCATTGGAAAGCTTATCCATTTTAACTCACTTTTTCAATTAAGGTGCTATGGGATATTATTGTGGACAAGAGAAGCTTCATTCTTGCTCTGGCATTTAGGATAGAGGCAGAAAGATGGAAAAAATATGGTGATATTTCATATGGCTTGATGGGGTTGAATTTTTACCTAAGTCCTCAATCACCTTCCATGGCTTTTCTGGCATCTGAGAAAAAATGGGAGAATCTACAGCTATATTCAGTCACCATTCTATAAAAATACTCTCTTTAAAATAGAGTTTGTGTCATTAACAATTTTCAAATTTCAGAACTGAGTATTTGGGCAGGTTTTAAGTCACAGAAAAAAAAAAGGTGTTTTGTGATAAATCAATTAAGTACATATGTGCAAATAATCTTATCTTATTTAAACAAAATGTTAATGCAAAAAATTGAGAAATGAATAAAAATAGATATCATCCCTGATTATCTTCATTTCCTAAGATAATTTAATTGACATAAGTCATTTGCCATAAAGAGAAAATTAAGAAAGTCTAAGAACTGAGTGAGACAGAAAACACTTGATCTGCTTTGCCCGGCAGAGAAATATGGCAGCAAAGGATATGCTGATTTACAGTATGAAGTGGTTGAAAAAATCTTACAGAAGAAGATTGTTAAAGACCATTAACAGCATTGCCTCATAAAACAGCAAGCTTTGATGGAGGGAAAAATAGAAAATAGGAAGACGGGTAAAAGATACAGAATTTAGTCAAATCATTCCAATGGTAGGTAAGGATGAAATTGGAATGAGAAAAATAAATAGATGAAAAGCAGAAAAAAGGTGTTAAAAGATATACATTGGGGCAGCTAGGTGGCGCAGTGAGTAGAGCTTCAGCCCTGGAGTCAGAAGGACCTGAGTTCGGATCCGACCTCAGACACTTAACGCACACACAACAAAAACCCAAAGGCAAAAAAAAAAAAAAAAGATATACATCACAGAATATTTTCTTCATCAATGAAATCAGAGTCATTAAACTTGGACTTAAGCATAGGAACTCCTGATTGGTACATGGAGTAGAAATGACAAAATGGCAAGAGTGACTAAGCTTCACCAAGTGTACAGAGTGGACCTCTCTGCTGGAAGTGATCTCATCTAGAGAACACTGAAGTTTTATGGTTCTGGAGGAGAGGGTGTAAACAACTGCTTGAAAAAACAAAACAAAACAAAACAAAACCTTGGGCCTTATTATTTAACAAAAACAATAATAACAAAACACAACCAAGAAAATATCTGTAACTTCCAAACTATATGTTTACTTTTTTATTACAAAATCTTAATGAACATGCAAGATATGCTTATTGAAAATATTACAAAGGAACAAGCATGGTTTTGTAAATGATATTCCATAGATTATATCTTTACCATCACATAGTTGGCTAAAATATGTAGAGAATGCTAATGCTCATTGTGCTTAGTTTTTGCTGCCTATTAAACAGCTTTTGAGTTGGTAAAGCAATATATTACTCTCTAGCCTGTATTCTGACAAGTTAGATTCCCACAGATATTTCGAAATCATGTTGGGTTCCTTGAGAGAGATGACAACAGAGATAACTTTGTTTAATGACCTTATAAAAGTAAGAGATGTAACAGGGAAACATCCAGTCTCCACCTACTGGTTTTGTAGTCTAAAAAGGAGATTCCCTACACATGGTGAAGGCTTCCATCTTCTCAACAAAGATATTTTTCTTTTTTCTTCTTTTTTGCTCTTTTTTATTTTTGGAGGGGGGAAGGCAGGGCAATTGGGGTTAAGTGACTTGCCCAAGGTCACAAGCCTAGTAAGTGTTAAGTATCTGAGGTCAAATTTGAACTCATGTCTTTCTGACTCCAGGACTAGTGCTCTATTCACACCAAATATATTTTCTATTTTTTTTCCTTATTTTTCTTCCACAAGATTTTGAGTTACAAATTTTCTCCCTGTCTTTCTCCTAGCCACCACCCCTAAATAGCTATCCTACTGTATATACCCTCCTCTAATCTGCTCTCTACTATATCCTCCCCATATCCCTTCTGATTTTCTAGTAGGGCAAGATGGATCTCTATACCCCAGTGCCTGTATATCTTATTTCCCAGTTGCATGTAAAAAGAAATAATAATAATATAGTTTTTGAACATTTGATTTTAAAAGTTTGAATTCCAAATTCTTTCCCTTCCTTCCTCTTCACCCACCCTTACTGGGAAGATAGGCAATTCAATATAGGTTGCACATGTGTGTAGCTACACTAAACATTTCCATAGTGGATATATTGTGAAAGACTGATTATTTTCCTCCATCCTATCCTGCTCCCTACTTCTTCTATTCTCTACTTTGATACTTTGTCCCTTTTCAAAAGTGTGTGCTTCTAACTTCCCTCCCCTCCAGCCTGCCCTCCTCTCATCCCCTCCCCCCCCCCCCCACTGTCATCTTGGGTGAGATACCAAGATATTTAGTGTTTATGTCATTTCCTCCCAAAACCAAATTCAATGAGAGTAAGGTTGACCCATTCCTTTTTGCCTTCCTGTTCTTCCCCTCCATTGTAACAGTTTTCCTTTGCCTCTTCTATATGAAATAATTTACCCCATTCTGTCTCTCCCTATCTGCTCTCATTATATTCCTCTCTCACCTCTCAATTTTACCTTTTATGTATCATCCCTTCCTATTCAATTGGTCCTGTGCCCTCTGTCTATATATATCTGTACACATATATACACACACTCACATATGTATTCATATACCTATACACCCTCCTATATGGACATACATATGTATATGCAATTATATTCCCTTCAACTATTCTCATACAGAGAAAAGTTTCATACGTTATAATTATTGTTTTTTCCATGTAGGAATGTAAATAGTTAAACTTTGATAAGTTCCTTTTGATTTCTTTTCCCTTTTTCACGCTTCTCTTGCTTCTTGTATATGAATGCCACATTTTCTATTCAACTCTGATTTTTTCATCAAGAATGCTTGAAAGTCCTCTATTTCATTGAATTACCATATTTTCCCCTGAAACATGATACTCAGTTTTGCTGGGTAGGTGATTTTTTGTTTTAATCCCAGCTCCTTTGACCTCTGGAATATCATATTCCAAGCCCTTCAGTCCCTCAATGTAGAATCTGCCAGATCCTGTCTTATCCTGATTGTGTTTCCAAAATATTCAAATTTTTTTTCTTGGATATTTGTAATATTTTTTCCTTTATCTGGGAACTCTGGAACCTGGCTATAATATTCCTAGCAGTTTTATTTTTGGGATCTTTTCCAAGAGGTGATTGGTGGATTCTTTCAACCTCTATTTAGCCCCCTGGTTCTAAAACATCAGGGCAATTTTCCTTAAGAATTTCTTGAAAGATGATTTCTAGGTTCTTTTTTTTTGATCATGGCTTTCAGGTAGTCCAATAATTTTTAAATTATCTCTCCTGGATCTATTTTCCAGGCCAGTGGTTTTTCCAATGAGATATTTCACATTGCCTTCTATTTTTCCATTCTTTTGAATCTGTTTAATAGTATCTTGATTTCTCATAAAGTCACTAACTTCCACTTGGTCCAATCTAATTCTGAAGGAATGATTCTCTTTAGTGAGCTTTGGAGATTCTTTTTCCATCTGGCAAATTTGGCTTTTTAAGGCATCCTTCTCCCCATTGCCTTTTTGAGCCTCTTTTGCCATTTGAGTTAGTCTATTTTTTTTTTTTTTGAAAAGAACAAGATCATTTAGTTTGCTTCCATCAGGATTCAGGCTCAGTTTTTTCTAGTTATATCTCTGGATGGCGTGTTTCTCACTTTCTTGAGTCTTTCAGGATTAACTTTTATCACTGCATTGCTGAAAAGAGTCCAGTCTGTCATAGTTGGTCATCACAGATATGGTATGTCTGTGATTATATACAAATTTCTTCTGATTCTACTCTTCTCGCTCAGCATTAGTTTGTATAAATCTCTCCAGTTAATTATGAAATCTGTCACCTCCTCGTTTCTTATAGCACAATAAAATTCCATTACATTCATATACCACAACTTGTTTAGTCATTCCCAATTGATGGGCACCCCTTTAGTTTCCAATTCTTTGCAACCACAAAAAGGGCTACTAAAAATATTTTTGTACATATGGATCTTCCTCCCACTTCTATGATCTCTTTGGGATATAACCCTAGAAGTGGTATGGCTGGGTCAAAGGGTATGAAATTATTTATAATCCTTTGGGCATAATTACAGATTGCTCTCCAGAATGGTTGGATAAGTTCACAACTCCACCAGCAATGTATTAGTGTTCCAATTTGTCCGCATCCTCTCCAGCATTTGTCACTTTCTTGTTTTGTCATCTTAGCCAATCTGACTGGAGAGATGTGGTATCTCAGAGTTGTTTTGATTTGCATTTCTCTAATTAATAGTGATTTAGAGCATTTCTTCATATGCTTATAGATATCTTTAATTTCTTTCTCTGAAAACTTCCTGTTCATATCCTTTGACCATTTATCAATTGAGGAATGACTTGTATTCATATAGATTTGGCTCAATTCTCTATAAATTTTAGAAATGAGTCCTTTATCAGAGACACAAGTTGTAAAAATTCTTTCCCAATTTCCCACCTCCCTCTTGATCTTGGTTACATTGGCTTTGTTTGTACAGAAGCTTTTCAATTTAATGTAATCAAAATTATCCATTTTGCATTTTATAATGCTTTCTAATTCTTGTTTGGTCCTAAAGTCTTCCCCTCTCCACAGATCTGTCAGGTAAACTTCCTTGCTTTCCCAAATTGCTTACAGTATCATCCTTTACACCTAGATCATGCACCCATTTGGACTTGATTTTGGTATATGGTGTTAGATAATGGTCTATGCCCACCTTGACTTTGAATACCTCTGGGAGGCTAGCTTATGGCTAAGTCAGGGAAGTCAATGAGGGATGTAGATGTGTAGGTGTGGGTGAATCTGACCACTTCAGATTTCTGCCTCTATACCCCTGGGCTATAAGTAGGCTTTTGTTGGTGAGGTGAGGTGGGGCTTGTTGGGACCCCACCCTCTCTTCTCTTCAGACTCCAGGCTGTCTCAGTTACACCCCTTCTTGGAGACTCTCAAGCCTGGGGCTATTTCCATTAACTTGGGATTTCAATCTGGGTGGGAGACTTATCTTTGGGTTTTCTGCTTCATGAAGGAGGGATGGGAGGATCCGGAGCAGCTAGAATTTACTTTGCCATTCCAGTCCCTGTATTATACAGGCAGGCAGTTTCTAAACTTCCAGGCTGGGGGCTGAATGCAGCCAGAGAAGCCGCTCTTTCCACTGAGGGTCCAATTCTCCTACCTGACTCCAATGATCCTACCCGTCGGAAAGATGACTGTGATTCATCCTCCTTAAGTCTGCAGGCTGAGGCTTTTGCTCTCTCTGGTGTAGTCTGCTTGTCTGCTCTTAGGTCTGGGCTGTGCAGACCCCACGCGCTCTGCGCTAGACCAGTCCTGACACACTGGGCAACCTCCTGGGCTGGACTCTGCCACACTTCGTCTTCCAGTGGGCTCCGTCACTCCAGATTCCACTAAGATTCACCCTTTGAGCCTTAGTGACTGAGGAGCTATGCGAGGTTACTGCTTCCTTTCTGCCATCTTGGCTCCTCCCCCTGTTAGTCTATTTTTTAAGGTGTTATTTCCTTCAGTCAGGTTGTTGACTCTCTTTTCATGATTTTCTTGCATCATTCTCATTTCTCTTCCCAATTTTCCCTCTATTTTTATTTGGTTTTAAAATCCTTATGGCCTATAACCAGTTCATATTTTTCTTGGAAGCTTTTGGTACAGGAGTTCTGACTTTGTTGTCTTCTTCCTGTTACATGCTTTGATTCTTTTTGTCCCCAAAAAAGGAATCTAAGGTTTGACTGCTGTGCTTGCTTTGCTTCCTTTGCTTGCTCATGTTGTTATTCAATTACTTGACTTTTGAGCTTTTTTGCCACTGTAGAGCTCTGCTTCCAGAGAGGAGAGCTTTATCCCAAATTGCTAAGGATTTTGAAGTTGTCAGAGCTATTAGTTGGATGCCCTCTCTGAAGCTTCCAACCAGTTGCATCTGGTCACATACTCCAGGACCTCCGCCCTAGACAGCAATCTAGATCCAAGCAAGTTAAGGCAAGAGCAATTACCCCTAAGACTGGTTTCTTGGTTACCCCTACAATCTGCAGGCCAGGAGCTCTGAAGCAGCCATGTGGCAGTGGCTGCTGTGCCTCAGCTGCTTCTTTCTCTGGGGACAGAGGCCAGACCACACTGTGGGACCCTCTGTTCCCAAAGTCCACTGACCTCTCACTTGGTCTTTGGCATTTATGGGTTGATAAATCTGGAAATTACCACAGCTTCTGGGATCTACTCTCCCCAAGTCTGCTCCAGGATCAGGCTGCCCTGAGGCTAAAACTGCAGGCTCACTCAGGGAGTGGGCTCTGCTGCCAGTATGCTGCAATAGAGTCCTGTCCACCTGCTGGGCTGCCTTCATCAGGCGGTTTCTCTCTGTCACTTTGTGGGTTCTGTAGCCCTAAAGTTTGTTTAGATTCATTTTTATAGGTATTTGAGGTGGTTATGGGGGAGTGCAGGGAGTTTTCCTGTTTCTATGCCACCATCTTGGTTCAGCCCCCCCAGAAGATATTTTTCAAGTGACATATAGCTATGAATAATGTAATGCTACAATTTCTGAAGTATTGTAGTGGACCACTGAAAGGGCAAAATGAGGCACCTGTTGAGCAAAAGTAGATTGCAATTTATTATTAACAAGGACAAGTACAGGAAAACCAGCATAAAGGATCTCATCATAAGGATGTATGACTGAAAAAGTAGGTAGGCTATTAGTAGGCATTTAAGTGGTACAATGGATAGAGCACTGGGCTTGGAGTTAGGAAGACCTGACTTCAATTCCAGCCCAAGACACTAAATAACTGTATTACCTAGGACAAGGCACTTGGCTTCTGTCTGCCTCAGTTTCTTCCTCTGTAAAATAGGAATAACAAAAATAGCACCTATCCTCCAAGGTTATTGTGAGGATCAGAGGAGGTAATATCTATAGTGTTTTACAAATCCCAAAGTGCTATGGAAATGCCTGCATATTATGATGATATACTGATAGTGGTACAGGACTCCAGTAATTTGAATGTATGTATTGACAACCTAAGATTGTCAAGAAATGTAGATCCAGTCCCCACAGTGGAAAAGTTATAGGGGAGAAGGGGAAGAGTTACATAGCATGAAGAGGTGTGGTGTGGATAGGAAAGCAGCAAATTTGCACCATTGTGTTTTAAGGAGTACTTAATACTATGAGATGCCAGATTGATTGAGGTATTCAAATATGCAAAAAAAAAAATAAACAAGCAACCAAACAAATCTCAGACACCCATTTCCTCTGAAGATTTAGTATCAATCATAGGTCAATAGTTTGCTCCTAAAAACACAAAGCACCACAAGTGGTAGGGAGCACATTCAGCCACTACATGCCACAAGTGTCAACAATCCTGGTGTCTCCCTTTTTTGGCAGGAAATACTTCCTTGTGAAGAAATAAAGGGAAAATGCCAAAGTATTCATGGGAAACACTTCTGAAACTCTGTTTAAAAAAGGCTGTTTCTTTCATCTTTAAGTGAAGACCTTCAGACAGACCTTTTTTCTTTCTTTTTTTATTTTTTTAAATGTCCTTGGGCAGATCCTTAAGCAACTCAATCAATCTGGCAATAAAATGAAAGGAGAAAAAAAAATAGTGCCTATGCAAATCACAAACCAGATTACAGCCTGGGGGTAAACCGTAGATTTTCTTGCCTTGTATCTTTCTTAAAAACAAGGAAATCCTGTTCTGTGAAATGATTTTCTAGTTACTAGAGTTCTAAGAAATCAAACATGATAAATTAAATACAGTCTAATATTTTAGTATAGTTCAGAGTTAAGAAAGAAAAGGCTTTCAAACTGAGAGACTGTTTTTTACTCCATTTGATCATTTATTTTTCAGAGATGGTAAATGACAATATTGCTTTTATGGTGCTGTGGTAGTGCTCTTGGTTCAGGAGACTAGATATTTATTATCAGATCTGTTGGTTTTTAATCAAAATACACTTAAATAAGGTTCAGTCCCATTTGGGTTAATATACATGCTGGGCAGAATATAACTGAAGTCTTACTATAACACAAGTTGATAATAGCTCATAGGGTTTCAAGGTTTACAAGGTTTACATTGTCTCACCTGATGCTCTTAACAACCCAATGAGGTAGTTGGTGTTGTAGTTCCAGGAAACTGAGGGTTAATGACAACTTATCCAAGGTCACATAACTAGTAAGTTTCTCAAGTGAGAGTCAAACCCAGATCTTCCTGATTCCAAAGTGAGCCCTCTCTGCACCCCCACCACAGTTGAACCACTTTGGCTTATTAGTACCTGTCAGTAATAATCCTTTGAAAATAGCCACACTGCCATGTCACAGACTAAATTCTCTCCTATGTTCAGGACAAGATTACACTTCAGTTTCTTTACTTAGTTGAGCACAAATAGCTTTTGGCAACTGAACCTTTTTTATTGAAACTATGATATCTTTCTATTGTAGGTCCCATTGAGATGCTTATCAGTATTGTACCTGGGTGTTCAGACAAAGCTATTACCAATACAACAAAAATGGCAAATAATGCCATCTTGTCTTAAACACTGGCCTTGATCCAGGAAGATTTGGATAAAGAATTAGTGCAGGTACATGGTTTACGCCCACTGCAATTTAAGTACTTTTTCAGACTGAATCAATTAATCTTAGACAGAAAACACTGGATAATAATGACCCCCTCTAACCAATGTCATTTTTTCCTGAATGTAGCACATTTCCTATCAAGATGATTTGGGAAATTGTATATGTTACGCATCAATGTGTATTTCCTAGTTGTGTGATGAATATTTTGGTTTGTTTTGTTTTTAATTACTGGGCAAAGTCTGGAAGTGAAAATTTATTTCCTGAGGGTATTTAATTAACTAAAATGAGCATATTCCCCTAAATAGGGTTAAGAACCATTGAACCTGAGGAAAATATACTTTACCTGAGCCTTGGCAAGAGTATCTTATAGGAGACCACAAGAAGGTTATATGCTTTGAGGAAAGAAGGCAGAGTCATCACTTGGAAAGGAGTATCAGGGAACAGAGGGAGGATTCCAAAAAGTCATGGTAATATTTGCGTAGACAAGAAAATTATGACTTTCAAATATGAAAGAATTTGAAATTGACTTTTGGTAGAGGTCGGTGAAAAGTAACCAAGTAATAAGGTGCATTTTAGAAAGCACTGGCCCAGTAACTATCTTACCTGCCCTGGCTACCTAATTAGTAGCATTTATGCATCCACTAAATTTGAATGAGGTTTTGTGAGTAGGGACAGTGGAAGTAGAAGGCATATCTTTGCCCTTGAGTTAAGTCTTTAATAAGGAAGACAGGGCAAAATGTGTTATTGCTACCATCTTATAGGTTTTATTTTATAGGCAAGTTGAGTCTACTTCCTTTTTTTTATCCAATGTTTGTAGTTCAGGTAATCTACCTTCAAAGTAAAGGTATAGCTACATACATGATTCTAGAAAAAAAAAAAAGAATCTTTATATGAGGATTACTATGTCCCAGACTATAGCACTTAGGATTAAAGTCTCATTGGTCCAGAGTTGGAAAGGACTTCAGAATACATTTAATACAAACTCCTTATTTTATAGATAAAGCCTGAGCAGGTTATAACATCTGAAGTCACATATTAAAGTTGAGATTCAAACAATTCTTCCTAAATATATTATTTAACTTAAAAGTCCATTGGGGTGTACGTATGGCTTCTGGGCCAAGTAATATCACTTGGAAGATAGTTTGGTGTGGAAAATCCTTACTGGTAATTTTTTCTGATCTTTTCCATAGGGAGTTTTAACCACTTCCTTATAACTTATCAAAGAAGGTCTGGGGTTTTCTTCTTGACTCTTCCAATTAGTTCTCATTTTGTTTGACTTCATGTCCCTCTCTCCTTGTGCGTAATGGAACTGTCTTCCTAGGTCATATGGCCTGGCAAAAGGTAGAAAAAAGTGAGTATGTAAGAGAGAAGGGTCTATTATGATTATACTACATATGAATATTCTATTTGAAATTGTCACTGCTTGGCGTGATGGGAGCATGGATCTCACATGTGTCAGAATCAATCATCCTACACTTGCCATCTTTGTCAAAATAATCCAATCATGGCTTGTCCACCTGAATCCCCAGGTCCTGATCCAATGGCTTGCTGGACTAAAGGGACTTTGTTAGTTAGGTGGTCTATCTATTTTCTGTCATTCTTGATACCTGACTTTCCTTGAATATTTTTTGCATAATAGACTGCCTCCAGCACATCTGTCACCCTTGACCTTCAGTGGAGTTCCTCATTTCTTATGCAAACAGTTTTGTACCTTATTCTTTCCAGGGAACACTTGGGGATTACAAGCTTCTATTCTTAAGTTTTGTTGTGGACTGATGTGTGTATAAATATCTCTAGCCCAAATTCCCTGTGATGATCCCTTTCCCATCAGTAGGGATTAATTTTCTTCCTTCAAAAGAGAAAGCTTTCCCCTTCAATCAGAGTACTGACATTAAAATACAGTTGACTAAATGTACTAACATTTCTTAATTAACCTCTGTAGGCTTCCTTAAAGTTAAATCAAACTTAGAATTCCTTCTCTTTCTCCTTCTGATTCCTTTTCCTCCTCTTCCTTGGGCATCCCCCAAAGTTTAATGCATAACACTGCGTTTTTTTCTCCTTTTGCCCTGGACCTCTTATCCACTTCTACAACTCTGATTACCCAGTATGTGGGGATGATTTCATAGTTACTTGTCTGACATTGACCATATTATGAGACCTAGCATTTCCAATCTTCTGTTGGATTCATCCCATTGAGTGTTCTACTGCCAACCCAACTTCACTATGTTTAGAATGAAACTCATGATTTTCCCCTTCTGATTTCTGTGATATTCACACTCTCCTAAGAACCAGGTTTGAAGCCCAGGTCATTTGTATCCCCTTCCATCCCTCATAATATCTAATCAGTCACCAAGACTTTTTCAGTTCTTCTTTCATTATTAGTACTGTCATAATAATCAGAGCCATCATCAGACACTTACTGGCTATCTACAATGTAGTATAAAACAGTCCTGGCTTTGAGAAGTATTACAAGCTAGTAGGTGGCATAGAAAGATCAGAATGACATAAAGAGACAAAGGCTGATGTGATGATTCTTGGATCCAGACCTTCATTTTCAGTCTGACCACCACTGCAAATAGTTTAGTTTCTTGATGGCCTATGTGATCCTCTCCAGTTCCAGTGCTCTATGGCCCTAAAAATAAGGCACTGTCATTATGATACTTAATACTAGAAAAACCAGGAATGTCAGATGACACAAAATTTGCTTGTCCCTTGAGGTATTCTGAAATGCCAGTTCTTTAATCATTTCAGGGCTAGTGTCCTCTAACCAGAGATCTTCTTGTCAGTCTCTTTCCCCTCTGGCCTTTCTTATACATCCTTACCAGATGAGTCTTCTTAAAAGAACTACATTATGCCCCTCAAACTTTCACTAACTGTCCATTAACTGCTGAATCATGTCTGTATCCTTAATTCTGACACTTAAAAACCTAAGACTATTTAAGATGATTCAGCCCCAACCTCCTTCTTCAATCAAAGCTCACATTGCTATTCTGTGAAAACCTGTTGTAACTAAGTCCACTTATGAGTTCCTGCCTTGCATTGTGCTACCATTCTTTCTTTCCGAACACTGCTCCAGTACCTGGGATACCCCTCTGTCATCTCCCTTCAAATATTACTCATCCTTCAAAGGTCAATTCAAACTCCACCCCTTCAATAACCTTTTCCTGACCACCTCAGGCCATGATGGTTTTTATGTACTAGACCTAGTCCATTCATTTGACACTATTTTCTTCCCTGCTGGGCCATCTCTAGTCATCCTGATCTATATCAGGTCACTGAACCCAGATGGTTCTGAAGGAGAAAGTGAGGCTGGTGACTTTGCACAGCCCACCCTCACTTAAATTCAATTCACTTGCAAGTCATGACATCATCTTCCAGATGTCATGGTTCTCTTTGAGAATGAAGGACAAAGCATGCAACAATTTTCCTGCCTGGTAGTGTTAGCAATGATAACAATAGGTAATATTTCTATATTGCTTTAAGGTTTGTAAAACACTTTACAAATCTCTCATTTGATCCTTACAACAACTCTTGGATAGAGGTGGTTTTATTATTTCAATTTTACAGATGAAGAAACTGAGGCAGGCAGAAGTCAAGTAACTTTCCCAAGGTCATAGAGTTAATAAATGTCTGACACGGAATTTGAACTCAGGTCTTCTTGACCTATCCATTGCACTTCTATGTCATGTCTCTCTTTCCTTGAGATCAGAGCCCATGTTTTACACTCTGGCTACTTCCCTGCATCCAGTAGAGAAATTCATTCTAAACAAACCTTAATAAATACTTGGTTGTTTTAAATTACATAGTTTTTTTTTAAGAGACATAGAGTGACTTTTCTGTGAAAACAATAAAAACAGACTCAGGAAAGTCTGAAACCATGGAACTGAAAGTGTGTGTTACAGACACATACCCAAATGGTAAGGGAGGTACTGTAATGATGGAAGTCAGTGGGGCTGAGTTTGGTTAGCTTTTTGGAGATAAATGTTGAGTAAGATAAAGAAAGAAAAGAGCTTTGTGGAAGGGATGGGGGGAAATATGTTTATTGGTTCCACATGAGAGAGAGTAAATTAAATGCAATAGACAGAGTAAACAAAAAGTCAGGCCTAAGTGGAACACTTAGGTATCCTTATCTGAGAGACCCTAGGAATTAAATTTAATTTAATAACCATTTGTTAAGTTCCTTTTGTGGGTTCTAATGCCTAGGAAAGATACACAATTTAGATAAAATGTTCTCTTTAGTTTCATGGAGATTATAGTATAGTAGATAAAAATAACAGCTAGATAATCACAAGACAGAATTATACATGACAAAAACATAGGAAAGGGGCAAAGTAGCATGTAATTATTCACAATATATTTTTTTAAAGCAATTGGGGTTAAGTAACTTGCTCAAGGTTACACGGCTAGTCATTATTTATGTGTGGATGCTCATTTTCTGAGGCCGCATTCGATCTCGGGTCATCCCAACTCCGAGGCTGGCGCTCTTACTCACTGCACCACCTAGCCGCCCCTATTCACAATATTTCTGTAACTCCTTGTCTCAAATAGTCTATTATATGGGCTTCATGAAATTGAAGAAATTCTTCATTACAATCAAAGCCTGTTAAGTCAAGACCCTATTCTCCACTTAATTCTATGTAAATTTAGTCTTTAGACAATCATGCTCTAAGCATTTACTGAATGTGTTAAGAGGAGAGGCATGTAAAGGAAGGAAAGAAAAGAAGGGCAGGATAGAAAGAGAGAAAGAAAGAAAGAGAGAAAGAAAGAGAGAAAGAAAGAGAGAGAGACAGAAAGAAAAAGAAAGAAGGAAAGAGAAAGAAAGAAAAAGGAAGGAAGGAAGGAAGGAAGGAAGGAAGGAAGGAAGGAAGGAAGGAAGGAAGGAAGGAAGAAAAAGTAAAAAGAGAGAAAAAGGAAAGACAAAGAGGGAGAGAAAAGTTATGAAAGGGAGAAAGGAAAGGGGAAAAAGAGAGGGAGGTAGGAAGGAAGGAAAGAAAAGATACATGCCATTTTTTCAGGTACCAGAGTGGTGATGTGGTAACATGGCTCTTGCTCTTCAGGAATTAATAGTCTAGTTGGGTCTTGGGGGCAATGAGAACTCAATGTATGGAATCTTAGAACATTAGAATTGGAGAGGAGCTTAGAGATCACTTACTATGACTCTGGAGATAGAAAGTGGTTTACCCAAGATTATATAACTCACTAGTGGCCAAGCCAGGTCTAGATCCCAGATTTCTTGTCATCTACCATTTGCCATGTAACTCAGAATCTCAGTGAGTGTTAAAATGAGTGATAGATGGTATAGGACTTGATCATGTCAAGGGGTGATTAATGTAGGTTGGAGCACTTATGAAGGAGATAGGGTAAATGACAATGTTTTATTGTTGTTTAGTCATTTTCAGTTGTGTCTGGTTCTTTGTGACCCCATTTGGGGTTTTCTTGGTAAATATACTAGAATAGTTTGCCATTTTCTTCTCCAACTCAATTAACAGATGAGGAAACTGAGGCAAATAGGGTTAAGTAACTTGCCTTAGGTGACACAGCTAGTCTGAGGACAGATTTTAACTCAGGAAGATGTCTTTGTGACTCGAGGCCCAGTATTATATCCACTGAACCACCTAGCTGTCCCAGGAAATGTCTTAAAGCAATTTTTAATGTCTGTTCTCAGTAGGAATCTTGAAATATGATTTCATTCAAAGTAAGAAACACTCCTTCCTGTTGTGATTGCCTACTTTATCCATAACATAGTCTTAAAATTGCCTCGGAGAAGCTAGAGGTTAAGTGACTTTCCCTTGTTCCTACAACTAGTCCCAAACCCAGAGGCAGATCTTGAACCCAGATCTTCCTGGTTACAAAGCCAGTCCCCTGCACACTACCCAGATGCCTCTGATTAACACCTTATTTTGATCAAACACTTTTGATCAGCAATTTCCTTCTAAACAGCTAGGCCATTGCCAATTTTGATGAAGTGGGAAGGGAATCAATGTAAAGAGAAAGCTCCTTCCTAACGAAGCCCAACAGGTAGGTATCTGGGTTAGGAGAACCTGGAGTTGAGGAGGAAACTTCTGATGAGGGGAGTGATTAAACTCTTACTACTTTACTTGTTCTTGATAAAATTTCTTGAATCCTATGAATTCTAATGTGTAATAACATTTATTTCATCTCACAGTGTTTGCTGTATTCTAAAACAATGGTGTCTTGTATTGTCTTATAGTTGATAGGATCATAGTTGTATGGCACAGTTCCATGGCTCCATTACCACATAGTGTTAATTTTTGGATTGTAGAGTTGGGTCCTCTCCAATAGCCTCCCTTGACTTTGCTGTTATACAGATCAGACTAGATATGGCTGGGATAACCATGAAACCCCAGCTATTTCTATTGTCAGATCACCACTGTAGAAACTCTGAGGGTCCTCCCATATTGATTCTTTTTGTGAAAGCAGAGTAGGTCATCTTTTGCCTCAATTCTTACCTAACCTTTAATCACTGAATGGGTGTTGCCTCAGGCAAACTGAACCCTGGGGCAGACCTTCACTTAAAAAGGCTAAGGTATCCCAGTACATCAGGGCCATCTTGCTACTGGACTCTGATGACTGGAGGAGAGAGTGAGGCTGATGACTTGACTTTGACCTTGCCTCAATTAAATCCAATTCACTTGCAGGTCAAAACATTACCCTACTGATGCCATTGGTCCTCTCAAAAAAATGAAAGCTGAACAACAATAACAACAACTGCAATAGATCACCATTAACAAAGTGAATGGTCACAATTGAATTCTGGCAGAGCACTAACCTGAAAGAAACATGTCTTGAAGGAGCTGAGAAGTAATCTGACTTCTTTTATACCCTGGCTTGCTCAGACTCTTATTAGAATATTGGGTCCTGTTCTGGTCACCACACTTTCAAATAGGTACAGAGAAATGGCTGAGGGTCCAGAGAAGTGTAACAAAGGTGATCCAAGAGATAAAAAAGTTAAAGCAATTGATGTAGGATAGCCCAGATGAGCGAAAGGGGAAGAATATCTCAGAAGCAGCAAAGATATAGAATTGCTTATCCACTATTCTCCATTTCCATGTAAGATAGACTACAAGAGAGCTAGCTTAAATTAGAACAGGGTAGATTTCAATTAGAACTTCCTGACCTTTGTGGTGACAAAATTCTCAACTGAACACCAAAGGAATATATAGGTTACAGTCCACTCTGAATGATTCAGGGATTCTGACCTTTTTTGTTTATAATGAACCCCTTTGGCAGTTTGATGAAGCCTATGGACTCATTTTCTGACTAACATTTCAAAATAACTGGAGGAAGTGCTACATTTCAGTTAGAGGTCAGTGAAAATAAATTTTTATATTCCTCTCCAAGATCACAGATCCTCTCAAATCTACCCATGGATCCCTTAGGGGTCAGGGGAGACTAGGTCAAGAAGTTCTGATTTTAATATTCATCTGGCTGAAAAGTGGAGTTTGAATCAGGTGGTATCTTGTAGCCCCTCTGGAACTGTTATATATGTATGAGTGTGTGTGTGTGTGTGTGTGTGTGTGTGTGTGTGTATATATATATACATAGAAAGAAGAAGGAGAGGAGGGAGAGAGAGAGAGAGAGAGAGAGAGAGAGAGAGAGAGAGAGAGAGAGAGGGAGAGAGGAAGGGAGAGAGAGAGAGGGACAGGGAGAGGGAGGGAGAGAGACAGAAACAGAGACAGAGACAGAGACAAAGACAGGGAGAGGGAGGGAGAGAAGAGAAGAGAGGAAGGAAGGAGTGGAGTGGGTTATTGGGATAAGGCCTAGAAAGGGCAAAATCAGGTGACCCCCATAGAAATTGACTTAGTGATGGAGGGCTGTAGAGAAATTACTCCTGGAAAAGAAATTATTTCTCAGGACACCTTTTGGTTTTTGAAATTATGATTTCTCACCCGTTCCAAACACTGCCATTTGTTCTATTGCCATCCTCTTGTTTTCTCCTGCTCATTTTCAGTATTATGACCTAGAATCAAAGCTTGCTAGAACTAGAAGGAATCCTAAAGGCCATCCAACCCCATCATTTTATAGTGGAGAAACTGAGCCCCAGAGAGGGGGAGTGGCTTAGCATCAGAGAAATTGGGAGTTGACTAGTATCTTAAAAACCATGGACTCCAATGCAGGTTTCTCTGCAAATTTGATGATTATTTACTAATCGCTAATTGCCATTTCATTTCTTGCCGACCTTTTTTCTCCCTCGAAGCAGGGTTACGGGCAAATTTCCTATAAATTCAGAAGAGCTTCTTGGTACGCAATATAGAGTAGATGATGAGAAGTAAGCCACGTGTGTGTGCACATGAGCACACACATGCACATGAACAGGCATGTTCTTTAACAATTCTGCACAGATGCCTTTTGCAATGAGCATTGCCCTGTACTGTATATCTTCAAAGGAAGTGGTTTTCAGAGTAATTTTAGCAAAAATGACTCTTCTGCCCTTAATAATCACCCACATTTTCTGCCAGCAGAAAATGGAAACGAGAAATATTTATGTATTCCTCTTTTGGTATCCATATCAGTTTCTTAGCAGGATGAAGCATATCAAATTTCCAGGATGGAATTTAATATCTTAGGAAACATGATTTGTCTGTGTTTAACTTAAAGGTCAGTCTTTCTCCCCCCACCCCATACCTCTCAAAAGAACCTCCATTTACGATAGCATAAAAATATTAACAGGCAAAGCTTATTTTAGTGGGGATAGTTCCTGGAGTATACCATCCCCATCAGTTTCAATTTTAATAAATGACTACTCTGCATTTTGTAGCCACTGCTGCTAAGAAAAATAACATTTTGCTTGATAAACTATTTGCAATAGCTTATTAACTTTATCACATGGATTGGGAAAACAATAATAGTTAGACTCTGCAGGCTTAGAGAAACAATTATTGACCACGCCCACCATGGCTAATTGTCAGTTTGGGTTAGATTTGGCTAGCATCCCATTTCCTTTGGGGTTTTCTAATTTCAGCCCATTTTTTTTCTTCCTACAAGAAACTATTAAGCAGCAACAGAAGCTGATGTTTTGATTGTATGGTTTGTTTCTGGCCCTCAACTTTTAAACATTTTTTTGTTTCCATTAGGGATGTGTAACTGGGGGTAGAGTGTGTGTGTGTGTGTGTGTGTGTGTGTGTGTGTGTGTGTGTGTGTGTGTGTGTGTATGTGTGTAGCGGGGCAGAAATCCCTTTTAGGATCCAGACCAAAGTCCTCTGATGGCTCCTCAGAGCAGGTAGAATTTACTTGTCTATGAGCAGGATTACTACTGCAAATAACTTCAATATATTAAGTCAAAAATTTGAACTTAAAGGTAGGTGACACAATGGATAGTATGCTGGAGTGAGGCCTGGATTCAGGAAAACCTGAGTTCAAATCCAGCCTCAGACACTTATTAGCTGTATGATCTTGGGCAAGTCATTTAACCTTTGTTTACTTCAGTTCCCTCAGCTATAAAATAAGGATAACAATAGTACCTACCTAGCAGGGTTTTGTGAGGATCAAATGATAAAATAATTATAATGCCCAATGAAAGCACTACATAAATGGCAGCTGTTGTTGTTGATAGGTAAAGGTGTGTGTGTGTGTGTGTGTGTGTGTGTGTCTTTAACATGCTCTAGTCATAACCTTTTTTTTGGCTTTTTTTCTTTTTCTTTTTTTTTTTTTTTGGAGGACAATTGGGATTAAGTAACTTGCCCAAGGTCACATGGCTAGGTTTTTGTTTGTATGTGTGTTAAGTGTCTGAGGCTGGATCTGAACTCAGGTCCTTCTGACTCCAGGGCCGACACTCTACTCAAGCCGCCACCTAGCCTCCCCCATAACCTTTTTTCCCCCACAATTTTTTTTACATTTTTATTTAAAGTTTTGAGTTCTGAATTCTATACCTCTCTGTTTCCCTTTCACCCTCCCTAAGATGGTAAGTAGTCAGATATAGATTATACATGTGCAATTTTATAAAACATTTCCATATTAGTCATTTTGAATAAGACTCAAATAAAAGGAAAAAGAAAGAAAGACAGTGAAAATTAGCATGTTTTGGTCTGCCTTTAGTCAATATGCTTCATCATTAGTTCTTTGGGATTGTCTTGGATCATTTTATTGCCAGGAATAGCAAAGTCATTCATAGTTATTCATCAAACAACATTACTTTTTACTGTATACAATGTTCTCGTTGTTCTGTTCATTTAACTATGCAACAGTTTACCTAAGTCTTTCTAGGTTTTTCTGAAATCATCCTGCTTGTCATTTCTTATAGCACAATAATATTCCATTAACATCACATACCACAGCTTGTTTAGTCATTCCCCAGTTTATGGTATCCCTTGGATTTCTGAGTCTAACCCACCACAAAAAGTGCTGCTATAAATGTTTTTGTACAAATAGGTCCTCCTGCCTTTTTTTGGACATCTTTGGGATATAGAGCTAGCAGTGGTATTGCTGAATCAAAGAGGCTTATAGCCTTTGGGGCAAAGTTTCAAATTGCTTTCCAGAATGGTTGGAGCAGTTCACAACTCCATCAACAATGCATTAATATACTAATGTCATCGTTTTCCCACATCCCCTCCAATTTCCAACATTTCCCTTTTTTTTATCATATTATCCATTCTGATAGGTATGAGGTGGTACCTCAGAATGTTCATTTGTTTGATCAATAGCGATTTAAAGATTTTTTTAATATCATGATAGATAACTTTGACTTCTTTGTCTGAAAACTACCTGTTCATATCACTTGACAATTTGTAAACTGGGGAATGATTTATATTTTTATAAATTTGTCTCAGTTCTCTATATATTTGGGAAATGAGACCTTTATCAGAGATACTTGTTCCAAAATTACCCTCCCCCCAACTCCAATTCTCTGCTTTCCTTATAATTTTGGTTACGTTGGTTTTGTTTGTGCAAAAACTTTTTAAATTATAAAGAATCAAAATTATCTCTTTTACAGATCTCTTTGAGTCTCCAAAACATTAAAAAGGAAAAATGTTGGTTCCTCCTTGAAAGGGAAGAAATATGATACTATTTTGTGCAAGATCTGGAATCAGAGAACTGGTGTTTCAATATTTACCTAACCCCTTTGGACCGCAATATCCTTGCCTGTAAAACGAAAGCATGAAAACTGAGGATCTCAGAGGTCTCTTCCAGTTCTCAAATCTATGATCCACTAACACAGGAGCTAAGGGCATCTTAGACATTTTCTGGCTTTATAGAGAAAACTAAAGGAAAAATAATATTGGATCAGTTTTTCCCCATTGTTTCATGGTCAGGCCCTTATTCGGCACTGTTGCTGCTTAATGAGAAAGTTGCTCTCTAAGAGCAGAAGCATTTTGACCTGCTTGTATTAAACTAAGTTCCATGAACAGTGCCTTGGGCTGATGACTTTAATATGATTTGGAAAAGAAAGCATTAGTAATTCTAAGTTTCACGTGTCAGGGTTGGCCTAGGTCAGTCATATATAGAATCCCCCTCTTACCCAGGGAAGGAAGATACATTACAAGACCCCCAGGAAGTATGAAACTGTGAATGGAACTGAACCCTACAGTGGTGAGTTCACTTTATGGTTTTACATAAAGAATTCTGAAATTCGCATTGCCCCCCCCAAAATCCACCTATGTTAACTTTACTGTACAATACTTTCTATATAGTACTGTGCTTACTGTACAATACTGTACAGTGCTCTCTCTCTGCTCCTTTCCCTGGGCTTGGTGATTCTTGGCCTTTCTCCACACCCTCCCCCCAAAACAAAACAAAACAACCAAAGACACTAAAAACTCCCTTCAGAGCCCACCATTGCAGAATGGGGGTCTTGGCTTGAGACTTCTGGCTCAAAGAGAAGAGACCTTTACTCTGTTCCAATCTCCATCCTGGCCTATCTGTCCACAATGTGTGTCTGTCTTCCCTCCATCTGCTCTTGGTACCATGTGTCTGTCCCTGGTCCTGACGTGTCCTTGAAACATGTACTCCCTTGAGTCCAGCTGACCCCTTCCTAATTCTGTCATTCCCCAGGATCTCAAGGTTGGTTATGGGTAACTGGAACTCCAGAAAGTGAAACCATGGAAAAGAGGGGGACTACTGTAAATAAGTATATTTCTTACAACCTTGTTCTGTGATGTTAGATTTCATGAGTTAAAGACAGAAAGGAATATCTGAGTACAAATCTTATGTATCATATATGTCATCTGTGTGACCCTGGACAAGTCATTGAACCTTGGGCAACTCTATAAATTGTCAGTACCTGGTACATAGTAGATGCTTAATAAATGTTTATTGATTGATTGATTGATTGATTATGGAGATGTGGAGAAGGGCTCTCCTCATTGGGATATTCCTTGTAGGAATTAAATCACAGATTCAGTAAAAAAAAATAAATTAGCCCAGTCTTCAAGTCCAGTGGCTGGACTATGGGTACCAGGGCCCTGTACATCACGAGGAGGCCTGAGTGAGGACAAGATATGGTATCATAAAAAATCAAAACTTTCACATCAGCTAAACAACCAATGCTTCTTGGCATTCCATTCCTCATGTTATGAACTTCTCCCTGGCTTGAAGTCATAGTTCTGGTGCCATCTTTTATCTTAATCCTTACATCTTTATGCTCCTGAAAAACCCCGTTTCTTCACGTGGCCTGGGCTTTGGTCCACACTTACTTGGATGCTTAGTTGGATATTAGCCCTCTTCCCCTGGGGGAGACTCTCTCTCTCTCTAGTAACCAATACTTCCAAGTTTCCTTTGGTAGGTGTAGCAGTGTCTGCTATCTGAAATTTGCTAAATAGCTTATAACTGGCAATGGTGGGAGCACAGTGGGGAGTGGGACAGGAGAAGCTTGTCAAGGGGATATGAAGAATATTTTGATTTGATTTTTAAAATTGATTTCCAATCAACAAAGTGACAATTCCTCTTAAACTGATTTATACAGCTCAGTGCTCCTGTGAGTGCTTAAAAAGGAATCCAATTAATCTATTTTATTTCTTATGTGCTTATCCATAGTAAACTTGGGGATTTATTTCTACTTCTATTGAATAGGAGGAAGGGAAGTTTTATTGAAAAAAAATACAAAGGGAATTGGAGGAAGGTTGGAAAACCATGTACCAGAGCAACTTGGTATATATGAAATGTACTCACCACCCTACCATCAGGGAGCAGATGTCTAAGGAATGGGCTATGCATTGAGGAGTATTTTTTTCCTTTGCAGGAAATAGACTTTTGACTCTAGCAATGGTTGGGGTCCTGGAGGAGCACACATTTTGTTCATAGACATCCATATATATTGATTTTCCAAGGGATGGATTAAGAGAGTCTTCACTGTCTTTTCCCTCTATTTACTATCAGGAAGGCTGGGCAATTGTTCCATAATACAGGAAGGCAGCAGCTATTGCCCATAACCTTGACAAGGGCATCTGTGTCTCTTCTCAGATTGGCTCTAGTCAGCCAATAAAAGCAAAGCTAACCCAGGCTTAAGGAATATTATTCATAGATCAAACTTCATATTATACTGACAAATGCAATTAAGGGGAGAAGGAGACAGGGAAGGAAGGACAGAAGGAGAGACAGACAGAGAAACAGAGAGAGAAACAGAAAGAAAGAGACAGAGAGAAAGAGAGAGAAAGACAGAGACAGACCAATGAACCTGAGAGATGTCGTTAGGCTGAGCAGTTTAGCTTTAGGTTGTTTGTATACCTGTATTTGTGTTCCCCTGTGGTATGTGGTTGTCCCTGGGGACAGTTGAGTGCAATGGACAAAATGATAGATTCTTCAAGGTACAACAAATGTGGAAGGGTTGAGCAGTTATACCACTGTGTCACAAGGTCAGTGTTCTCTCAGATCTTTAAGCTAAGTCCATACTGGAGGATGTTGGACCTTGACAATCAGATAACAGGAGACCCACCAGATAACATAAGATACCAAACTCATGGAAAATAGCTTCTTATTAGACAATGTGAAAGACTTTCTTCTGAAGCTCAAGGAGACTTTCGATTACCATCAATCCCCCTTTTCCCTCCTTTCACTGATTGCTAGAAGCCTGCTGTACAAATGAGGTAGGGGTTTAAAAAGAAAAGCAAGCTGTGCTTAATTCAGATCCATAATTTCAAGTATGGCTAACTTTGTGTTCTAGTGTGTGTGTGTGTGTGTGTGTGTGTACATTTCTTTTTTGGTGCTTAAGTTCTGAATAAAAAAACAGCAAAGGAAATGGATAGGATGAGGGGGAGTTGGTAGAACTCCTATGTCTGACCCTCCCTTACCTCTTGTGTTCATAGAAAATCAACACATGTAGAACTACACGGAAGCAGCAAGCCACTCATGATCCAACATGTCTATCATTGTTCAGTTGTTTTTCACTCATGACTGACTCTCCATGACCCCTTTTTGGGGTTTTCCTGGCAGAGATACTGGAGTTTGCCATTTCCTTCTCCAGATCTTTTGACAGATGAGGAATTTGAGGCAAATAGAAAAGTGACTTGTACAGGTGCACACAGTAAGTGTCTGAAGCTAGACTGGAACTCAGGTCTTCCTGACTTCAGGCCCACTCTATCCACTGCACCACCTAGTTGCTCCACCTGCTTATTATTATATACAAATGAAAGGAAAGACCACACTCCTTACCTTCCACTGTCACTCACTCACAGAACAATCATTCCTCATTACATGTAGTTTGTCTGCTTCTGACTCTTGAGATGAAACTTTCTATATCCTGAACATTAAATATTTCAGGTAACATGGACTCAGAGGTCTCTGAGGACTTCATGGATTTGACTCCAGCTTAGATGATATGAAAGGCCCGGAAATTGCTTGCTACCCTGGTGGTGCCTTAGTTTTCCCCTGTACTCACATTGTGCATTGTTGTTATGTCAGCTAAAGAGCTAGAGGCCACTAAAATTGATTGAATGGTTAACGGAGGAGTCAAAGGACAGGATGTTGGTGTAATATGTATGAAAACTAGGAGCATAGAAAGAGACCAAGTTGAGGAGAGCTTTAAAGGCCAAATAGCAGTTTATAGTTGATCCTAGAGATAGTGGAGGGACTCCTGAGGGAAGAGCTTAAGTGGGCAGAACTGTGCCTTATCCAAATCACTTTGGAGATGATGGATTGGAGTGGGGAGACATGTGAGGCAGGGAGACCAATTAATACCCTATTATTGTATAGATTATTGACATAGTCCAAGTGAGAGGTGGTAAACCTGAGATCTGATAGTGTCTGTGTGAGAGGAAGGAGATAAATATGAAAGATGCGGAGATAGAAATGGCAAGATTTGGCAGCTGATTAGATAAGGGACTGAATGAGAATGTAAAGTTGAGGGAGGCACTGAGGTTGTGAATCTGGGTAACCTATAGGATGGTGGTAACCCTTATAACAACAGCGAAGTTCAAGAGAGAGGTGGTCTGTGTGTAATAAGGAATTTTGTTTGGGATATGTTGACTTTGAAAGAACTACATAACATCTAGTTCAAAATGACTACTAGTAGTCAGTGGTGCAGCAGGTTAGCTCAGAAGGCTGAATTTCTAGATCTGGGAAACTTCTGCGTGGAGATGATGATTGAACCCTTAGGTACTGATGAGATGACCAAGGAGAAGAACATAGAGAGAAAAGAGAAGAGAGTTCAGGGCAAAGCTTTGGGAGGTACCCACAGTTACGCCTCACAAACATTATCTGGAGAAGGGGCCAACCATCCCCAATGACTTCTACCACAGGCCAAGCAAGTTTGTCTAACTGAAGCAGCAAGAGATAGACAAGGGGCATCACACAGTAGGCAAGTCAACAACTATCACCACAATACCATCCCCCCTCAGACCTTGAAAGAGATGTTCCAGGATCCTGAACCTAGGAGCCTTGGGAATAGCAATGTTTCCAGCCCAGTACCCTCCGACATCATCCTTGGAAGTGGTCCTTGTGCATCTTGACAGCTGTCGAAGGTATGACAGCCAGAGTGACTGAACACCCAAAAGAGAAAGATCTTGCTACCAAAGTCTGTGACACTGTCAAAAAGTTTCCATATCAGCAATTGATACCAGTTTATCAGTGAAAATAACATTAAAGCAAAGGCATTACCATCTGCTTTCTTTGCTCCTGAACTGTAAGAACCAAGGGACTTTTCTCTTTGATTTGCAGCTGAAATCTTACACCTGTGCTATCTTGCCATTAAAATGTGAGCTCCTTGAAAGAAGAGGCTGTCTTATTTTTCTATTTGTATCCCCAACATAGCCATTTACATACAGTAAGTGCATAGTTAATGCATCATTTGTTCATCTAAGCTTCTTGATGACAACAACCATTTTCAGTATTCTTTCTCTCCCCAGTATTTGGTGCAGTGCCTCACTATGTTTATCTTTATTGTCTTTTTATTTAATGAGTATTTAGGGGATTAAACTCAGACTGCACCTTTGGAATCCTTTCCCATTACTGTTAATTGTGGATAGTCAGGGGAAATCTTCATAATTTCTTTGACTCAAATCGACGACAAGGCTGCCTCTAAAACCTGGTGAGTGATCAGGGGGATAGCATTCCAAGAATGCATGCATACCACTGCATACCTTGCATTTACCCCAGCTGGTGCAGGCCATCTTACTGAACTATCGATTTAGGGTAGGGGTGGGGAACCTGCAGCCTTGAGGCCACATGTGGCCCTCTAGGTTCTCAGATGCAGTCCTTTGGAGTCAATCAAAAGGCTGTGCTTGAGCACCTAGAGATCCACATATGGCTTTAAGGTCACAGGTTCCCTGTCCCTGACTTAGGGTTTGGCAACACATTCTAAGGGAAAAGATGGCATCTGGTCCCATGGCCTTCCTAACACTGCTGACTCAAAGGAGGGCACTCTTATTAGGGACATAGCTGATGGATAATTCAGCATGTAGGGTGGCTAGGTGGCTCAGTGAGTGGAGCACCGGCCTTGGAGTCAGAGGGACCTGAGTTCGGATCCAGCCTCAGACACTTAACACACAAACAAAAACCTAGCTGTGTGACCTTGGGCAAGTTACTTAACCCCAGTAGCCCTCCAAAAAGAAAAAAAAAAGAAAAAAAAAGAAACAAGAGTATTTTGATTGGATGAGGGGATATCTTGTGGGACTGCTATTCTGGGGTGGTGGGTAGGGGAAAAATGGGGAAAAAATTGTAACTCAAAATCTGGAGGAAATGAATGATGTAAACCAGAAGTTAATAAAGCATTTGTATTAAATAGATAATTCAGCATACAGAAAAGGTGGGGTCTGGTGAAGGCAAACTGCCAGCATAAGGGATCAGATCTTTGGGGAGGTAGGCAGTGTCTGACAAAGTCCTTCTTTTGATCCTTCTGGTAGCTTACTTCTTGATCCAAGGCAGATGTTTTAGGCTTGAAATATCCACTCTGTGCCCTGGATTCTGCCTCAGTTCCATTTCTTAGTGAGAGGCTTGGTAAGAGGCCAAGTGGTATAGTGGTTTGGAAAATCTGGATTCAAATACTATTTCTGACACATCCCGACTGTATTTCCCTGGCAAAGTCATGTCATTTCTCAATGTTCACATAAGGCCTCTAAGATAATGTTACAGAGAAGATACAGACCTTCATATAGGCTCCTTACATGGGGGAAATCACAAGTCTATTAAAAAAAATTGGTGCCCATCCAAGAAACCTTGGATTTATCAAGAAACCTGGTGCCTAATCTTTGGTTTGTACTCACTCTGATTCTAATTTGAAGCATGTCACTTTTCCCCAGGCACAGATTTTCCCATGCCCCAATGAGTATCTTAATCGGTGCCACCTGTCACCCTTCATCCTTCACTGACCCCACACTCAGGGTAGAGGTGACAAGATGAGCACAATCAGTTATTTTGAATATAGAGTCATATAAACAGGGTGAAGAGAAAACTCCATAGGGGAAAACAAATCATCATTGAAGTATAATTCAAAATAACTGCTTTGTGTATTAATGTGAAATAATCGGTTTTTTTAAGACCTGGAGCCACACTCTCTGGTTGTCTTAACAACTCAAACTCCAGCTAAGGTGTCTGGGTCATGAGACAAACAACCTGTCTTCCTTGTGACTTCCTACCTTGAGGTACAGGCCCTCTTACTACCTACCTTCTGGTTTCCTGAATCTTGGCTTCCATCCAAGGTCTTCAGTAATTTCTTCTATTGCTTTTTTGTTTGCTTTACTTGTCTCATTTTGGCCTGGATTATATCCTTGTTTTCATTCTTATCCTATCCAGAAAATCTATGTGATGTATTGGTAAGGCACTGGACTTGCATTCAGAAGACCTAAGCTGAAATCTTGCCTCTGACAATAGGGATTATTTAATTCTTTCTTTGTCTATCATTAGTGCCTGGCACATTGTCTTAATATTGTCTTAATAAAAACTAACAAGTAACACGTAAGCAACAGCTTACTAGCTGTATGACTCTGGGCAAGTGATTTAATATTTTTGTGCACCCTGTTTCCTTTATAAAATGAAAAGATATGACTTGAAAAAATTACCTTCAATTTTTATTATATATGTGTGTATGTATATACATGTATACATTACATATGTGTGAATAGACAGATATGTATATACACACACTCACACATACCCTCATTGTTAAGAACAAGGAGGTCAGAGCAGGTATTGAGGGCTTTGTGTACGTACTTTTTGCACTCCGTCTCCCTCATTTGAATGTAAGCTCCCTGAAGCTTTTTCCTTTCTTTGCACCAAGTACTTGATAAATAGATAATGATGATGATTGATGATGATGATGATGATTGATGATGGAAGAAACCTCTAAAGTTGTGATCATTCAACTTGACTATTTTTTAGCTTTCTGTAACCTTCCCTAGTAAGTGAAACTCTCAATACCTCCTCTTGACTTGTCTGTCCTGCCCGCACTGGTCCTTAGCTATCAAGACCTAAGTTTGGAAGAAGAATATGATTTGACAAAAGACAAACTTGGTTAATTTAAGTCCACTTCCCTTCTTTGCCTTTGTTTCAAACTTCTCTATTAGCATTCTTATAGCTAGGGATGAAGAATAGTGGGTTTCTACAAGTCACAGGGGAGTGGTAGTTTAGGAAGTTGACAATGATTAGCCTCAGCTGCAGGTAATTTCACCTTGTGTGGGTGGGAACTGTTTGGAAGGTGTATAATGAGGCTCTGAAAACAGGAGCTTGCTGGGCAAGGAAATTATTTTGTTTTCCTTGTATAATCAACAATAAAAGAGTGCAGATTGGAGGAAGTTGAAAGTGAGAAATATAGGAGAATGTAGTCTTTTACACTGTTTAGAAGCAGCCACATACATATCTTTGGAGTCTTACTTCTACTATTCTCATCTGAGTATTTTTGCCTCCTTATTTGGTAGGATCAAGCTGATTTAACTTCTCCCTCTCAGGTGGTGTGTTTGTATTCCTTGTGGAGTGTGGCAACCAGTGGTTTGTCATTGGTCCTAGTTACCATGCAGTGGTTAGTTCAGTGACTAAGGGGATTATGTCTATGATCATATAGATTTAGAGCTGGAAGGCAGCTGGTTTGTTGTTTTATAGATGAGGAAACTGAGACAAAAATTAAGTGATTTGCCCAAGGTCAAAGAGACAATAAGTAGAACAAGATTTGAACCTGTGCAAATCAAGCTTGCGCTCTCTTTGTGTCCCTCTCCTCTGCACCATATTGCCTTCTGATAACACCCATATACTTGGATATTTACTGCTTCTGTGAAATGTGCTGATTGAAGAATTTCTCTTCTCCTGTCCAAGGCAATGTTTGGCCTTAGGCTCTTGACGTTGTCCTTGACCAGAGAGACACTGGAAACAAGGAGCAATAGTGAATGATCTAAGTTTTCATTCGCTTTAACCTATCCTTTATCAGCTTTAGAGGTGGGGAAAGAATCAGTCTCTAGTGAATTAGCAAATGAGAAGCCACTTTTGGTATCCTTTCTTTGTACCCCAAGATTCTGTTGGATGAGAATGACAAGATTCATCCAACTGGCAAAGATGGTACATGGGAAACGTCAACATTAAAGGAGCTATGAAAGACAGGGACAATGATATATCATTGGTGAAATTGCAAATTGGGTCAATGGTTTTGGCAAACAATTTAAAACTATGTGAGTACAATCCCTAAAATGTTCATATTCAATGACCTAGTGATCCTGCTACTGGACACATACCCCAAGGAGGTCAGTGGTATAAAGAAAGGTCCAATATATAAGAAGATATTCATAAAAGATAACTAAAAAGCCAGAAAGCATTCTCATTGGTTAGGGGGATAGTTGGATAAATTGTCATATATAAGCATAGCATAATGTAAAAGAGGATATTGATAATACAAAGGAAAAGCAAATATGAGGAAAAGAAGGGGAAAATGTAACTTCATAGATGAAGTGATATGGAATATAAAGGAACCCATCACTGAAGGGCAGCTGAATTGCAAGAGCCATGACTCCTCTTGGTAGATAGGTGGGATTCTATAGGTGTTGGAATGCCATAGACATTTTTATACTGTTGCTTTGTCAGTTATGCTATTTTCTTTTTTCAAACAGTTCAGTTGGGGGTAGTGAGTATCTTGGCAAAGTGGCACCCACTTTGTAGAAAATAGAAAAAAAAATAAGTGGATTAACCGAAGTGGGGAACAGGGGGAAAATGTTTTTCGGTTTATCAGAGTTGCATCCTAAATCGTTAGGGAATATTCTCAGAATGGTTGCTATGCCACACAGAGCATTGGGTCATCATGTGCCTTCCAGTGGGAGTGTATTCCTGCAGAAAAAATATACAAAGCGGAAGGTATCTTCTAAACTAGACAATTGTAGTCATGCTGCCTTGTCTACTTGATGATGATGATAACTAGTATTTATTTGTATAGTGATTTATGGTTTTTAAAGAGCTTTGAAAATCTTAATCTCATTTATCTTCACAACAACTTTGATGGGGACATTGAGGCAGACAGTGGTTAAGTGACTTGCCAAGGGACACATAGTAATTGTCTGAGGTTAGATTTGAATTCAGGTCTTTCTTCTTTTATACGAACTCACTACTCACAATGACAAACCACTGGTTGCCACACTCCACAGAAATTATAGGGCCCCAATTTACCAGGATCAATACCAGTAGTGAAAATCCTCCTTTAAACTCCTTTGAAACATTAGGTATAAGCTGCCAGTCACAGTAGGAGAGAAGCCACTCTTGTTAGTTCTCAGAGCAATTGACTTACACTTGCTACCTTCCTGTTTCCCTTCCTTGTGTTAATGGAGAGAGAAGAAAAATAAACCTTTGGGATAATAGGAAGTGATATCAAAAGAACACATTGGACTTTTATTGAAGATTCAAATCTGCAGGACTTTACTTAGACGTGTGATGGACAGGGACAGAAAATCATCAGGAATGAGACTAAGGAAATGCAAACCCTCATGGAAAGAGATCCATTTCAGCTGCACTGTCTGAGACTCTTTACTATCTTGCTTCCTTTATCTAAGAAACCATAGGAGCAGCCAGATAGATGCAGGAAATAGGTATAATATTGAAATAGACACAGGATGAGCACTGATGAGTCTAATACAGTGTAATAAATTACATTATTTTATTCTTATTTAAACCTTTTTTGTTACTGTGTACTTGGCAAATACAAAATAGCATTTTCCATGTACAAAGAATAGAAGAAGCTTATATAGGAAACCACAAATCTCTATTACAGCTTACTTTAAAAATACATATGAAAAATTCAACAAGTGTGTTTTAAGCTATCCTGCTTATCCATACATTTTTGTTTAACATACCTGTCTCATATACTTCACTGCATATTCTTTTAAAATTTTTTTTCTGTAGTATTCACTTAATGAGCATTTATGTTACCATTGTAATCTATAAAGTAGACAAGAAAAGGTAGTGCCCCCTCCTTCCTCATTATATTTTTCAAAATGATGACCATGTAGGATAGTGAAAAGGATGCTGAAATTAGCATCACAGGACTGGAGTTAGATTCTAGGACTTGGCACATTGCCTAGTGCCTAGTAGATTCTTAGTAAATATTTATTGATTGACTCTATAGGTCTCAACTACTTGTGAGTTCTTGGTCAAATGACTTAACTTCACAGGGCCTCAGTTTACTCATCTGAAAAATCAAGGGGTTTGGACTAGATGATCTCTCATGTTCTTTTCATTTCTAGATCTATGATTCCCTAAGTTGAAAAAATGTATGATAGGATTTCCCATCTCTAACCAACCCCCGACAATTTGTTTTGTCAAATCTGCTAAAAGTTGATTATTGGATTCAGTCCCAAATGAGAAAGCTTCCCTTGAAGTGAATTTAAGGGCATATAACATCTGCCTTGGTCATGGGAGTTTATAGTAAAAATATACTCCTTGTGGCACATGACACGCCTCAATGCTATTCTGCTATTTGGGAAAAGAAGGAAAAAAGAACCCTGCAAGATGAAAAGAGGGCCCAAAGGAACAGCAGAGAACTGGTGTGACATCTGCAGTTCATGCTGTGATTCCAGGAGTAAATTGTTCTTGCATCAGAAAAGCTGCTCAGAAGCCCTTCCTGTCAATGCCTAATTCAACTTACAGGTTCATTATCTGCTACACAGAAAGGATGAGTAATTACTGCCCTAATGAATAATGTTGATGCTATGTTTCTTTTATTTTGGTCATAAACAAGACCATTAAATTAAGGTTCTGTGTATTAGGGATGGAGGGGTAGAGGCACAAGGTAGTTTCAAGTGAGTTTGATGGCTGAATTTACAGTTTTCCAATGGAAAGGAACTTTGTCTATTTTCTAGAACTGAAAAATATAACAGCTTTATGACTACACTGTGGTAGATGCTTCCAAATGTTGGGCAAATACACCAAAGGGTCATGATTTCACCAGTGTATGAAAGCCTTTTGCAATGAAGATTGCAAACCATGAATGATATGGTAGGTAAATTCTACAGATTTGACTGAGGCACGGAGGGGACCGGATGTGTTCTCCATTGAGTTTGAAAGATTCTTATTTATCTTTTTTTATGTAATGAAGGTGAATGGGCCTATAGGAGAATTGGTCTGATTCAGCCCCCTTTATACTTAGCTTTGAAAAGAAACAGAAGCTACTGTTCTTGGACTACATCATAGAGGAAAACAGAATACTCCCAAGTCCTCTTTTAAAGGGCAAACTAGTTTTGAATTGCATGTTCTATGCTAGTAACCATGGGTGTCCAGGAAAAAGTGAGCACTCAAGTCACAGATTTAGAGGGGGTGAACTGACTTCCTCAATGTCATATAATTAGTGCAGGCTTGGAACCCAGGTCCTTCTTTCTCTGCATCTGTTATGCACACTGACTCATCAGGTAACTTATTCCAACAACTATTCATCTGGGTCATCCCAAATGAGATGTATCCTATTATGATGCCTCGAGTGTGGTTTTTGTTGGCAGTGACAATTCCACTTGGATGGGATTGGAACGTTTCTGGTTTTGAGGTTGCATCAGTTCACTGGAGTAAATGATGATAATCATATCTCTGTTCCATGGTAATATAGTTTATATTCATTTTTGTGTATAATTGATGCTGTTTTCCTGCTTCTCAGAGGTCAAGTCCAGATGCCTGGACTTATCTTATTTCCAATCTTGTTTCACTGAGACTCTGTTTACACCAGGCCCATTCTCCCTCGGCCTTAGAGGATTTTTGTTCAATCCATAGGTGGTTTTTCCATCCTATTCAATGTGTTCATTTGAATTTCCACTTGATTTCTTTGCTCTGATAACTTCAAATGGAGTTGCACTTTTGATTCAGCTTCTTGGAGAATGTGACAAGATTGAAAAAGGCTGTCTGATTTTAAATGTTGACCACAAATGTGATTTGTCAAGGAAACTTTTTTTTTTTTTTTTTTTTTGCAGATTTTTCAAAGTATGAATGGGTCTGGCTTAAATCCACTACACAAATGGACTGGGGTGAAAAATGACAGTTTTTCAAATTATTAGGGGACTCTTCATGTTACAAAACACATCATAGCTTTACAGAAAGTTTAGTTAGAAGGATCATAGAAATTATCTAGTATAACCCCCTTTGTTTAAACATAAGGAGATGGAGGAAGTCTTCCTGATCTATTGCTCTCCATTGCCCAAGAGCTCAGAGTGATGGTGGTCCTTTCTGAAACTGACTTGCCCACTATTACACAATTCTATAGACTTTCCCCTAGTAAAACTGACTCTTTTTTGGGGGGAGGGATTTCATAGAACTCCTCATATCTGCTTTCCAAGTTTTAGCTAACTAATATGAGAAATGAGTATATGTTAAAGTTGCTAAAGGTTGCTAATGTGTTAATGGATCCTTACCTACCAAATACTATTTGTATTTTTAAAATGGCATTTTGAAGATAATGTTTCATTTCAAGTGCCTTTAATTGAAAGATAATTTGATGGCTTTTAAAAAGCTCGTGTGTACCATTTTTATATTTTGTTTATTGTTAATAATCTGAGACCCCTCAAACAAGGTCATCTCTATTATAATTTTCAGATAAATAGGAATATGTATGGAATAATTTTACATACATGTACATATACATATATGTGTATGTAAACACATACATATATACATACATGCAATATCTATATCATCTATCTATACCTATTTGTGTATAATGGTGGCCATCTTTATGGCAGGGGGGAAGGAAGAAAAAAGGAAAAAAAGAAATTTACATGATACTTTTGTTGTATGTTTGAAAGGAATAGCAAGTTGTGCATGGTAGGTTTGTAGTTTTTTGTGCAATCATTTTTTTTATAGTACAATGTTATGGAAATGCTTGTTTTATTCCATAAATTAAAAATAAAATAATTTTTAAAAGAATCATATAATTTTGATATATGTATAGGAGGTATCTCATTGGAAGATAACCTTTAAGAAGCATTTTGATCCATTGAATCAAATGCTATTTTATAGTCAACTAACAACCACGGTAGGATCTTGTATTTTTTTGTGTTTTAGTTAATTGCATGACTCTAAAAATAAAACCTGATGGAATAGTGCCTTCAAAAGCTCGTTTTTTTCTTCAAATATCATCAGTGAAGATGCCCTCAAAGCATTTGTAAATTAAACTAAGAAAACTATATATAAATGGGAAAGTAGATTTATGGGTTAGTGATTATGCTTTTTAACTTTTTCCAGACACGTGTAAGTTAAAAATAAGGTCCAAGGTTTCCCCCTTCCCCATGATTGCTACCTTTGACTTTTTTGATTCCTTGAGAATTCATCCCTCATTGTTCTCAAAATTGCCTCACATTTATCAAGGATCTTCTTGATATATGCCTGATTTAGTCTTTATATCTCTTTCAGTGATACTTCACTTTCTCAAGAAGCACTGTCTCTGCTCTAAGGTTATTGACAGTCTAGTGAAGGACATAAACCATGTACACACAAGGGTGTGTGGATATTCAGGGAAGCCTAGCACCTCTGGTGTGAGGGCTTGCTGAGCCCTTTTCAGGGTTGGTCATCCACCTTTGCTGTCCACTTTCACCCAACTCTCACCTCCAAGAAACCATCATGGTAGAGATGCTAAACCAGGTTGAAGGTAACTGTGGGATCTCAAACTCTGTGATGAGTTAGGGGGGTGTCTATCCCAAGCATGTGAAGACTTCCCCCAGCAGAATGGGTGTATAATAATGACTTGTTCCAATGACCATGAAGATAGCTGGTTAGATATTGAAGATATTAAGGTCATCCAGTGTATCCTGGGATATTACCAGTCATCCTGACTTTTGTCTTGCCTTGTGTCCTAGTTGACTCTGGAAGATAAAGCAGGGCTGATGACTTCATACAACTCTGACTCACTTAAATTTGATTGAATACATTACCCCATGATGTTATGGGTCCCCTTCAAAACAAAGCACAAATGCAACACATGCACACACAAAAGTAGGAGATTTTTAACCCTCATCCATTAACTTAATCAAAAAAGGCCAAGGAAGTTCAATTAAACCAATAAAAGGTGTAATCTAAAAATAGAAACAAGTCCTTGGCTAATTTAGGAATAATAAAAGTTTTGGATCATTGGATGAAGACAGATGACAGTATGTAAAAAAGTCTTGTTATTGGTTGAAAGAAATTGATAGAGCTCTGAACCTTCCCATACATGACATAATAAACTGGTTTGAAATTTTACATTTCCCAATTGGTCTGTCAAGTGATGGTCAAAAACAATGGTGAAAACTTCTAAGAAGGAATTGCTCTAGGGAAAGAGGATGGGGAGGAGAGAAATCTCTCACTCTTGCACTATCTCTCTCTCTCTCTCTCTCTCTCTTTCTCTCTCTCTCTCCCCCTCTCTCCTCAACTATATCATGACCATGCACATTTCACAAAGTTGGAAGATATAGACATCTCACTGTTATTGTTCCAGAATCTCTGGAACAACAATAGCTGCTGAAGACATCAGCATCTGGAGTCAAGAGAGACAATGAGGTCGAAGCAGATATAGTAAGGAAAGGGAGCTTTAGGATTTTATAATGGAAAATGACCCTTGGAGCCTAGAGGAGAGCTACACCTAGGAGGAACTTCATGAGGATTCCATGAAAGCCCTTTAAGTAACTGGTAGCTATGTGACCCTTTGATCACACGTGTTGTCTTTGTGTTACTCCATTCCCCTCAAAGAGACCTGTGTGGGTGTATAAGTAGAGAGTATACTGCTAGTTTGGGGATGTTTGCAAAACAATTGTCTTTGCTAGACCTGCTTTCAGGAAATACACTTTCTAAAGATTAGTTAACTCTGGTTGATAATGAGGAAACATAGTGGTGATTTTTTTGTGAGTGACAGTAAAAGAAACTCTAACTTCCTAGGATTAGTCTTAGAATATAGAGGGGAGTTATTCTTTGGGGACCAAACCTAGAGGAAGCTAGATAGCACAGTGGCTAGTGATGGGTCTAGAGTTAAGGAAACCTTAAGTTCAAATAAAGCCTCAAATTTATACAACCTAATAGTTGTGTGACATTGGGCAAGTCACTTAACCTTTGTTTGCCTCAGTTTCCTCAACTATCAAACAGAGATAATAATAGGGGTGTTTTAAGCATCAAATTAGATAGCTGTAAAGCACTTAGCACAGTACCTGGCACATTCAGACACTTAAGAATTGTGGTTCCCTTTTCCCTCCTTCCCACTAATGTTGATTGGAATTGGGGAATTAGCCTAGAAGGCCATACACATTAAAAAGAAAAAAGCAACCATATATAGCAATTACCAAAAGAACAGGTAAAATTTCATTTGATCCTAGAGGCAGGAGGAAGCCACTGAAGCCATTTAAGTAGGGGAATGACACAGTTACATGGATACTTTAGTAATATCAAAACAGTAAGTACTGCAGGAGCCCAAAGGAATAAAAGAAAGATCAATCATTGAGTCTGCCAGGTCAGAAAAAGATTCACAAAGAAAGTGTTTGGGGGAGAATGTGTAAAACATGTATTAAACTTTTTAAAAAAGTATTTTGCAGTACACTTGTAATATTTTCCCATTTGTAGCCAATTTTAAAACATATCAATAAATCTAATATCTATGAAATGTATGAGAGAGTTGTTTTATAATTTCTGTGTTGTGGATTTCATTTCAACAAGCGTATGTTGAGTACCCAATTATGCTAGATCATGTTCAAGATCACAGACATTTAAAAACTAAAATGAAATTATCTGCCCTCAAGGAATGTATATTCTTCTGGAATGAAATAATATCCACACAGTTAAATAAAAATATACATACAAGATAACATGCACAGATAAGTAATAATACATACCAAGTAATTTGTACTACTCATAAATGGGGAAATAGAGAAAGGTCTCTTATGGAAGTTGAGAACTGATCTGGGTCTTGAAGAGACCTAGGGGTTCCAATAGATGAATCCAATCCAATGGACAGTTATTAAGTGCCTACTCTGTACCAGTTACCATGCTAAGCACTGAGGATACAATAAATAAAAAAAAGAAAGAAAAAATCAGTCCCTGCCCTCAAAGAGCTTACAATCTAATAGTGGGAAGAAGGGAACAATGCACAAAAGGAGGCAGAAAAGGGGAGTGGGCTAGAGAATACATAGTGTGGGGGCATTTTATTCCATGGAGCTGAAACCAGGCAGAGCAACAGATGAAGAGTGGAGTGAGCTGAGAGTCTAGTTTCTGTCTTCCATAAAGGAAGGCATTGGGAGGAGTTTTGTACTTTATCCAGTAGCTCTCCAACCTTCAGGGAGAAAATAATGGAGGTACTGTCAGTCAAGGCTTGTGTTAGCTGCCTGGTAATGAGATTAGAAGGGGTGAGCTTAATCTGGGAGGGGCATTTTATTCTATGGAAGTGAAACCAGGCAGAACAGAACATTCTAGTAATGAGGAAATGGAGGCCAAAGCAGGGAGGCAGGAGCAAGCATTTCAATTAGAGTAGAAAGTGGAGGACATGAAAGAGAACAAGGAGCAATAACCAATCTGGAAAAGCCAGATTGTGAAAGAATGTAAGTGTCAATTTAAAATAGAGGAGTTTCCATTTGATGCCCGAGGCAGCAGGGAGTCAAGAAGTTATTAAGGCAGGGGAAGGACATGATCACATGTATGTGTTAGGAATGTCTGTTTGGTAGCATGTGGAAAATGGATTGGAGATGGAACATCCCTGAAAATTAGAAGTTTTATTTTAAGGAAAATGTATAGAAAGAGCTGAGATGTAGAATTCAGGGCTTTGTTATTTCAATAGTCTCTTTTCCCCCATGGTAGATCTTCTGTAATTTGGGACTAATGTCAGTAACATAGAAGTTAATGGTATCCCTGTACTGAAGATTGTGTAGCAAGTCTGTCGACACAGTTGACAAGATGACATTTAGCAGTATCACCCAAAGCTACTCATCTAGCTGGTCTTGGGCCTAGCAAGTGAATTCATTCTGATCTGAAAGATTTCTTAAACACATGGTACGTGCAAGTCATGTTGCTAGTCTCTGGGGACACAGAAGCAAAAATGAAGTAAACTCTGACCTCAAGCTGCCTGGGAGATAAAGCAGGTGAGTAGACATGTGACTATTTGAGGGAGGAGAAAGCTCTCTTGGCTTTTGCAATTAGAAACTGAGCTTTGAAGGAAGCGGAAGAGATGGAGAAATCCCAAAGATACCCTGTGAGACTGTTGATGACTTGAATATTCTTACAAAGGCACAAGTGAGAAAGTTGTGTGAGGGAGCATATTAAACACTGGTATTAGAGGCCAGGGTAGCGGTGATAGAAAGTGTGGGAGTTTTACTATGGGGTTGAAAAGTTACCAGCAAAGGAGAGACACTGGGCAGTGGATGTTTTCTTTGTTTCTACCATTAACCCTTTTTCTCCTATTGCCAGAAAAAAGAAAAAAAAAAAGGCCTCACAGGCAAAACATCACCTCTAACCTTGTTTTCTCTACTTTGTGTTGTCTTATCCTTTCTTCTCTGTGGCTGCTGATCTTGCTTGCTCTCAGCCCTAGTAAAACCATCAGATTGACCAGCTACTCAGAAAGGGCAGTGAACACATTTCTGTAAATAAGCCTTGGCTAGTTACTATAGTGATTAAATTAGAATGACTAGAATTTTCACTGTAAGTCCTTCTCCCCTTCAAATTGGTTTCTCAGGTTGTCATTCCAGTGAATCCTTTTCACTGCTAAATCTGGCCTGGGGTCGATAGTGTTGTAGGAGGTAGCATTTCTCTCTTAATATTGTCTTCAGATTCTCTTCTCACATCTGATATACCTCCTACATTGTCACAAATATTTTGTATCTTGAGGCCCTTATCAGTGCTTTTATACTTTAAGGCCCTCATCAGGGAAAATGCTAGCGAACAACTCTAGAACAAAAAAGGTTGAGTTATTCATATTCTGGATTATCTATGGCAAATTTTGAATCCTTAGCCACTTTCCTCAGCAACAGCAGAAGTGTATCCAGAGAATGCAAAGCGTGCTGATGTGTGTCTGTGAAAAGAGGGACGCAGTGGAGTGGGAAATTTGCAAATTGGTTTTATTTGATTTTGGAAAATGTATGTAATTATGTTGTAATGAAAGTGTATCTAATATTCTGGGCATGAATGAAACTTGAAAAAAAATTACAAAGCTATGTTTGGGAGAACTGAGTTAAGGACCATTTGAATGTTGGTCAGTTTCCCTATTACTCCCATCTCAGAATTCTTTCCTATTCTGTACTTGTCTAGCTTCCTTTAGCATGCTGCTAGTATTCATTGTAAGTATATTACTACTACTACTACTACTACTACTACTACTACTACTACTACTACTACTAGAATTTATATAACTTTCAGTTTTACAGAGCACTTTGCATATTTTATCTTAATCGATACTTACCATCAATCTTATGAGAGCTGCTGCTACTGTCACTATTTTATAGATAAGGAAACTGAGATTGAGAGAAGTTAAGAGATTTTCTTAGAATCCTTATCTTTAGTTCATACCTTATTTCCTAGTTTGTGGGAGAATAATAAATACTTATGTGTATGTATGTGGACGAATATATTATATATATATGTACATATGTGTGTGAATATATATGTCTATGTATGTATATGTGTGAATATATAAAAAAACTTTTGCATATGTATGTGTAAATAAGAGTGAATATATATGGATATATGAATATTCTCTCTCTCTCTCTCTCTCTCTCTCTCTCTCTCTCTCTCTCTCTCTCCAGAAAGAAATCATTTAAATGGATACATGTGATTTGTCTCTAGTAGAATGTAAATTCCTTAAGGGCTAAAGGCAGTTTTACTCCTGTCCCCTGTTTCCAACACAGTGCCTGTCTAACACATACATTTTAAGAAATTTTGTTTGGGGCAGAGCCAAGATGGTGGAAAAAAGACAGGGACTTGCCCGAGCTCTCTCAAATTCCCCTCCAAATGTCAGAACAAATTCTAGATTGGCAGGACTATGAACGTATGGGGTGAAACAATTTTCCAGCCCAAGACAACTTAGAGGTTGGAAGTCATTCCTGATGAAAAGATCAGAGCTGAACAGAAATTTTGATTTCAAATGTGAGATTCAAGAAAAGTATTAAAAAGGTAAATAGGAAAGAGTAATCATAAGGGATTTGATAAGGTTAAACTGCTTACACTCCTACATGTGAATATTTTACTTGTAATTCCTAAAAAACTTTCTTATTATGAGGGCAATTAGAGGAGTATATATGGACAGAGGGCATGAGTATGAATTGAATATGATCAAATGATATTTAAAACTATAATTAAAGGGTGAGAAAGAAGAATACCTTGGGAGAAAGGGGAAGGAAGAAGTAGAATGAGGTAAATTTTCACAGAAAATAGGCACAAAAGAACTTTTACAGAGGAGGGGAAGATGGGGGAGGTAAATAGGATCACTTTAACCTTACTCTCATCAGAACTGGTTCAAAAAGGGAGTAAAAGCCTCAGTTGGATGTAGAAATCTATTTTACCCCACAGGAAAGTATGGCAGGAAGGGGATAAGAGAAGGGATAGGGCTGATACGAGGGAGGGCAGATTCCGGTAAACAGTAGTCAGAAACACAATAGTTTTGAGGATGGATAGGGTGAAAGTAGAGAGTGTAGGATAAAGAGGGGGAAAATAGGAAGGAAATACAGTTAGTAATAATAACTGAAAAAAATTTGAGGTAAATTTCTCTGATAAAGGCCTCATTTCTCAAATATATAGAGAAATTAGTCAAATTTATAGATAGGGGCCACTCATCAATTTATAAAATGGTCAAAGAATATGAACAGGCAGGTTTCAGACAAAAGTAATAAAAGCTATCTATAGTCATATGAAAAAATGTTCTAAGTCACTATTGACTTGAGAAATGTAAATTACAACAACTCTGAGATACCTCCCCGCAACTATCAGATTGACTAATATGACAGAAAAGGAAAATGACAAATGTTGGAGATGTGGAAAAATTGAGACAGTAATACACTGTTGGTGGAGATGAGAGCTAATCCAGCCATTCCATAGAACAAATTGGGGCTATGACTAAAGAACTACAAAATTATGCATACTCTTTCACCCAGTAATACCACTACTAGGTCTGTCTCCCAAAGAGATAAAAAACCAAAAAGGGAAAGGACCTATATGTACAAAAATAAAATTTATAGTAGCTTTTTTTTTCTTTTGTGGTGGCAAAGTAAGATAAACTTAGGGGATGGTCATCAATTAGGGAATGATTGTTTTCTTTCACAACATAACTGATATGGAAATATATTTTGCTTAGTTGTACGTGTATAACCTATATCAAATTTCTTGCCATCTCAGTGATGGGGGGTAGGAGGGAGGATAAAATTTAGAGCTCAAAATTTCAAAAAATGTTAAAATTGTTTTTACATGTAATTAGGAAAAATAAAATATTAAAGGGAAAAAAAGATCTGTTCAAACTAATTTCAGTTCTGTTTTGACTTACAAAGTGTCACCTAGAACTGTAGGATATATGAGACATAAAAATAGATAATAATGAATAAAGTGCATGCCCTGAATGGAAGGGTCAGTATGGTACGATAGATGTAGAGACATTTTTTGGTCCTATATAGATCTGAATTCAAATCTTATCTCTGATACCTGCTAGCTCTCGGACCCTAGGTAAGTGATGTAATTTCTCAGTGTTTTAGGGTGGTGATTCTCTGAGAGTAGAAGCTGCAAAGAGCAATCACATTAGTAAAGGGATTTTCCTTTTAGGAGTTCCATCTGCTAATGAAACCACAAGTCCATTCCCTATCTTCTCTACATATCCTATCTCTGCTTTTGGAAAATAAAATTACCTGTCATATAGACAATAACAATTCATTGTTCTCTGCATAGTAAACTGGAGCAGGGTGCTCAGGTCTTTTGAAACTCTCAAACCTCTTTTTAGATATTGCTCCTTGAAGTTTAGGAGGAAGAGGAGGTGTTTATTATCAGGAATGTGAGCAGAAGAGTGCAATTATCCTTCACCTTCTCTCTCATTTTCCCATCAATATTGGGCAAAATTCCCAGTCATTCACCCGAATACAAGAGCACAGATTTCAGAAACTTGCCTGAGAATATAAAGATGAAACATACTCAAGAGTGAATGGAGATTTCCCTCTTGCCTGTAACATGTTGGGATTGCTTCTTAATTCATTGGCCATCTACTCTAGCTAACACATCTTGTAATCCAACAAACAACAAACATCTACTATATGCTAAATGATGTCAATTCAAAGACAAAAATGAAGGTTCTTGGCCTCATGGAACTTATATCACCCTGGGCAAGAGGGTATGGGATATTAACAAGGCAATGTGTTTTAGTACAGAGTGATGGGCTTGTAGCTTTAGCTTCTCACTGGAAAAATGAAGGAATTGCACTAGATGACCTCCAAGATTCCTTCCAAATTGAAATCTATGTTTCTATACATACAGATAAGTGAATATAATTTGGGGGAGGTGGGGAACCACAACTGGGTTTATTGAAAAAAAAAAAGACATCAAGGAGGAGTTGAGAATGCTCACAAGTGTGAAAAGGAATGATGAGTCCCCCAAACCACTAACTGTCCAATTTGACATGTCTTTAGAGTACATTTCATAATATGAAATAAGCCTGGAAATGTTGATTGGAACTAGATTGTGAAGATCTGCAAATGTCAGTCTCAGGAATTACTGATTTATTTTAGTAGCTCATTCAAGGGTGGGCTAGTCAGAAAAAGCCTCATGTTTCAGATAGTACATAAAATTTGATAATTAAAGAGAATTCTTTAGCTCAGTGATTTCCAACCTTTGTGAGTAGGAAACCCAATTTAAATAGAAATTTGTTTTAAGAAAACTTCACATTCTAGAGATTGTATTCTCTGTCAGTTGAGAAAGTTCATGTAGACAAAATATCATGAGCCCATGAGCTTCATCTTTATATGGATTTGCAGATGCCTAGAAACATTGTCCCAATACCCAAGACTCCCTGGCTCCTAGTGTGGGGACACCTGCTTTAGTAATGTTTAAGATAGAAAATTCCATGGATACTTTGATGTGATTTTTTTTTTCAGTTTCTCTCTCTTTTCTCCTCTGCTTTCTGTAAGTATTGAATTCTTAAATGCCTTTCTTTCCTTTGTGACATTCTTGAACCAAGCTAATGTATAAAGGCTTCTCGATGGTCATTACTTAGACAGTGATAAACAGCAAAGGTCTTTGGGTCAAAAAATTTGACAAACGAGTGACAAGTGTTTACTAGTCTTTTTCTCCTTATCTGATTTTCATGGGGTTATGTGAGGGATGAGGAGGAATTTAAAGGCAGATTTAAAGATTTAAAGAATTTGAAGGTAAATCATGCCCTTAGAATGAGTCATCTGGGGAATTGTAGAATCACATCAACTGCTATCTTTGCTGAATGTTGTTATTGAAAATGCAGTTGGCTGGGAGTCAGGACACCTGTGGGTTTTCTACAACTTGAGACAAATCACCGTACCTTGCATGGCTTCCATTGAAATTGGTAAAATGAAGGGGTTGAACTAAAATAAGAGAAACTGAGAAGTGAGTGGGATTTTAGATCCATCTTGTTCAGCCATCTCATTTTACAGATACAGAACATGAGAATATATATGGGGGGGGGGCTTCACTATATTGGAACTTCCCTGTATTGAGGGGACTATATATATATACAGAGAGAGAGAGAGAGAGAGAGAGAGAGAGAGAGAGAGAGAGAGAGAGAGAGAGAGAGAGAGAAACTTCCCTATATATAAAGGACTTCCCTAAATTGACACAAGCAATAATTCAATACTTGAACTCAAGTCCCTTGCCTCCATATCTAGTATTCTTTCTAGTACTAACCTGCTTCCTTCACAATCATTTAATCATATCCATGGTTGGTTGTATTACTTCATAATTAGAAGGAAGGGAATAAACATTTATCAAGCCCTTAATAAATACTGGGGATGCAAATATAAACAAAAAGATAGCCCCTGCCATCAAAGAGCTTACATTCTAGTGGGGGAAGGGCAGTACATTAAAGAGGGAGCTAAAAAGTGTGTGTGTGTGGGGGGGCGTTTGGGAGGAAGGTTAAAGAGGGCATAGTTTGGAAGTCCAAAGCCAAAGGAGGAATGAAAGCAGGCCTGGAGCCCTGCACAGAATGGAGGCCTGAGGGAGATCTTATCAATGGGAGCAGGCCTTACTGAGGTCTAGTTTAGCTTGAATAGGCTGCAGGGATAGTTAGGGGTTCCAGGAAAAGGAGACCTCAGATACTAAGAGACATTCTAGGGTAAGACAGTAAGTAGAGGCCTCTGAAGTCCAGAAAATTCTAGAATGAGACAGTAAATAAATGGAAGTCCCGAAGCCTAGAGCAGGGTCAGGAAGGGAATGAAGGCCAACCAGGGTTCCTTCACCTAAAGGAATTCAAAGGGATCTCAGTGACCCTCTAGACCAACCCATTTCTGAAAAACAGCAATGCATAGCCCCACTATATCTGACAAGTGAGTCTAGATACGTCCAGAGGGAATCCACCTCACTTTTGGATAGCTGTAATTAATCTAATTAAGAAGCATTTTCCCCTACATTAAGCCTAAATATGCATCTTTGCAGTTTTTATCCATTGCTTTTCTGCCCTCTGAAGTTAACAGATCTAGACAAGTCACCTTTTTTTTTCCCTCTGGGTCTCATTTCCATCATCTATAAAATTTGAAGGTTGTTCTAGAAGAACCTCCAAGGCCCCTTCCATCTTTATCTATGATTACTCTACTTTTGTCTTCTAAGAAATTAACTTCCAAAATCACATGGCTATCCTCTTAATGTTTTTGGTTTTTTTTTAAAGCCTCCTTGTGAATCTCTTTCCTGTCTTATTTCATCTTCAGGTTGAGTAAGTGGAAGCTATGTGTGGAGGGCATGCAGAAGCAAAAAGAATCTGGCTTATTGAAATTATAAATGGAAAGACTTTATCCAGTTTATACTGATGCCAGGGTAAGGTTGCTCCCTCTGGAATATTTTTGAATGATTTTTCCAGTCTGGTTTTAAATATCTTAGTAATTTGGCTTGTTCTTCTTCCCCTGGGAAACTATTCCTTCATCCAATGAACCTACAATCAAGCCTTTTTTTTTAACAAATAGTCTAAAATTTGCTTCTTAATTTCATCATCATTACTCATAGCTATAACCCTTGGCCCTATCACTAATAATTCTTTTCCTTAATGTTTATTTTCCTTAAAAGGTATGGGGAAAAGGAGGCCTGATTGAGGCACATCTTTGACAATGCATATTCCTAACATGATACTTCCTTCTATGTCAATCACTCTAGTCCCTTAATCACTCCTGATGCCTTCCACTGGATTCTCTCCAACGTGCCTACATGTTTATGGTGTTCAGGTGCCCAGAACTTAATTTGACATTCCAGGCAAGCTCTCTCTCGAGATAATAACATGATATTTCTGAATGTACCCAGATCCAAACTGCACTCATCTTTTTAATTGTCATATCACATTACAAGTCTTTTCTAATTATCTTTCTATTAATATCCTCATTAATATAAAGTGCTTTATAGACTTACTAAATGATAGTTTTTCTTTGCATCCACTATCGAGACCTGCATTTTTCTAAACTGAATATCTTCTTAAAACTATTAGTCAGGGTAAAATCTCATGAGAAAGGAAAAACTTAAACTCCAAATTTCCACAAGAAGACTGATTTTCAAGTCTTAGATTATGGGAAATTTTTATAAGCAAAGCCCCAGGCTACTAAAGTTGGCTATAGAATTGGGACAGACAGACGTGGATTATTTGTAATGTCACTTGATATAATGCATGGTACTGTCTTATTAACAAGGCCAGCTCTAGACAAAATGACAAAGTAGGTGAAATTTGTCTGAACTGGGTAAGGACTTTCTTCATTTCTCCACCAACATTTCCTCCTTTCAGCTTTACAGTTTCCCTCCCCATCCAGGAGAACTTCTTAGCTAGTTTCCTATTAAAAGGAAGTTATCAGTGTACACAGTAAACTGCATATAATTGATAGCTGCCATAATGTGCAACTGCTTCCATCATATCCATGTTTTGCTGGGGTATATGACAGGCACAGTAGACAGAGGTCATGCCTCCCAGTCAGGAAGATCTGCAATGAGTTCTGCCCACAAGTCCTTTATCTCTTCTATTCTCCTAAGCAATATTCTAAAACTGTAACTCACCAATTCATATTTGTGGAAGGAGTTTTCACCTCAGGAATTCCCCAAATCATTGAAAACACTGGTCTGGACAAAACAAAACAAAAAATCCTGCTAAGGAATGAAGTCCTAATGGTGGGATTTGGGCCATTAATGAAAGCCTGGTATGTGGAGAGATTTGAGGGTCTAGGAGCCTTTTGGAGGTTCATTAAATCATGCCACATAAGTAACTGACTATGCCAATCTATGAGGCTGGCACTGCATATAAGTGGTGTCAGAATGATTTATTCTCTCACATTAAATACCTTTTTCTTTTAGTCCTTTAGCTTTTATTCTCAGCTGCTTCTCTGAAGTTGATTAATGAATATGGCTCTGTTGTTTGGTCTTACCAGTCAAGTCACTTAACTACTGTGCCTCAGTTTCCTCATCTAGAAAATGAGGGGGTTAGACTAGATAGTATATGAGGTCCCTTCTAACCTCATAACTCTGATCCTGTCTTATGCTTGTGAATGGCTGAAAATGAGCAGGCTTATTTTTAATTCTTATTTCCTAATTATGTCAACATGTTTAATGTGGAAATGCATTTTGAATATGATCATTCCACATTATGAGTTCAGACATGAATAACCTCCCTTTTGCATACTTATAAGGTAAAATTTACCTTCCTACATAAAATCTCTAGTTTATCTTTTTCTGGTACCTATACTATATCCATATGAAGAGTGGCTTCTGAGTCCATATTATTATACCTCTTCTTAAGTCTATCTCTCATTCATTATTTTCCCTCTTCATAGTTATTCTCCTTCCTATGTTATTTCAGCTGCTGTCTTTGATATTTGCATTCATGAATGTATGGAGACAATTTTCTCTTAAGAGAGGATAATTTATTGGGCTTGGAATTGGGTAGATCTGGATTCAGATCCTTTCTCTGATACTTGCTATGCTATTAAGCCTTTTGCTCATCTGTAATATGAGAATAAAAATAACTCAAATACCTCTGTCACAGTTTGCTATGAAGCTCAAATAAACTTTAAAGCATGACATTTCTCTATTGTGAGATCTCATGGTATATTCTGTAGACAGGCTCAGAACCAGGAATATCTGAGTTCAAGTTCTGACATATTTTAATCTGTGAAGCTTTAGGTAAGGGACTTACCTCTTAGTTCTCTACTCGGTTACCCTTAGAATTTAGATTGCAGAAAAAATGCCGACCTGCTTTGATAGAGGAAGTTTTCTTGGCAGATAGTGCCCAATGCTAAAGAAATCATAAAACTTCCTGCCTCTATTACTATATTGTTTCATTTAAATGCACTAGACCAATGCACTGTTCCTCCTCCAATTTTATCATTAAATTGCTTTCCAGAAATCCAAATCTTTTCAAATAACATTTTCTTAGATCATCACTTCCAGAATCTCCCTTTCTTCTCTGAAGCCCCTATTTTCAGGCAGCAGCAGTGATTAAAATACCACCTGTTCCCATAAGACTTCAATTTCTCGAGGAGGATTTTATAATCCCTAGCAATAGTTTTTAGATTTCTTTTGTGTATTTCTTCCGATGTGAATTGTCAGAAGGGGTAATGGTCATCAGTCTTGACCAGTATCTAGGGCTCTCCAAGTCATCCTGTGAATATATTCTGGAGAAGCTGAGCATATCTCCTTGGTTATTTCAGGGAGGCATATGATGATAATAACTGGCATTGATACAGTACTTTGAGACTTACAGAGTATTTTCTTATTAGATACTCTTGACCATGTAAGAGGTAAAATCTGTGGATAGTATTATTCCCTATTGAGAGATGAGGTCTATAAATGTGAAGTGACTTGTTCATGGTTGTATAAGTGACAAATGGCAAAGAAACATGGGAGGTAGATGCTATATTATTACCATTTAACAGGTGAGGAAACTGAGGTTGAGCTTGGTTAAGTGACTTCCTCAGTCTCTCAACTAAGTCATTGTCTGAGACAGGGCTTGAGCCCAGGTCATGTTATTGTTGTTCATTCATTTTCCAGTCATGTCTGACTCTTCACTACCCCTTTTGGGGGTTTTCTTGACAGAGATACTAGGATGATTTGCCATTTCCTTCTCTAGTTTATGTTATAGCTGAGGAAACTTTAGGCAAACAGGGTTGTGACTCCCCCAGGGTCACACAACAAGTAAGTGTCTGAGGCCAGATTTGAACTCATGAAGATCAGTCTTGCTGATTCCGGGCCTTGCACTATATCTACTACGCCACCTAGGAGCTCAGCTGAGCCAGCCTCTAAGTCTAGTGTTCTTTCTGCTGTGCCATCTAGTGATCTTAAGTACTGCACAGCTCCTCTCCTCATGGTACTCATGACCCTTTATCCTAATTCCTGCTTCCTACAATAGGTGAAAAGCCTTAAAGCTAGTACATAGCTCCCTTCTTTTTCTCTGTCAAATCTTCCACATTCCTCTCCTAATCGAAGTAGAGATGGAGGTCTGCCTCTTTGGTTGTTTCCTCTTCATTTACTGATTGAAAGACTTAAAGGTAGTGCTTCATTCCTTCAATACTTTAACCTTCCTTGTAGGTAGAGAAACAAGCCTGAGAGTTTTTTTTTTATATGTGTATATGCATATACATATATACATATGCACATATATATGAACACACATATATTCATGTATAGAAATACATACATACACTTATATGTGTGTATGTAGGTATGCATGTGACTGTTACTTGGTATTGACAGAAATATAGCCTATTCTCCTAGGTGCTTAGAAAATGTTCTTTCTTGAGGCAGCTAGGTGGTGTAGTGAATAGAGCACTGGCCTTGGAGTCAGGAGGACCTGAGTTTAAATCTAAGTGCCTCAGACACTTAACACAAAACTAGCCATGTGACCTTGGGCAAGTCACTTAACCTCAATTGCCCTACCTTCCCTCCTCCAAAAAGCAAAAAGAAAAATCTAAAAAAAATGTTGTTTCTCCTCCACCCTTGTTGGTCCTGAAATCCTCTGTTCTCCATCACTTTTGCTCTTCTATCACTCTGCTGAATAAATCTCGATAGCTAAATACAGCACAAAACTGTCCCTTGGAATAATTAAGTCCTTAAAGGGAAGGTATGTCTTTCTTGCATTGTGCTCTATTCAACAAACTTTGATTAAATGCTGTTATGTATGTATGAGGCATTGCACTAGCAATGGGGGATACAGAAAAAAAAATAAAACAGCTACCCCCCTCGAGGAGTTTACAGTCTCATAGGACTGATTATACCTGTATATAATACCAATAATACATTTTATAATAGTATAAATGAATGGGAAATAACGAAATTGACAGGAGACATTTGAGCACGCAATGAATTATTCTGGTGTAAGAACATCAGAGAAGCTTCCATGGAAGAAGTAGCACATGATCTAGACTTTGAAGAAAGAAATTTCAACAGGTCATGATGTGAGAGAAGTCCACTTGCCATATAGGAGATGGTGTGAATAAAAGCACAAGAATAGGGAAACATGATATAGCAGTGACCAGGGGTAATATCTAGACATCTGCTTAAGCCATTCTTTACATATTAATTTGTTGACTTTCATTCTTTAAAAGGTAAGGGATACATTCAGGAGAACTTCTATTCTAGATCTGATGTAAAAGTTGCTCATAGCATGATATATTCATACTAAAAATACGATCATGGTTCAAAAAATATTTTGAGGAAAAGATGAAACCCCAAGGAAAATATAAAGCCATTTGAGGGGATAATAATGAAAAATAGAGATGGGTCCTGGTGCTCAACTATTTTTTTCTTTTTTCTCTACAAAGGAAAAAGATACTTAGATTGAGAAGAAGGGAACAAAAGTGTTCATGAATTGGCTTAGTAGGGAGAATATTTAGCTGTCTTTGATGAGTTCAAATAACCAGATGAAAATGGTGCATATCCCAATATATGAAATGAAATACCAGATAGGAATACTAAGCCACTGTTAGAAGTCTTGAAAATATCTTGGAGAATAGGTAAAGAGGTACAGGGTTGCAGGAGGACAAATACAGGGTGTCCCAAAAGTCTTAGTTCAGTTTTAAGCATAAAGCTTAAGCTTCAACTTTGGGATTTTTTATTTTCCTGATTTTCAATCAGCAAAGATAATAGAGTGCTGAAATTATAGGCCAGTGAGTTTGCCTTCAATTCCTGGCAAAATGCTAGAACGTTATTAAAGGGCTTGTAATTGAGCATCTAGAAAAAGCAAACAGTGATTGCAAAAAGCCAACCTGACTCTATTGAGTCTAGTTCATGCTAGACTAGTTGGTTGGTTGTCGTCCTGCATTCTCAAAGGGGACCAAAATGGCATCACTATGCTAGAGTCAAGTTTCTATGTGACTGATCAAACCATTGTGAGCTTGGGATGCTCTACCACAGGTCAGGCATAAATAGTTTGGGTAAACGTTTAGAGTGGATACTCCAAATTTGTGCATTCTGTGTTTCCTTTGATCTGTCTCAATTCTGCTTTGCTCCCAGAGCACCTTCTCTGATATGGACATGTTGTGCTAAGTGGTCCTGAGCCAGTGTTTCCCATATTACACAATCAATTCCAAAGTTCTTAAGAGAGACCTTGAGAGTGTCTTCATATCACTCCTTCTGACCATCATGTGAATGCTTGACCTGTGTGAGTTCTCCATAAAACAGTCTTTTTGGCAAGAGTACACTTTGCTTTCGAACAATATGGCTAGCCCTTTGGAGTTGCACTCTATGAAACAGAGTTTGAATGCTTGGCAGTTTAGTTTGAGTAAGGACCTCACTGTCTGGTACCTAACTTTGTTTTATAGATACCTTCACAGGTTTGAAAGCTATCATGTGGAAGAAGCATTAAATTTCTATTTCTTCTCAGTAGGCTTAACTTGTAATAGGTGAAAATTTGAGGAAACATTAAACTTAAAGGGAAAAAACCCACCTTCCTAAAAAGATCAGAGCTATTGGAAATTGGATTGTATTGTTTTGGGTTATACTAGGCTCCTCTACCCTAGAGGTCTTACTTTTTGGGATACTTTCTAATGGGAATTTTTATCCAGGTATGGGTTGTGTTATTGGGGCTCAGGTATGATTTGTACTGTTCCAATTCAGAGATGCTATAATACTGTGAAAATTCTTACATCAGTCTTTATTGTTTTTATTTCTGGTACTTGAATCAGTTTATTCCTCAGATAATTCTCTTCTCTGTCCCAGTTCTCAACCACTGCTTGTCACCAATGATTACTATGAGCCTTCGCCACAATGTAGAGATTGCTGATCTCTTTGGTGATGACATTTCTTTACTTCCCAGAGTCCTCTGCTCTTCTGTTGCCAGTATCCTGTAGGGTATTTCTTTTTCAATTGAAAAGATCGATTCTATGTGTGCTAGTGGTCTTACCTTGTTTCTTCTGCCCTCCTACCACCAAAAATTTGCCAAAATGTATAGATATATTTGGATGATTAAATAATAGAAATTTGGTCTTCTGTAATATCCCATACTTGGGGTGGTCATAGAATTATGAAGGTATGGGGAAATAAGCAACACATATTTAGAAAGCGTGAGTTTGGCATCCCCTATGAAATCTGTTTTATGCTAATAGAAAATAGACACCAATTAGAAAATGGAGCATAGGTAAGAGGGTTTCTTATGCGGCTACTTCACATTCCAGTCATCATTTATGTCTGGTTTGCTTTGTTCAATAAAGTCCATATGTTTAAGATAATCAGGGATGCTGCAACAGTCACATTCACTCTCTACTGGGCTAACCTGGGTCCGTTGATTCATTTACAATTGATCTTTCTGACATTAGTGTACATTAGCCAGCTTCAGTTGAATTAAGGACCGATTCTAGGCTTCTGTGCTTTGACACAAATACTTCTTCAAATCTCAATTCTATAAGAAAGGAATTTGTCTTGTGATTGATTTATGCCCTGCAGCAATATTTGCCATGTGGAAAGAAGGGTTTATTGGCAGATTTTTAATGTTTGGGTGTTTGATTTTTTGACCTTATAAATCACCAAGAGTGAGGTGTTGCTTTTCTTTGTTTTTGTCAGAATTAATTTGTTAGAGTTTTCCTTGAACATGACAGAGCATGGAAAAGTTCATAATTTATGGCGCAGAGAAAGACTGCCACTCATCAATTTGCCAATATACAAGGTATCCCATTTGAAAGCAATCCCGTTTAAAGCCACAGTGTTCTAAGTAGGATCTATTTTAAATGGGTTATTATAAATGGCCAGCCTACTCCTTATTTTTTTACACTCTCACACCCCATTTTTTCCCTGTCAAATTTTAGCTTTCAATCACTAACTTAGAACTGTACTGTAGTAAAAAAAGTTCACTTAAATACTAGTTGTTTGGAGCACACATTTTTCCAGAAATACATTTAGGTGTCTGGACTAATCCACAAAAGCCTACAGACCTACAACTGAAATTAAGTACTACATAGGCCACCATATGTAGCAGTGCCTCTATGGGAAACTTTGCTCTAATTTAGGGCATCGGGAACATATTTCCCTCTTACTCTATCCATCCTTATGGTGGGATAGGCATCTTTTGCTTTTCTTACCTGTCAAGCAATGGGAATAGAAGCTCTTCCAATTTCAAAGTCCTAGAAGTGGCAGTAATAATTTGAGGCTATGGCAGTGTGGGACTGGAGGGAGGCTTAGAGGCCAGCCCCACTGGCTTCAGATGGGGATCAGTGGTGGCAGATCCTTCTTCCAGAGTCAGACCTTAATTCCGGGGTAACTCCTTAGGGACATTTCTTAGACCAAAGTCAGTTCTCTATTCACCCCCCCCTTTGTTTTTCTTCCTTGGCACCTAGGGATGAATTTGCCATCATGGTAAAGTGGAAAGAGTATTGAACTTGGATTCCAGAGAAGTGATTCCCAGATATGCTCAAGGCATGACCATAAGCAACTCAATTAACTCACCTGAGGCTTAGTTTCTTTATCTGTGACGTGAGGATGATAACACTTATAGTGCCTATCATGTGATCTGAAGCAAGCTTGGAGATTATGTAGATTGCACATGTTTGTTAGTGAGGAAATTGCCCCAGATACCTTGACTATAATTATCTAGTGAATTTGTGATCTCACTGATGTAGACATTCCCTCCAATGATGACAATTACAATCTAGTAATGATCACCTGATTTGGCAACTCTCAGACATGTCTTCCCACAAAGGGTCTATCCAAGTTGCTGGGTCCTTCTTCATACTATCTTTACATTATATAGAGTTACTAGTCTAGCATACAGGCTATCCATTTGGATAGCTCTTGCTTCTGCTGAAGGACTAGCCCATTGTTTTTTAGGGTCATACATTTCTCTGAAGATCCCCTCAGCATTGCTTCAATCAATTGTGAAGTATTACACACAGTTCATCCCTTCTGTGTGTGTCTCTCTGTTGTTCTTTGGGTAATCCTTAACTTTGTTTCTTCAGAGGCTGCTGTATTTTGTGACCCAAAACTTCATTGATGGTGTTGGTTTATTCATTGTCAGTGTCTAAAAGTCTCTTTCCTATGCTTTCTAGTCATCTTTATTTTTATCCAGGCATCATAAAGAAATATGTTCCCTGAACATAATACTTCAAATTTGTGGAGTTCAAAAGCTTTCTTTTCCAGGAAATGCTTATAGTCTAGAGAAAGCCTTTTATTTTGGAAGGAACAATAAAATGAATGTCAAAGAATTTGACTCTGCTACTTACTGCCTGTGACACTGAGTTAGTCAACTTCTCTGGGACTCAGTTGTCACATCTGTATGTATGTTTATATACACTCATTTATACATACAGCATAAGCATACACATGTGTTGTATGCATAGTTTCTGTTTTGAATCCTAGGAACCATTAAAAAAGAAAACAATCCTAGCACTCCTAAAACTGTCGCCTCAAAAACAGCCTGGAGTGCCCCTGGAAAAAAGGGAGGAAAGATGCTTTGTATAGGTGGTGGAGATATGAGGAGTGAAAAGAAATTGTCTTAGGCACTCTCCTTTCTCCTTTCAAAGAGAATGGGGAGACCTGAGAAGGAGAAATGAGAAGGAAGGCAGAGAAGGAAGGAGCTAAGGAGCTCTTGTAGCCATATTATAGTAGTTATTAGTGAGGGAAATTAAAGATTATTCATATTAAAGAGGGTAGTTAGTCATATGACAGGGGTTTCAAAATTTGGAACAATGAGTGCTATCAGAAATTGAAATTGACTGCTTTGGAAGGAACTGGGTTCCCCCTCCCTAAAGGTTGTCAAACAAAATCTGATCAAGCATATACTTGAAATGTTGAAAAAGGGATTCTTGTTTTGGTATTTGGTTTAATTCACACACACACACACACACACACACACACACACACACACACACCCCACTACCAAAACTTTGCTATGTTTTTATTTCTTTATAGTACAATCTTCAACTGCCAGACACTGAGGTGACTTAAATTTAATGGTAATTTTTTTCCAAAGTATGGGAAAAAATCTCTAGTGAATAACCAAAGACTTTGAAAATACAGAGTGATATTGGCAAAAGTTACTTTGCATATCCTCACGTAGCAGAACATCGAAGGTGAAGGCATTGGGTAGTTTAAGAAGCTTACACTGTATTGTTGGAGAGTATCCAAACTAGGCTGACCAAAATATATAATGATATCATATGAGTAACTGTTGAAGGAATCAGGGATTTTGGAGAAGACAAAACCAGGGGATGGGGTAATGTTAGCTATATTCAAGTAACCCCCATGAAGTGTTGCTATGTAGAGGAATGATTAAATTTGTTTTATTTGACTCCAGAGTGAAACCTAGGAGAAAAGGGAAGACTTTATAGAGAGATCAATTTAAACTCAGTTTAAGGGGCAGCTAGGTGGTGTAGTAAATAGAGCACGGTCCCTGGAGTCAGGAGGACCTGAGTTCAAATCCAGCCTCCGACACTTAACATTTATGGCTGTGTGACATTGGGCAAGTCACTTAATCCCAACTGCTCTGCCCTCCCCCTTCCAAAAAGCAAAGAAAACCCAACCCAAAACCAAAAACCAAAACCAAAAACTAAACTCAATTTAAAACAAATCATAAAAAAATAGATAATTTTGTTAAAGATAATGATAATGAGACAAAATACCACCATTTTTGAGTTGCAGTCAAAGTAGTCCTAATGGGAAAATGTTATATTTCTATATACTTTTATAAACAAAAGGAAGAAAAAGTATATCAAATAAATGGGTATACAACTAAACTTCTTGTAATTTAAAATTTGGAATAATGAATGCTAATTGAAATTGAAATAGACTGCTTTGGAAGGAACTGGGTTCCCCATCCCTAAAGGTTGTCAAACAAAATCTTATCAAGAATATACTTTGAATGTTGTAAAAGGGATTCTTGTTTTGGTATTTGGTTTAACTGAGCAAGCATTTATTTAGCACCTATTAAGTGCTAGGCACTGGAGCTACAAAGATAAAAACAAAATAATTCTTGTCTTTAAGATTTTTCTAATTTAAAAAAAAATGGAAGGAGGTTTTTCTGGGAGCCAAGTTGGAGTAAACAGTAAATTGCATAGCTATCTCATATTCACTTCCAGACAACCATAAATAGGGCTCTAAAACAAATTTTGAACCAACAAAAGTAAAGGAGAAACAATCTTCTTTTTTTCCTTTTTTTTTTTTTTTTTGGAGGGCAATTGGGGTTAAGTGACTTGACCACGGTCACTCAGCTAGTTTTTTGTGTTGTGTCTGAAGGCAGATTTGAACTCAGGTCCTCCTGACTCCAGGGCTAGTGCTCTATTCACTACACCACCTAGCTGCCCCTGAGAAAGTCTTTTAGCCCAAGGAACTTGGAAGATTGGCAAAAAATTCTGTCTCACTTGGGTAAAAAGTAAATGTAGTTCAGGACAGGAAGTGTCTCAGTAAGCCAGCAGCAAGCCCCACCTCAGCAAACCAGTGGGAGATCCTGAGCCCCAGTGTAGTGGAGCAGGCAAACACCAACACTATGACCCCCCCATGTGTCTCAGCATAGCCAAGGAAGGTAGCAGACTCCAGATTATGAGAACCTCTATGTGCTTCAGCCTTGCCCCAGGCAGATAGGTAGATGCCAACCCTGAGACCACTATATGCTTCAGCGTAGCCCCAGAGAAACAAAGAGATGCTCCAGCAGCCTCAGCGTATGCCAGACACCTGCAGTAGGACCCAAGCTCAACAGCAGGTAACCTTCCAGACCCCTATGTCCTCCAGTAGTGCCAGCCACCCACCACCCTCCTCCCTACACCCTCAGTGCAACAATAGACACAAGGGTAACCTGTGGGCCTCAGGGCAACATCAGTACAGCACCAGGTAAATAGTCAGGGCCTGTGACCCCTGGTACAAGAAGCCTGAGAAAATGCCCCTTTCATCCTGGGAGCAGAGGGATAAATTTTTTTTTAAAAAGGAAAGAGGTAAAAAGAAAAAGATAAGCAAAAGAACAATAACAAAGAAAGAAAAATCTGAACAGAGAAAGTTATTACAGTAACAGAGAAGATCAAAATACAAACAGAAGACTAACAATGTTAAAAAAAACCCATGGACAAGACCCCAAAGAAAAACAGGTGGTATCAAGCCCAGAAAGAACTTTTTTAACTCTAAAAATTTTTAAACTCTAAAAGGAATTTAAAAATCATATAAGAGAGCTGGAATAAAAATGGGAAAAGAAATGAGAGTGATGCAAGAGAATTATTAAGAAAGAATCAATAGCTTCAAAAAAGAAAACAACTCCTTAAAAAGTGGAATTGCAAAATGAAAAAAGACATACAAAATCCATGGAAGAAAGCAACTTCTAATAAAGTCAATTGACCCAATGGAAAAGGAAGTACAACAGCTAAAGGAGGAAAACAACTTGAAAGTTAGAATCGGGGAGGCGGAGCCAAGATGGCGGAGTAGAAACAGCTCGTCCAAGCCTCTCTGCCCCCAGATTCTCCACAAACTATGTAAAAAAGGACTCTGAAAATCTTCTGGAGCCCCAGCACCCACAGAACGACACAGAGAAGCTAACCTCCCGCTGAGGACAGCCCAGCAGCCCTGCAGGAAGGACCAGCGCAGTGGTCTGGGAGCCGGCAGCGCGCAGAGCGCAGGAGCCGAGCTGAGCCCAGGTCCACGTGAGCCGAGGTTTTAGCCCCAGGGCGGCAGGGCCAGCAGCCGGCTGGAGGAACCCCAGAACACCAGGAACTGTGGAGACTCCAGAATTATCAACATAGACTTGCCTAGGACAAAGTAAGAGGTTAGTGTCCTATGGACTTTGGGACCTGTATTTGGGGAATGCGTCAGCTCCCTCCCCTGGGGGCTAGAAGCTGCTGAGGAGACACGCCACTTTGTAGTTTTCAGAGGCATTTCCAGCTCCCAGCCTACAAATCGTGGGGAGATCCAGCGATCAGTCTTGGGGGGTAATCGCTCTTGCTTTAACCTCCCTGGATCTGGATTGTGATCTAGGGTGGAAGTTGTGGGTGGGTTTACAGCTTGCCAGAAACGGAAGTTGCCCCCACACGTTCAGGACGAAAATTCCTCTATCTGGCCTTAAAGCCATAGTGTGGCAACAAGCCCAAAAGTCAAGCAATTAAGTGGCAACATGCCAAGGCAAAGGAAACAGAAAAATGCAACCCTAGACTCCTATTTTGGGGGCATAGAGCGGGAAAAGGACTGTGAGGTCAGAAGTCCTGCTCCAAAAGCCCCAGGGGAAAACATGAGCGGGTTGCAGGCCATAGAGGACCTTAAGAAGGACTTTAAAATCAAATAAGAGAAGTGGAGGAAAAATTGGAAAGAGAAATGAGAAGGATGCAGGAAAAGTATGAAATGAGGGTCAACAGCCTGACTGAGGAAAACAACACCTTAAAAAATAGACTAACTCAAATGGCAAAGGAGGCCCAAAGGGCAATGAGGAGAAGAATGCCTTAAAAAGTCGAATTTGCCAGATGGAAAAAGAATCTCAAAAGTTCACTGAGGAGATTCATTCCTTCAGAGTTAGACTGGAGCAAATGGAAGCTAATGACTTTATGAGAAATAAAGATGCTGTTAAGCAGATCCAAACAAATGAAAGATTAGAAGGCAATGTGAAATATCTCATGGGAAAAACCACTGACCTGGAAAATAGATCCAGGAGAGACAATTTAAAAATTATTGGACTACCTGAAAGCCATGATCAAGGAAGAACCTAGAAATCACCCTTCAAGAAATTCTCAAGGAAAACTGCCCTGATGTTTTAGATCCAGAGGGCAAAATAGAGGTTGAAAGAATCCACTGATCACCTCCTGAAAAAGATCCCAAAAAGAAAACTCCCAGGAATATTATAGCCAGGTTCCAGAATCCCCAGATCAAGGAGAAAATACTACAAGCAGCCAGGAAGAAACAATTTCAATATTGTGGAAACACAATCAGAATAGCCCAGGACCTGGCAGCTTCTACACTGAGGGATAGAAGGGCATGGAATATGATATTCCAGAGGGCAAAAGACCTGGGAATGAACCCAAGGGTCACCTACCCAGCAAAACTGAGTATTTTGTTTCAGGGAAAATATGGTCATTCAGTGGAATAGAGGACTTTCAAGCATTCTTGAGGAAAAAACCAGAGTTGAATAGAAAATTTGACATCCAGACGCAAGAAGTAAGAGATGCCTGAGAGGTAATCAGGGAAAAGAAATCAAAAGGAACTTATCAAAGTTGAACTATTTACATTCCTATATGGAAAAGCAATAACTGTGACTGATGATATCTTTCTCACTATGAAAATAATGGAAGAAGGGGGTGTGGTCATATGAATACATATGTGAATGTGTGTGTATATGGTTACAGTTATATATGGATAGAGGGCATAGGTTGAATTTGTTGGGAAGGGAGAATACTCAAGGGATGAAATTATGAGGTGAGAGAGGAAAGTGGCAAGAGGAGATGGGGAGAGACATGGTAGGGTAAACTATCTCATGTAGGGGAAGTGGGTGCAAAGGAGGGGGAGAATAAGGAAGGCTAAAAAGGCAAAACCACATTCACATTGAATTTGGTTCAGGGAGAAAATGACATACATACTAAATGGGATATCTCAACCTGCAGCAGGATAGGGGGAAGGGGGATGAGAGGAGGGATGATGGATGGGAGGGCATCCTTGGGGTGAGGGGAGGTTGGAAGTACCCACTATAGAAGAGGGACAGGATCATGTAGGGAATGGACCAGGTGGGGGGTGGGATGAGTGGGAGGGAATTATAAGCAGCCTTGTACAATATATCTACTATGATAATGTTTTGCATAGCTAGACATGTACAACATATACTGAATTACTTATCTCCCAAGAGGGAATGGGTGACAAGGGAGGAAGGAAATGGATCTGAAATTCGAGGTCGTAACATTAAATGTTTCAAATATATATAAATACTATTATTAATACTCTTTTGCTTATAATTGGGAGATAAGATGTGCAGGCATTGGAACACAAAGATTCACCTTCCTCTAATGGAAAAGTCGAAGGGGGTATGGGAGAAGGTATGGGAGAGAGCAGATTGGAGGAAGCGATATCTTGTGGGACTGCTATTCTGGGAGGTTGGCTAGGGGAATAATGGGGGGAAAATGATTGTAACTCAAAATCTGGCGGAAATGAATGATGTAAAACAGAAGTTAATAAAGTATTTGTTTAAAAAAAAAAAAGAAAGTTAGAATCGGCAAAGTGGAAGCTAATGACTCTTTGAGATATTAAGAATCAATCAAATTCAGAAGAGTGAAAAAAAGAGAAAAATGTAAAATACCCGATTGGAAAAATAACTAATCTGGAAAATAGATCCAAGAGAGACAATGTCAGAATCATTGGACTACCTGAAAACCACAATCAAAAGGAAGATTTGGACAGCATCTTTTAAGAAATTATCAAGAAAAAATTGCCCTAATATCCTGGAACCAGAGGGCAAAATAGGCATTAAGAGAATGCCTATTTTAATAACCTCAGGAAAGAGATCCCCCCAAAAAACTCAAAGGAACATTATATCAGAAGTACAGAACTATCACATCAAGGAAAAAATACTACAAGTGAACAGAAGGAAACAATTAAAATATTGAGAAGGCACAATCAAGATCACACAGGACTTAGCAGCTACAACATTAAAGGATTGGAGGCCATGGAACATGATATAACAGAAGGCAAAGGAGCTAGGACTACAGCCAAGAATCACCTACCTGGCTAAATTAAGCATAATACTCCAGGGGAAATAAAGGTCATTCAATGAAGTAGAAGGATATCAGGCTTTCATAAGGAGAAGACCAGAATTGAACAAAAGATCTGATCTACAATATCAAGCCAAGATAAGCCTAAACAGATAAGAAGGGACAAGAAAACATAGGGGATTCAATGGATCTTAACTGTTTACTTCCCTACATGGGAAGATGATACTTTTAATTCTTAAATTTTGTACCACTAAATAGTACAGCTGGAAGGAACATACATAGAAAGAGGGTATAGGCATAAGGTGAATTTGAGGGAATAACATAAAAATAATTAAGGGATGAGAATGCGGGATATACTGGGTGCAGAAGGAAGGGAGAAGTAGAATGCTGTAAATTATTTCACATGAAGAGGCACAAAAAATATATTACAGTGGAGGGAAAGATGGGAGAGTGGGGGCCATTGCTTGAGCCTTACTCTCAGCAGTATTGTCTCAAAGAGGAAATAATATACACAATCAGTTGACTATAGAAATCTATTTTACCTGACAGGAGAGTAGGTTGGGAGGAGATTAATTAAAGGTGGTGGTGGTGGGGTAATGAAAGAAGATAGGACAGATTGGGGAGGTGGCAGACAAACTCAAAGCATTATTGAGGAAGGAAAGGGTGAAAAGAGAGGACAAAGAAGAGGAAAAGGAGGATGGAAGGAAATTTAGTTAGCAACCCTAACTGTGAATGTGAATGGGATGAACTCTCCTGTAAACCAGAAGTGGATAGCAGAGTAGATAAAAAAACCAGAATCCTATAATATGTTTTTTACAAGAAACACACTTGAAACAAAGAAACAGAAAAAGAATAAAGGTAAGGGGCTGGAGCAGAATCTATTATGTTCAGCTGAAATAAAATATGCAGGTATAGCAATCCTGATCTCAGACAAAGCAAAAGCAAAAATAGCACCAATTAAAAGAGGTAAGGAAGGAAATTACGTCTTGCTAAATGCTTCACATAGACAATGAAATAATTTCAATACTAACATTTTTGCACCAAGTGGTAGAGCATCCAAATTCCTAAAGGAGAAGTTAAGTGAGTTATAGGTTCATGACCAAAGAAGATAGCATTATAAAATACAAAAATAGATAATTTTGATTATATTAAATTAACAAGCTTCTGCACAAACAAAACCAATGTAATCAAGATTATAAAGAAAGCAGAAAGCTTGGAAACAATCTTTACAGCAAGTGTCTGATAAAGGCCTCATTTCTCAAATATATAGAGAACTGAGTCAAATTTATAAGAATACAAGCAATTCCCCTAATTGATAAATGGTCAAAGGATATGAACAGGAAGTTTTCAGATGAAGAAATCAAAGAATAATCAAATCAATAGGCATATGAAGTGCTCTAAATCATTTTGATTAGGGAAATGCAAATTAAAACCTCAGACCTAACAAATCGTCTGATATGACAAAAAGGAAAATGATAAATGTTGGAGAAGATGTGGGAAAATTGGGAGGCTAATGCATTGTTGGTGGAGTCATGAATTGTTCTAACCATTCTGTAGAGCAATTTGGAACTATGCCCAAAGGGCAACCAAACTGTGCATACCATTTGATCCAGCAATACCATTAATAGCTCTGTATCCCAAAGAGATTATTAAAAAGGCAAAAGGACATAACTGTGCAAAAATATTTATAGCAGCTCTTTTCATGGTGGCAAAATATTGGAAATTGAGGAGATGCCCATCAATTGACGAATGGCTGAACAAGATGTGGTATAAGAATGTAAAGGAATACAATTGTGCAATAAGAAATGATGAATAAGCAGGTTTTAGAAAACAAAACAGACAAACAAAAAAACAAACAAGCCTGGAAAGACTTTTACAGCCTGATGCAAAGTGAAATGAGTAGAACCAGGAAAACATTGTATACAGTATCAGCAACATTGTATGATGATCAATTATTAATGACTCAGCTCTTTTCAGCAACATAGTGGTCCAAGACAAGTACAAAGGACTTAATGAAGGAAAATGCTATCCACATCCAGATAAAGAAATGATGGACTCTGAATGCAGATCAAATCATACTTTTTTTTGCTTACTTTATTCTTCTTCATATTTTTTTCTTTTGATGTTTCTTCTTTCACAACTGTGACTAATATAGAAATATGTTTTATATGACAGCACATGCATAACATATCAAATTGCCTACCATTTTAGAAATGGAGGAGGGAGTGAAGGTGGAAAATTTGGAACTCATAATCTTGTAAAAAATGAATGCCAAGGATTTTCTTGACACATAATTGGGGAAAATAGTATTAAATTTTAAAATATGATTGCTCATGAAACTATAAAACTATTATGTACCACTTGCTATTCCTTTTATATATATAACAAAATTATCATGTACATTTATTTTTCCTTTTTTCTTTCTTTTCTCCTATAATTCACCTTCCTCCTCCCACCCTAGACAGGAATATGTTTATATATGTAAAATCAATCTATACACATTTCTATTTATCAGTTCTTTCTTTGGGTACAGATAATGTCTTCCTTCATATGTCCTTTGTGGTTAATTTGGATAATTATGATAGTCAAAATGGCTTAATTACTCAAAGTTGTTCTTAAAACAATATTGCTGTTACTGCATACAGTGTTCTGCCCATTTCTCTCTTCACTATTTTGTGGAGCTTATGTTCTAATAGAGGAAAAATATGTGTACATAAGAAAGTCAACATAAAATAAATCAATGACAGATAAGAAAAAGTACATCTTGTGTCTTGCAAAGAAAAGTCTAATGTAGTAGAATATTATTTTGTAGTAAGACATGACAAATACAGAGAAACACATGTAAATTTGTATGCATTACTGAGGAACGTAAGTAGAACCAAGAAAATACCTGATGGCTACTATAACATGAGTAAACAGAACACTAAGAGGAAATTGAATGATTGGGGTGTGTGTGTGTGTGTGTGTGTGTGTGTGTGTGTGTGTGTGTAACCAAAAAACAATGTAGGTTATAGGGAAGCAATAAAACAGTAATTAGTCAGCAAGCATTTATTAAGCACCTACTATATGCCAGACTACTCTGGGGATACAATCCTATATGTAGCTTATTTGTACATGGTTGTTTGCATATTTTCTTCCCCTATCATACTGTGAAATCCTTGAGAGCAGAGACTGCCTTTTGCATTTCTTTGCTTCTTCAGTGCTTAGAATGCTTCTTGGCACATATTAGGTGCTTAATAAATTTTTCTTGACTGAAAATAAATGAAACAACCCTTATTCTAAAGGAGCTTATATCATAATGAGGAAGGAAATGAGCATTTATTAATTGCTTACTATATGCCAAGCATTATAATACTTTACAAATATTCCTCATTTGATCCTACACCAACCATGTGAAATAGATGCAGTTACAATCCCCATTTCATAACTGCAGAATCCAAAGAAGACAGAGGTCAAGTGACTTGTCTGGGGTCATATAACCAGTAGGTGTCTGAGACTGGATTTGAACTTGTGTCTTCCTAACTCCCAGTTTAATGCTCTATTCACTACAACACCTATCTGCCTCTGGGAATTATATTCTAAATATTTCCTCCTTTGAGGCAGAAATTTATGGGCCTACTAGAACAGAATATTGCCTATGTTGTTAGACAGTCTCTGTTTTTAATTGTTTTTCATTGTTACAAGGGAGGGTTCAGTTGAGAGAGGATGGGAAATAACTGAAATAAAGACCAGAAGAATAAATAAATGAATGAATGAATGAATGAATATATAAATAAATTTAAGATGAAGATAAAACTGGTTTCATTTTTCTTCAACAGCACAGTAGTTTACAGTCTTTTAGGAGACTTAGGCCAAAGAGACTCATCTGGACTTAATATTTAAATTGAAGTTTTATGTAAATATTGAATTAATATGAGACTTAAGATGGTGTTATAAACAATTGGCTAGGGATTTCATTGCTTTAGGGAACTAGAAGTTCAGGAAATTCCCTCTACCAATATAGCTCAACACCTCTGTAATTCATTTTTAAAAGAGCTACCCCGAGCCATGGTGTCAGATGGGGTAGGGGTACTAATCTGTGCATAAGGATCCTTCCCTGCCACATGTTGACTTAGTTTTAAAATGTAATGTTAACCATGCTTTGTTGTATTTTTAAATTTATTCTGTTAAATATTTTCCAGCTCTATTTTCTTTTGGTTTGGCTCACAGTCAGAAGCAAAGACTACTTTCGGCCTAAGGACTGCTCTGTCCTAGAACACTGAAAACTTGTGACTCAGGCCCATACAACTAATACATAACAGAAGATAAACTGGCTCTATCCAATATGGCATACTTCTCACCATTGCCTAAAAGGATAATATTATCTCAGGGAGGGAGGAGGGGAGGAAGAGAGGCTCTAGCCTCTCTTCTAGGGATAGAATTTGGACCTCAAACTTAAGAAAAATGTTAAAAATTCTTTTAACATGTAATTGGGAAAAATAAATTTTTAAAAGATAATATAAAATTAAATATTCTGTGATTAAATAAGCCTCAGTGGCATTTCAATTATTCACATTTATAGCATAAATGTCTAATCCACAGATGTGCATCAGATAATGGCTTCTTAGGTCCCTTCTGACTGTGAGATGCTATGACTTTATTACTAAATTTAGGAATTTAGTTGTCCTAAACCCAGTAGCTCTGACAGTGCAATACTATGATTGAATATATCAAAGAGGGGGTGGCTAGGTGGCGCAGTGAGTAGAGCGCCGGCCCTGGAGTCAGAAGGACCTGAGTTCGGATCCGACCTCAGACACTTAACACACACAAACAAAAACCTAGCCGTGTGACCTTGGGCAAGTTACTTAACCCCAACTGCCCTCCAAAAAAAAAACAACATATATATATATATATATATCAAAGAAAGCCTTAATAATATAATTCTAAGAATAACCCATGTTTCAATTTTTCATTTTTATATTTTTTCATTATATATATGTAAGATATTTTTTCATTATATATATATATATATATATATATATATATATATGTAAGATAAAAAAGCTATTATTTCCAAGGTGTATTCTTTAATCAGGTCCAAAACCAAGAGGGCAGTTAGTGGGAAGATTATTGAATTCATGTTGCTTTATTGGAGACAGAATGGGAGGAAGGAGAAGAGAATATTGACCTTTCAGAGCTGGAAGGAACCTTAGCAATAATTTAAAACAATTGTGCCATTTTAGAGTTGAGGAATCACAACTGTGGAGGAGAGAAGTAATTTGCCCAGGGATGTCTAAATAGCCAAGTCTAGCTGTTCTCCTGCTTTGGGATTCTAGTCTAGTGCTCTTAACAAATGGCGGGAGAAATAGCTGAAGTTGAGTCTTTGAAAGTACAGTAGTGGCAGGAGAGCCAGGGGTAAAGCTGGGTGGCTATAGTAGGCACTTTGACCACTAAAAGCCCAAAGGAAAACTTGATGGAAACCATTTTTCCTTAAGCATAATATTGAGTATGTGCAATAATGCTTGAAGGATCTTTTTGTGGCTTTACTTTATAAGAAATGATTAGGAAAAACAAGAAATAAGGTATTTTCCAAGACTGAGGTAGGAATGTGGTTTAGTAGAAGAAACAACAGAAATGGAATGAAGAGATATGTATTTGAATTCTAGCTCTGGGCTTCTGTTTGTGTTACCCTGACTAAAACACTGAGCATACCTGGGCCTCAGTTCCCTTATTCATAAAATCAGGAAGGTAGACTGGATGGACTCTCTCTCTCTCTCTTCATTCTAAACCCTAGGATGCATGTAAGTAATTATTTTCAAATACTTGGATTAGGAACTCTTGTGGTCCTAGATCCTTTGGAAATAATCTGACATTATTTCCCCCTTATTGTTTCCACAGCTACCTAAAATCTAGAAGAAATATCTCCACTTTGTCTGAGGACTCTCTTTCTTTTTTTTAATTAAAGGTTACTTTATTTTTATTTTTTTTGCTTTTTAGAGGGCAATTGGGGTTAAGTAACTTGCCCAAGGTCACATGGCTAGGTTTTTGTTTGTGTGTGCATTAAGTGTCTGAAGTGAGATCCGAACTCAGGTCCTTCTGACTCCAGGGCCAATGCTCTACTCATTGTGCCACCTAGCCGCCCCGAGGACTCTCTTTCTTAAGTTTTAGGGTAACAAAAGCTAGTTTGGGATATGGTCTATAGGTAGACTCTATCTTAAAAGCAGAAAGCAATATGAATTAATTGAATATATTGAACATCTACTGGTCTAGAATAACTGTGTTTTTTTTTTTTCTTGTCCCAACGTTTCTCTGATAGGTTGATTTCACTGTGTTTACTCCCTCTTTACCTTCTTATTGGTACTTATTCTCTCCCATCCTTGTTTCTATTACTCTGATATAGTGAATCCACCCTAACTACTTTCTAACTTCCCCTTGTTACTTCTTTCCTCTCATCCTTGTTTCTATAGTTCTCTATATCTGGAAACTTCTCTGTCCAGAAACTTTGAAGGTAGAATCTTATACCTTTTAAGCTGATTGGGAACTCCCAGTTGACTTCCAAGGTGAGAAAGCAAGCAGAATCCACCCTTACCTATAAAACCTTTTAGTCTTTTCCACTACTATGAGCTTCCTTGATCTCAGGAGTGGTGAATGGACAGAACCAACCCCCATATGCCAAGTCTGAATTAGCACAGAGACCATTGCATCTATAGCTTCCTGAAAGAATTCCTGGTTGTATCGCTTCCCTGCCTCCATTAAGGGTCCCAGCAATGAATCAATTAACAAGTATTAATAAACACCTACTATGTATTAGATACCAGGAATATAAATACAGTGGATGAACATTAATACCTACTATCTATTCATCACTACTCCAGCTAGATGACATGCTCTGTGGTCCCTAATTTTACTTACCATAGCTCTTTATTACACATTACCTAGTACTGTTCTGTCCTTGCTTCCTAAGATTGTTTAATGTTTTCTTTGGTTTGGTCTTCAGAGATCATAAACCACTTTAGGGCAGGGACTGTTTTTTTTCTATTTTGTTTACCAGTCATGTGGTGCCTAGCACAAATCTTCCCCCCTCCACCCCCACACCAAAACACAAAGATAGGGTCTTTAACTAACCTCCCTCTCCCATCACCAAATCCACCCAAAATCACAGAGGTCCTCAACAATCATAGTTAAATTAAATAGAGTTCGCTTTTTCTCTTGTCATTCATTATGTCTTTGGAGTTAGAGTCTAGCATTCAAGGAGAAGGTAGTCAGCAAAATGCTTGCATTTTGATCAGGTTGTAAATTTTCATATACTTTCAACTGTAGATCTTAATTAGAGGGAGCAGTATGTCTTCTAGCCAATTAGGATATTAAGAAAAGTTGGTATCTTGCCACTGCATTTGGCAGTTTAAACCGTGTGACAAAGCTAGAAAAAGGACTTAGGCTTTAAAAAATATTACTAAAGCAAACATAATTTTTTACAGATTTAATTCAATCCTCATATACAATGGCATTGCTATGGTTGAGGAAACATTTTCATTTAATACCATCCCTCAGACTTTTCTGAAGATTGCCCTCTGAGCTGAAAATGTTCCTGCTGTTTTTAGGTCTGGAGGTACATTATCTGGTCATTGTTGTGGTAATTGAACAGGGAGTAATGTTGTTTCATCAATTAAGGCAATTTTCACATGTTTGGGTTTTGTTTTGTTCTCACCTTGGCATGATTTCATATCATCATTCCCAGAGAGCAGAATGTCCAAGTTAAACATGTTGGGCAACAGTGCTACTTTGGAGACAAAACTTATCTGTTCTTCATCAAGACCAATAATTCTATTTTGTTTATGTGCGCTAGTGGAGCAAAACCATTGTCCATCAAAACTAATGCTACCAAATTGGTCTTTGTAGAGAGATGATGATTATTTTATCTACTTCTAAGAAAGTGATTTATAAAGCCAAGGTACTTATGAGCAAAATCCTTCAAGTGTCCAAGATCTTCTCTTATATTAATTCTTACAGTTTTAATAATATCCCCGTTGGTATCTTGAGAATAATAAACAAAATGCAGTACTTACTAGAAGAGGGTCACTTAGACTCCAGGGAAGAATCTCTTCTTAAAATGATTATTCAATAGTCCCTAGTGAGAAAATTCTTGAAGGTCTTAATTAAAGACCAATGGTAGAATAGGTCTGTTGGTGGGATTGAGGTGATCTCTGTCTGCCCTAATATATTTCTTATTAGCACATCTTGATCTAAAATTCCCTTCTTCTAACCTAGTCCTATTGACTGATATGTTATTCTATGAGGGATTGGAAACATCTATTTACATACAGCTCTAATATCTGGAGAAGATAACTGATTGGTATCCACTTTTTTTTTGTGCTTACCTGTAATTTTATTGTGATAGGGAATTCCCAGGATAGAAATTCTCTCAACTGAAATAGAGCTAAACTATAGCTATGATTTATAGTTGTAACATATCCTGGAGTGCTAGTAGGTAAAAAGAACTTGCTCAAGGTGTTATGTATCAGAAGGAAGCAGGTCAGGGCGGCTAGGTGGCGCAGTGAGTAGAGCGTCGGCCCTGGAGTCAGAAGGACCTGAGTTCGGATCTGACCTCAGACACTTAACACACACACAAATAAAAACCTAGCCATGTGACCTTGGGCAAGTTACTTAACCCCAATTGCCCCCCAAAAAGCAAAAAATAATAAAAAAATAAAATTGTAAAAAAAAAAAAAAAGAAGGAAGCAGGTCTTGAACCCAGGCCTCTCTAACTCAAGACTAACTCTCCTCAAATCACCATGTGTTAATTTATATCAGGTTGCTTAAAAAGTTAGACAAAGAGCTTTTTTTTTCTTTTTGTTTTTGGAGGGCAACTTGGGTTAAGTAACTTGCCCACGGTCACACGGCTAGGTTTTTTTGTTTGTTTGTTTGTTTGTGTGTGTGTGCGTTAAGTGTCTGAGCCCGGATCTGAACTCAGGTAGTTTTGACTCCAGGGCCGATGCTCTACTCACTGCACCACCTAGCCACCCCACAAAGAGCTTTAATGATAATAGATTTTATTTAGTGCCTTGAACTTGGGAAAATATTTTTGTGCACTGTGAAATTTGTTTAATCACATCAATATTTTTGAGGTAAGTACTAAAGAGATTATAATCTTTGACAGATGAAGAAACTGAGGCTCAGATAAGTTAGTCACTCAGTAAATATCAAATGTGATATTTCACCCCAGGTCTTTTTGACTTTCAAGTATGGCACTCTGTCCACCCCACCATGACACAGTAAGATACAGATTGCCAGTGAATTGGCCTCAGAAAAGTCTAGATCATGAGATGCTATCAGAGAGGAGGGTAGAACTAGATACACTAGGGTGCCCTGTAATATAAAGGTACTAGAAACCCAAGAGCATGGGTTTCAGTGTAGAAGAGAAATGTAAGGAGCTTGAAGAAGAAAAAAAAAGAACAAACTTCATTTCATTAGTAGACCTGAATCTGCCTTTATTTTGAGATTTGTTTTGGGAACTTTTAACTCACCTGTCAATTTCAGTTCCCCAAAGTAGGTACTGAATTCCATGAATATACTGTAAAGGTATATTCCTTTCTTATAATTGGAGTTTTCTCTTGTTCTCTGGCTCATGAAATCAGACAGTGATCGATGAAGAAACCGAATAACTTTGAAGGACTCTAATCTCGGAATAGGCCCCTTTTCTAATGAAGAACAACTTGGACTAGTATAATTTCAAGTTACCGCTGGCTTCCTTCCTTTCTGAAGGGTATTATGGTACCTTCTTTCTGTTTGCAATCCATCAGTACAAAGAGAACTCATTAGCTTTATCTTATAGATTTGTTCTATGAGAGTTCCACTCACAAAGAGACAGACAAATGGCTCTCCTTTATATATTTTGAAAGCCAAGTACCAACCACTATTACTAGATTTTGCTTCTTTGAAATAAAACTTGTTATAGAAAATCTTTTGAAGGACAGAGGTAATTATAGGAGAAGAAAATGTTTCTTTCCTCTAAGTGAACTTTGTTGAAATGACAAGGCAGATCTACCACACTTTGTCTTTTCTCTCTAGCTAGATTGGATGCTCCTTGAGGTCAAGAAATGTTTTTTTCTCCCCCAAAGCAAGGTCAACCATATTTTCCAAGACAGAAACAATGGGCTATGTGGCATTACAAATGATCTAGACATAGAGGATCATGTCATGTCCTATGGGGAGAATGTAGTAGAGCTAGGATCTGTACTCAAACCTTCTGACTCCAAATTTAGCATTGTGTCTGCCATGCTATGCAAATATCACAACCACAGTTTATTATTCTTCCTTTACCTTAATTAGTATTTTATCTACTCAACATAATTTCTACTTTAAAAAGAGAGAATAGGAAATGAGCCACTCTGGCATTTCTTACTCACACAAAGTTACAAAGTTTATGTGACCCAGAATGTGTCTGGGTAAACTTTACAATATGTCTTCTTTTCAGATGTATCAGGTGGTGGAAGATTCTAATTCAGGTTGGAAAATCAACACACTATACATTTCATTTCCATTTCTATTCTTCTCCTGCCTTCCACCCCAGACATCCTGGAAAAGAGAGAGAGAGAGAGAGAGAGAGAGAGAGAGAGAGAGAGAGAGAGAGAGAGAGAGAGAGAGAGAGGAGAAAGAAGATGAAGAAAAAGATGATGATGATCAAATCCTTTTAAGAAAAACAGACCAATTCAGGCAGTATACATAATGTTATACACTCACAATCCCCTACCTCTTCAAGGGAAGAAAGGAGGTACATTTTTCTCATCTCTTGTTTGGAGACAAACTTGGTTGTGATAGTTATTCACCATTCGGGTGTTTTTAGCTTTTGGTTTTTCTTTCCATTTGTGTGTTTGTAGTTGTCATATTGTTTTCTCGACCCAGTTTACTTCACTTTGCATCATTCAGGCACCTTCCCAAACTTCTCTTTATTCATTATATTTCTCATTTCTTGTAGCACATTAATATACTAATGCCACATGCTATTTAGTCATTCCCCAATGATTACCTACTTTGTTTCTAGTCCTTTGAATCTATAAAAAAATCTATAAATATATGAAACTCTATTTAAAAACTCCCTTTCTTTCCTCTTTTTGTGTTTGACTTCTCAGAGAACCTGGATGTCTGGGATAGGGGGTATGAACATTTTGGTCACTTTGTTAGCACAATTCCAAATTGTGGCATATAGTGGATAGACTAATTCACAGAACCTCCAACAGTATGTTAATATGCCTGCCTTTCTGCAACCTCCTCCTCAGTGTTTACTATATTTAATAGTCTTGTTTTTTCATCCCCTCCATTAATCTATAGGGTGTGAGGAAAAACTGACGAGTTGTCTCGCTCTGTATTTCTCTTATTTGTAGCATATTTCATGTCAATATAAATAATTTATAACTAATTCCTTGAGAATTGTTTATTTTCTTTGACCACTTAACCATTAGATGGTACCTCTTTGTCTTAAATATTTGTGTCAATTGCCTCTACCTACATACAGTATTGACTATCAGATCCAATTGATTCATCCTTTGATACAAAGGTTTTTTTTTTTTCTCAGTTAACAACTTTCCTTATTCTAGTTGTAGACATTTTGTTAGCAGAACCTTCCCAATTTCATGTTATCTGTACTGTCTATTTTACCTTTTGTGGTCTCCTTGGTCCCGTGTTTACTTAAGACTCTTCCTCCTAGCTAAAAGTTAAAGCATGTCTTTTCTTCAAACATGAAAATGACCCAGGAAGAATCTTTGCATTTCAGATTCTCTGAGCAAAGTTTTTAGCTCAATTTTTGACCTGTGTCAACTGACAAGCTAGAAAAAAAATCATGTAGTCAAGTGAGGCTATCTCATGATATTTCAGCAGGAGTTGTATTTCTTAGACATATAATTTCAGTATAACATTTGTGCTGTCTGCTGTAATGAGATCAAATGCCTTCTTTATCAATACCTCTTCTGCTTTCCCTGCTACTCTAATCACACACCAAAAGAGTTAAACAATAATTTGGAGAAATATAAATCACATAAGCTTAGTGTAAGAACTAAGCTTATTGGACTTCACACCTGTCAGTTACTACAATATGAATTAGAATTATCATTAAAAAATAAGATTGAGGAAGGAAAATGGGTAAATAATTGATATTCCACTGTTTTATAAAATAGTTATAACTTGATGTTAATTTTTAGAGGTACCCACCTCTGAATAGGTACTCTAACCTTTTGGAAACTAGCAACTGTTCCAATTATTGAACCCTCATTCATCATTTCTTTATTAAGATTTGAAAGCTATAACTTTTATATCAATCATTTATCAAATACACTCTGGGTGCTGTGGGAAATAAACAAAAGTATAGGTCATATTGGTTTCCACGTATAAAAGTTTGGAATCTGGTTGGAAAAGGGGAAAATACATACTTGCAACATTTAGAAGTATATGAGACCTTATGTAAAAGTTCTAAATTGTATGTTACTATTACTGTTTAAATTAGAAAGTTAGGAGCCAGAAGATTTACAGGAGCAAGACAAAGGAAACAGAAAAATCAATGTGATGGACCCATATCAAGGACCCTGATAATGGAGACTGTCTCTGCTTTAGACTGGGAAGCTTTATATACTACCCAGTAGGGCCATAGCTAATTCCCGTGTGTGGCTGGAGCTATAGGTAAGTGGAGGCTCTTGGCTGGAGTGGTAAGGAGGCAGAGAGGAGGGTAATTGCTGACAGGCAGCTTCTTCCCAATAGAAAAATGCAATATATCACTTCAAGGCCTCTGTGCACAGGGGAAAAGGAATAGCTTTCTCCTTTACTCCAGTGGCTTGTTATATCTCCTTTTATCTTGCCACATAACAGGAATAACATTTATAGCTTTGCAGTATATTTGCAATCAATGGCTCATGTTATTTTCAAATGTCTCAGCACTGCTGTGGCCTTTAATCACCTTCACATGGCATTTACTGCTTTGTGGAGTCCAAAGGCATGAACCTTATCCCTTACTTATTCTACAAAGTTAAAAAGTTTTCAGTAGGTTTGCGATTGTGTGTATACATATGTGTGCTCACATATGTGTGTTTATGTGTTTTCCCTCTATTCCTCATTTAAAATGCAACAGTTCTTAGAAATGGTCATTGGAGAATTCATTTCAAGTTATTTCTAAAATTGTTTAATCTCATGTGATTCCAAATGAACAAAATGCCAATGCAGCCATTATTTTTATTATATATTTATGTATAAATGATCCTTAAAGGCTCTCCTCCAACATACCTCTCTTGAATATGTTAAAGTCATACAAAATTTATTTAAAGATGCAACAAAAGAAATAACTTTGAGCTTTAATTACTCTCATTGTTATATTAAGCAAGGCATCATGTAGGAAGTTGTATGTTCGCTAAGGGTCTGCTACTGTTATGGAAAATGTCGATTTCAGAGGACAAACAAAATATACATTAATTGCAGGTAGTTAGGCCCTCTGGATGTTCTTGTTTGCTGATGATGTTGTCCTGACTTCATCAACTCGTAGAACATTATAGACCCCCAACTCCCAAAGAGAACCATAATCACTCAACAGAATAAATTCTATCTATACAAGAAAACCGGACTGGATGAAAAATGTCTATTTTTAAGACTATAACGGACTATAATGAAAAGGAGGACAAAAGAGTGTTGAATTGTTTTCAGAAAATTGTGTCATTTTTTTTAATGACTCTGAGGGTCATACCAAAATAAAAGTCCATGTTTTTAATATCAATATTTTTGTGATGGTGCTATATAGCTACAAATCATAGAATGCCATAGTTTCCAAAGAATTAAAATAGCAGGCCATCCAGAGGGCAAAGAAAAAACACATGATGTCCACAAGTATATACCTTACTACCAAAGAAGCATTATGCCAGAATAGTTATGTAAAGATTAATATCCTAGAGATGCACAACCCAAGAAAGGAAGTTGGTTGGTCTTGTAGTGAGAACAAGGGATAAGCAATAGGAAATCCCCATATTACATTAATATCCATGCCATGTCAAGGGATTTAGAGGAACACTTTTCCCCCTCCCCTATCACATGGAATGGAGCCCATGATGAAGACTTATTGGCAGATATGGTCGAGAGTCCCACAAGATGAGAAGGCATGGGTGGAGTTCGATGTGCTCTGTCAGATAGATTGCCTACCTGTCATGAGATTCCAGATCCAGCTAAGAATCAGAATATATAAAGATATGCATATGTGTTTTTTAAGAACCAACTCAAATTCTGTAAGAGAAATCTGTATTTATAGAGAATTCCTGTCCAGTGTCATTGTGTCATGCATATAAAACATTATGCTTTAATTTTTACAGTAAGGGCACTATTGGGAAGATGCTGTTACTTGAGCCCAGTGCATCATCCATATAGCATTCCAAACAGTTATAGAATGGAAACACCAGAGTGCTAAATCACAACTACCTGGACACAACATTATTAGTATAATTACATCCTATAACATACTTAGCTCAAATACATGTAATCATGCAATTAGAACTTGAACTGATGCAATTATGATATATAATGATGTATAGTAATTATGGATAATAAGCCAATTATAATTTACATCAGGATCACAAAAAAAATCATTCGGAAACTTTCTGAATGAATAAACTCTGCCCCTTGTCAAGGCAAGGAAGAATTGAATACTCCTTAGAATATTTTTGCACATTAATGATGATTCATTTTAAAAATTAATGAGCTCTATTAATCTCTTCCTGCAGTAGGAGATAGCATTGTAATCAATGTTGTAAAATGTCCCACAGTAGTCAGCTATATCCTATGAAGATGCATGGTTTGATTGGAGGTTGGGGGATGAGGAAAGGTATTGTAGCACTGTACTTGGAGGTCTGTTTGCATGTCTTCTACATGAGATATGTTTTGAGGAATCTGGTGAATTCTTTTTGGAGGAGCCCGGGAATTTTGGTGTCCTGAAGTGAATGAGGAAGTACCCAATTATTCTTGAAAGACTATTGTTTGTATTATGTAGGAAGTACATCCACCCTCCAGCCTATAATCAATAAGTATTTATTAAATGCCCACTATATGCTAGGTGTTGGTACACAATGACAAATGGAACAGTGTCTGTCTCAAAGAAGTTACTATTCTAGTGGGGGCAACAACATATATATATATATATATATATATATATATATATATATATATATATAAACTTGTTTATCATAAGCAAAAGTTAGATGGGGTAATGGGTAGCAAGCCAGGAGCATCTAGGAAATTCAAGAAAAGCTTCATTTAGGACAAAATACTTGAACTGAGCTTTAAAAGAGGTAAAAGTGAGGAGGGAACGCATTCTAGTAATGGGGCATGATCTATACCAGGGGTGAGGAACCTGTAACCTTGAGGCCACATGTGGCCCTCTAGGTCCTCAAGCATGTCCCTCTAGGTCCTTAAGCATGGCTCTTCAACTGATGCCTGAGGGTCTAGAGGACCAAATGTGGCCTTGAAGCCACAGATTCACCACCCCTGGCTATGGAGATGTGGATAAATCTCAATGAATAATCAGAATTTTGTACCTGTACAGGAAAAGTGACTAAAATTCACAGACCAGTAGAGAGAGACCTTAGAGAAAGTTAAAAACTGTGAAATTAATGAGAATTACATCAACAAAGAAGTCCCTCCCATAAGCTTCCCTTTCCTCTGTCATATAACAACAGAATGAAATTATATACAAAATATTCACCTCAGATATTTTTAAAGAAAAAATGAAAAAAAATCTTTATTTTTAAACTGGAAGCAGTTAGAAAGGAAAGAATTAAACCTTTATTATCATATGCCATGACCTGGGGTAAGCACTGTGGATATAAGCAGAACCCCCCAAAATTAAGAAAAAAATGGTTGTACATGTCTGCAAGGAATTTACATTCAAAAGGGAGAAGAGAAAAGCAACTAAAAAGGGAGTTGGATGTGAGGGAGAGTGAAAATAACTGGTCCTTGGGCATGGCTTTGAGAGGAGTCAGGCTTGCCTAGGGGAAACCTTGTTTTTTAGAGCACTTTACTTCTGCCTTTTATGAATAAATCATATTTTATTTTGCATGATGATTTTTAATGTATTTTACTCATCTCCTCGACTAGATTATAAGCCCCCTGAAGGAATGAACTGTGTTTTATTTCTTTTCCCCACCAACGACTTATACAATGATTATTTTGTTGAACAAATAAATACCCTCATTTTAATAGTAATTTGCATACAAATGCTTTACGATTCACAAAAATGCTTTTATGAAACCTATATCCTTTTATCCTTATGACAACCATTTTGAGGCAGGTATTATTTGCACACTTTACACATTAGGAAAGAGGAAAAGAGGATCATAAAAATTATTTGATGATGGTTACATAACTACGAAATAGAGAGGCCAGGATTTGAAGTCAGGTCTGCTGATTTGATTATTTCAGACTTTAAAAAAAAACAAAAAACTATACTGTGTTTTACAGATAAAGAAGCTGAGGGTTAGTGAAATTGAGTGACTTGTCCAAAGTCATCCTTTAATGTCTATGATGGCCTATATGAAGCAAAATTCCCCTTACAAAAGCACATAGAAAGACTTTGAACTTATTCTATCAACCCATAGTGTACTGAGCCGTTGAGTTTGTAGAGCATAACTGGCCACGTTCTTTCTCCCTAAATGCCCAGGTAACCCTGAGAGGCAATAAGAATCTTCATCTTTCTAATACTATTGGATCAAGTCACAATTTTGATATGTCTTCCCCCCAAGTATCAGTTGTCAATGATTATTACCTCATTGTTACTTAATGTGTTGATATCTCTTCCACATTATTGATAACTGATAAAAAGAAATTTGTCTTTTACAAAGGGATATTTATCAAGATATATTAAGTACAAAATGTCCTCCCTCAAACCAGACAACACTCTCCCCTCTCTACCTCAGTCCCTGGGCAGAGTTAATTGAAATGTAAAGATGTAGCTAGTAACATTCTTCCTGCCACTGAGTTCAGTTCCACAGATGGCATAGCCCCAGATTGATAACAATATATATTTTTTGCTGTTGTTGAATTTGTCATCTTGGTTGCAAGGTTCATACATGGATCCTCAGGGTTATTACCTTTCTGGGCTTGGCCACTCTGATACTGCTTTTGACCTGCTGAGGTATCATTGCCCATGAAAGAAATTAACTTCTCAAGGACTAAATTGGTGGGGAAAAATGGACCCTCTGCCAGACTTCTGCAGCTTAGAGAACTGTCAGTATACTTGATGGTCAGAAGAAACAAGAGAGCCTGTCCAATTAGTTTCTGTTATAAACTCCCTCAATTTTGGCTCAGAAGTCAACTGAAAGACTTTTCTTCCCTTGTCAGTAGAAGGATAGGACATGGGTTCCTTTATTACAGGTCATAATTCAGTTTAGAAGCAGACTCAATAGCTTCTCCCACCCTCCACCTCCAGATCTCCTTAAATGGTCTGGCAGCAAACAGGGCCTATTGCATGTGCTTCTGGGACTGGGTTCTCATTGGCCAATTTTCCATTGTAAGAAAAACAAAATGAAATAATGAAAGATAGCAAATAAACAAGAAAGAATCTGTTCAAATCAAAACAGAACAAGAAGCAACAACAATAAACTCAGTATAAATTATAGATTAGAAGAATAAATGTGATAATAGGAAAGAACACTAAGTTTGAGAATAAAGGTGATAAATTCAAATCCTCACTCAGCTACTTTCTTTGTTTGTCATGTTGGCTATATCATAGGGTTTCTGTTTTCTCATGTGCCCAGTAAGGGGACTGAACTAGATGATCTTTCAGTTTTCTTCTAAATGTAGCCTATTATCTGCCTAGGATCCTTGCATCACCTTCTGGAAAATTTGACTATCTGGAGCAATTCATTCCTGATATAGTTCTAGAAAGCCAAATTTTACTGTTACAAGGATGATAATGTTCAGAAGAATGGCCCTTTTAAAGAACACTAATAAACAACTTTGGAAAATCAGTTATGCTCCCTATGACATACTTTAGAATTGGGCTTATCTTGTACCTGAGTAGTGAGTAGAGAGAGGGCCTCAGAGTGTGGAAAACACTGGTTCAAGTCTTGCCTTTACCATGTAGTGACTGTGTGATCCTGGACTTAACCTCTCAGTGCCTTTAGGAACCTCTCAAAAACAAGAGAGATTTTGCACAAATTTTTGCACCAATTTAACCAAAGACCCAGACCTAACAAGAATAATAGCAACCATATTAAAGGATTTGAAATAAAACAACAAAAAAGGAGTCTTCTGCACTACTCACAGTTAATTTTAAAAAATCACGAGAACATTCCATTCTTCCAGCTTTTCAGTTATGCAATGTGTTTGATATCCTTAGAAGGAAGTCCTTTGACTCTCACTGTCCTTTGAATGGCATAGACCCAGTACCATATCGGGCTACTTCCTTTTCTGTTCTTCATCTTTTTTCACTATTTTCCCCCCTGGTTGCAATTTCTTTTGTATTTCTCATCACAAGCTCAAGATCTCTTTTTCTTCCTCCTCATTTCCTTTTCTTTTGTCCAGTTACTGATTCTCCACAGTGCCTTACACATAGCAGATGCTTAATAAATGTTGAATTGAACTGGATGGCTTCACTTTTGTTGTATCAACAAAGAGTGAAAAATTCTATTGATTTTTTTTCCTCCATTCTTATGCATCAATGTCATGTTAACTCTCAAATTTCAGGAGGCTGGTTAAAGCCTTATTAAGATCAATGGGATGAAAAAAAAAATCAAAATACTCCTGGATACTTCTGATCATCTTGGTTGGTTCCTGATCACATCTTTTTTGTTACCATTCACCCAGACTCTGGAACACACTGTGGAAGAATAAATGCATGGGTACTGTCATCACATGATTAATCTTTATAGAGCTGACAATCTCCTTACTCTTCTTTTTAGACCTAGAGTAAATTTCCATTTTAAAACACTGATTATTTTTTTAAATTATTGGTAAAGAACATTAAATTATTTACATTCTTCTAGAACCAGCCCCGAATTTCAGGAAGTAAATTATATTCTTTAGTAATAATATTCATATAGGCACTCTAGATTGAACACAGGGCTATTTCTGTTGACTAAAATTGCTTGTGAAATGATTTTATAGCTCCTTTGCCAGTCACAAATACTTTTCCTATTGCAAATACCTTCATTTGTTTCTCTGACTTTATAAGGAAAGTAGATTTGTCACTGTAGTTTTTAAATCTTTTGAGTCATAATCATTTCTATGTTATATATCTATGCTGAATACAATAGAATGTTTCTGTTTTGACTAAACTAGAATGGCAAACAGTGCCCCTGAGGCTGGTTGTACCAAATGGATCCTTCTCAAAAATATCAAAATCAAACCAAACCTCATAGGGTCTATAATTTTACTTATTTGTGCATTAAATTAAAAACAACTTTCTGTGATATGATGAGAATGCAATGATATCTAAAGAAGCAAAAGGCTTTCTATCAAGTCATATATGGACTTTCCTTATTATTATTATTATTTCGAATACCAATAATAATTCATATTTGTTACACTTTGAGGTTTAAAAAGAACTTTCCTCTTAGTATTCTTGTGAGATAAGTAATGCATTATATCACTCATTTTATAAATGAGAAAACTGAGACTTACAGTAGTTAAGATATATGTGTATTTATATATATACATATATACATATATATATACGTAGATAGATAGACAGATAGATAGATAGATAGATAGATAGATAGATAGATAGATAGATAGATGGATAGATGGATGGATGGATGGATGGATGGATGGATGGATAGATAGATAGATAGATAGATAGATAGATAGATAGATAGAGAGAGAGAGAGAGATAGAGAGATAGATAGTGTTAATACAATGAGAGAATTCAGCATAGCAGATACAGATGTTGCTTTGGAATCAGGGGACCAGGGCTGCTCTTCCCCAGTTACCTATGTAACCTTAGGCAACTCACTTAACCTCTCTGGGCACTAGTTTGATCATCTGTAAAATGATGGCATTAGACTATCTCCATTTTCCATCTTCTGTTCCTAATCTGTGATTTGGGGGGACATGACATGATATAGCAGAAGTGATTCCCCTGGAATCAGAGGGTCTGGGCTTAAATGCCACACCTGAAGCATCCTTCATGGCCTTGGGAATGTTATCTAAACTCTCCTGAGCCTCAGTTTCCCCATCTGTAAAAGGAGGGAGTTGGACTAGATGCCCTTTGAGTTACCTTTTATCTCTCCATCTGTTTCCCCCAAATCTGAGTCAATATTGACCCAATAAAGGTCTGTATCTTAAAATCTGTACTTGATTTGACTGCTGTATACATAAAACTCTCCTCTTTTTAAAGCGATGCATTTATTAGAGCCAACAATGTGTCAGAAATGACGAGTATTGTGTATAAAAACTCAGGGAAGGTATTGCATATATCTGCTTTAATATCTGCATTGTTAATAAGATATAAAAGATTCAGATAAAAGAGTTTTGTACCAAAGCAAAGTGAGCGATATTAGGGAAAGATCGTATTGTGTGTTATTTTATGGGAAAGAAAAATGAATAAGGATGATTGAGGATTTTGTTGGAAATGTAGGGGAAATGGAGAAATCTTTGCTGTGATCCTCTGATTGCTAGTTAACTATCCAAATTAATATAAAATGGAAACTAATATTGAAGTTATATTTTTTTCAATTTACCTAAATAAATACTGGGTGTAATACATGGTGTAATAGGAACAACATCAAGTGAGGGAAACAATCCATCAGTCAGAAAACTTTTATTAAGTGCCTGTTATGTTCCAGTCACTGTGCTAGGTAACAGAGATGCAAGTATAAAGAATGAAACTCTCTCAATCTGTGGAAAGTCTTGACTTCTATCCCAGGCCCTAGGAATACATGATGCACGATTAGTTGCACACAGATGCTTAATAAACATGTATTGACTCCCTGTATAAATTCTAATACCATATAAATGTTAATAGCAGTATTTTTACAGGGACTTGAGTGAAAAGAAGGCTATCTCTTTTACTTGATATGAGCAAATTAGTGAAAGATATTCTATTGACAAGTAGGAATTGTCTTAGAGCAAATTTTGTCATTTGTCTCTCTGACTTTCCTATGAATATCATAATGGGTCAACAGTAATTGTAGTTTTTTTTTTCATCTATTTGGCACAATAATATCATGTTAGAATGAAGTTGTCAAAAATTCTATCCAGGACCTCTGAGGTGATTCCATGTTGGCATCACAAGAAAGACAATGGACATTTTAATTGCAAAGGCCACGTTCCATTAGTTGGCTACAGTGACTTAGGAAAACAATGGTTTCTAAGTGGTACAGTATTACGGACTTAGAGTCAGGGAAGCCCGAATTTTAATCCAGCCTCAGACACTTGTTAATAGTCTGACCCTAAGAAAGTCATTTTATTTCTCAGTTTCTTCATCTATAAAATAGGGATAATACTAGCACTTTATTCATAAGGTCACTGAGAGGAATCAAATAAGATAATGTATGTGAAGTGCTTTGTAAACCTTTGGGAATATCAAAACTCCATATAAATGGTATATATGTGCTAAATTACAAATAAATAGGATTGTTGTTGCTGTGAAATCTGCCCAACTCCTTGGCTGAACTGAAACCCACCTGCAACTTCTTGATCTGTTTCTCCAAAAGTGTCTTTAAAATACATATGGTAAATAGAAGAAACAGAGTTTATTTCAAAATTTTGTTTCTATTATTTATGTAAGCTCTGAATTATTTCAATCAGTTTGAAGCACAGCTAGTACCTTGCAATTATAAAATAAATATCAGAAATTGCTATAGTTAAATAACAACAAAAATAATCAAGACGTTGTCCATTTCCTTAGGTCGAGAAATTCAGATGATAATCTTGTAGGAGAATATATTTACTATTAGGAGAATTTTCAGCATCTGGGAGATTTGAGGGGCAGCATGGGAAAAACGTCTTGGACCCAGAATCTGGGTTCAAATCTTTCCTCTAAACATTACCAGCTACATGACTATGGACAAATGACTCAAGTTCTTTGAATATCCATTTTTTTATGTGACCAGTGAGAATAATAGTATTTATATCTACAGTATTACATGAAAGGGATACATGAGAATGAAATGAGATATTGGATGTCAAATACTATGTACTATATAGATGAATGGTATAATTCTTTTAATATAGAGAAAAAAGACTTTGCACAAGAATATTTAATCCATATTTTGACTTTATCTTGTGAATACTGGAAAAAAAAACCCAGGAACAAATTAGATCCAGACAATTTAGAAATTATGTACAAAGTAATAGACTTTCTCTCTCTCTCTCCATTCCTTCTCCTTTGTTCTTTCTCTCTTTTTCTCTCTCCCTCATACTCTCCTCCCTCTGTCTGACATGAAGATTAGTTAGTTCAGAGATAGAAAATCTGGTATCAGATGAAATTAGTATTGAACACATCTTTTCCTCTACTGAAGATTTTTGCAAGGAGGCTAGATAAAGGATGCTACTGACACCTTAAATATACAGGAATTTATTTTCTGATAGTCCTGGCTTATAAGAAGATAACTGTATTGCTGATCATAGGAGGCAGCATGATAATATAGGAGGATTATTTGATTTGGAGTCAGAGGACCTGGATTCAAATGCTGATGCCCCTCTGTTCCCATGGACAGAGGGACCTGTCTGGGACTTAATTTCCTCATCTATAAAATGAGAGAATTGGACTCTAAACTCTATTTCAACTCCATATCTTACTCCATGATGAAGTAGTAATGGTGAGGAAGTCCACAAGGCCTTCAAGGCAATTATCCTTAAAATATTTTGTTGTTGTTAGCAAGTCTTTTCAGTTGTCTCTGACTCTTTTGTGACCCCATTTGGGGTTTTCTTGACAAAGATACTGACTGAAGTGTTTGCCATTTCCTTCTCCAGCTCATTTTACAGGTGAGGAAGTTGAGGCAAACAGGGTTAAGTGACTTGCCCAGGGTCACACAGCTAACAAGTATCTGAGACCAGACTTGAACTCATGAAGATGAGTCTTTCTGACTGCAACCCCAGTGCTCTATCCGCTGAGCTCCCATAAAGAATTCATATGCATATATGCATGCATACATATGTATATATATGTAATTATACATATATATATATACATAAATACAGACAAATACAAGTGTAGTAATACATTGAGATATTTTATATATACATATATATGTCAACAGGGACATATATGTCTTATCTACATATCTCCCTCCTTAATGTATTTATAGAATATTTTTGTCATGCTCAGATGACCATATTTTTTTACTGATTCATTAATTGTGAAGTTATTTAAAGAAAACTAGAAACCTTTCAGAACATGTTGAAGTGAAACAATAAAAGATAGCAATGAAGCCTGATGAATTCTACTTCTATTTTTGACCTCATCTGTCTTTATAAAATCTAAAATGTTGATTGACAAGTGGAATTAAATAAACATAGGGAGACTGATTTCACAACACATTTTGGTAGCAATTTGATAGAGAAAAATATAACTTATTAACTAGGCCAACTTGTGTCTCCAGATTTATGTGGATAATTCTTAGGCTGTTCATTGCAAACACCCTCTGAGCTCATAGTAATCACACGTGACAGAGGGTAGAAGATGCATTTGGATTGGCATATATGTCTGAGAGGACTATTTTATCTGTAAGAACCAATTATCAAAAATGCATATAAAGTTGCAAGATTTTACAAAAACATCTTGACATTACATAAACATATATTGGCCTTATTCTTATGTTCCTTCTCCTTCCACTTTTCTTCTCCTCCTGCCCCAACAATGAAAGTTTGATGTAAATCTTGAAATGGTTTCCCAAAAGGAGATTCATTATATTACCTACATCTGTGGTATCAAAGTCAAGTAGAAACGGGGGCCACTAAACCTGAAGTCATAAATTGATTTAGAAAACCATATATTAATGTGATTTGTATTCTATTGCATTTTAAAAATTTTGTTATATATTTCCCAATTACATTTTAATACATTTTGGGTCCAATGTTAGATGGAATGTTCAACCACCTGGCTTGTATTTAACACCTCTGACCTAGGTTTTTGAGTTCAATCTCTTTCAATTAAAGTATGGGTCCACAACATTGTGTTTACAAATACTATACAATGCAATAGACCAGCAAAATATCTAATTTCTTTTCCACAGACAACTAAAATTACATGGCAATTATATAAGTATTAGGATGTATAAAAAGCTTGAGAGATATAGTTCCTTGGTAATTAATCAATGATTTTATTAATCATGCTAGCATACAGTTAATAAAAGAGGTCAGTGACACTCTCAAATGCCAAAGACCCCTCATGGAACCTATTCAAAACTTATATATCCTTGAAAGAGTAGGTGTTCTGGAGAGTAGAAAATTGCTCAGATTGGTTGCCAAATAATGAGTGAAAAATATAATGAGAGGTGGACCTAGTATAATCAGGGGCCAGAGTTGCTCTGATCCCTCAACCCAGACCAAAGAGACTTGTCTTTTATCCAGAATACCCCTGCATAGAGCAATCTAGACAAATGGGTGTCCATTTCTGTTCAGACTTAGCTGAGTGCAACACAGTGGGCTGGAATTCACCTTGGATTAAATTCTTTGTAAGGTTCTCTAGTTGGATGGGGTAACAATTCCCACCTAGGATCAAAAAGCATGTACCCTGGGTATTTGGGCATCTCATCCATCAACGATGTCATTCAGATGCAGACTTGGCCTAGTAGAGTATGAATATCTAAGAAGGGTGGGGGAGGGGAAGAAACCAAACCCTCAATATCCCCTATCATTATTTATAATAATTTCTATCAGTATTTAGTTGATCAAAATAATATATTAAGTAAATCTTTAACTGAAAGATTATAATAATTAATGTAAAGAAAATAGATTAGAAAATCCCTAATCAAATTGGGGATTTGCCTAAATAACTGATAAAATAATGTTACAGGTCATTGATAGTTACTATGCAAAATGAAGAAGTTCCTTGATCAACTTTCACTGGCCATTGGATGAAGACAACTGAAGGGAAAAAAAGTAATTGGTTGACTGAGGATGAAACAAACATCTCCTGTTTTATAAAACTTTAGTTCTACTCTACTAAATCCTCAGTTCTTTAGGAATTGCTCTTTACACTTTCCCTTTCAGAGTGTAGCAAGGGGTGGTAGTGATGGTGTTCAGAGAAGATTTCTGTTTTACTAGTAACCAGAAATAGTAATTGCCATTTGAGGCAGAAGCACATGACCATGGGAGACATATGCTTGTATGCATCCTGAGAGGGGAATTCAAGGACATTGCTTCCTGAAACTCAACCTTTTGAGTAGCAGAGGAGATATTCTGAATTCCTTAGATAACATGATCCTACAACCTAACCTTAGAATAGAGAAAAGAAATGTCTTTGAGTTGCCTTCTATCTACCTTCAACTTGAGGTTTTCTTGAATTTGAGAGTTCAGAACACCAGATATTCTAGAGAGACATTTCTTAATATATCCTGTCCCTTAGAGAAACAAGAACACAAGCCATAGAGTTCATGCACTATGTATGACTTTGAGCCAAAAAAGATAGTTGGAAGGATATGGGACACAAAATCCTTTAGAGCGACAGTACATATGAAAAGGACAGGAATGGAGGCAGAGCCAAGATGCTTAGTAGAAACAGCATGTCCAAGGCACTCTCCCTCCAGATCACCTCCAAACTATGTAAAAGGGGACTCTGAACAACTTCTGGAGCCCCAGCAGCCACAGAATGACACAGAGAAGCTAACGTCCCGCTGAGGACAGCCCAGCAGCCCTGCAGGAAGGACCAGCGCAGTGGTCTGGGAGCCAGCAGCGGGCAGCGCGCAGAGCCAAGCCCAGTGGAGCCCAGGTCTACGTGAGCCGAGGTTTTAGCCCCAGGGCGGCAGGGCCAGCAGCCGGCTGGAGAGAACCCAGAACGCTCTTGCTGTAACCTCCCTGGATCTGGATTGTGATCTGGGGTGGAGGTCGTGAGTGGGTTTATAGCTTGTCAGAAACGTAAGTTGCCCTCCCACACGTTCAGGACGAAAATTCCCCTATCTGTCCAAAAAGACATACTGTGGCAACAAGCCCAAAAGTCAAGTAATTAAGTGGAAACATGCCAAGGCAAAGGAAACAAATTAAACAGAAAAATGCAACCCTAGACTCCTACTTTTGGGGCAAGGAGGGTCGAAGCATGGAGCGGGAAGAGGACTGTGAGGTCAGAAGTCCTGCTCCAAAAGCCCCAGGGGAAACATAAGTGGGTTGTAGGCCATAGAGGACCTTAAGAAGAACTTTAAAAATCAAATAAGAGAAGTGGAGGAAAAATTGGGAAGAGAAATGAGAAGGATGCAGGAAAAGTATGAAATGAGGGTCAACAGCCTGACTGAGGAAAACAACACCTTAAAAAATAGACTGACTCAAATGGCAAAGGAGGCCCAAAAGGGCAATGAGGAGAAGAATGCCTTAAAAAGTCGAATTTGCCAGATGGGAAAAGAATCTCAAAAGCTCACTGAAGAGATTCATACCTTCAGAGTTATACTGGAGCAAATGGAAGCTAATGACTTTATGAGAAATCAAGATGCTGTTAAGCAGAACAAAACAAATGAAAGAATAGAAGGCAATGTGAAATATCTCATGGGAAAAGGAGAGGAATTCAGTAAGGGAACTAAAAGTAGAGGTTTCTGCAATCATAAGGGGGGGAGATTACTTTTCTTTATGAAATAGCCTAGCAGTGCCCTACTCATGGATTTCACCTGAACCAGAAGCAGACACAACATTTTACATCAAAGTCTAGATGCATTCGATGATGGATACTTTCTAGCTCCTTCTCAGAGATTTATTAGATGGGTCTTTTGTAGAGGGATTTGAAAGCTCAGTTAAGCTATGACTAATTATTTTCTATTTAATATTTTACCTAAAGTCAAGAAATTTGTTTAGAGCAATTCAATTCAATTCACAAACATTCATTGATCAAACTCCTGTGATATATAAGACATTGTGCTACACAGTGGTGATAAAAAAAAAAGCCCTGCCTTCAAGGAACTTACATTCCACTAAATGTCTCAGAGAATCAAAGTATTTCAGAATCATAAGGAATGAGTCTGAATGTGAGCAAGAATCCATTCTATAACATAACCAACAAAGGGTTGTGTAACTTTTATCTGAAGATGGTAATCAGGGTGAACCTATTGTATTTGAGGCAATTCATTTCAGTTTTGAATGGTCTTAATTCTTAGAAAGTTTTTCTTGTATGTCTAAATTTCCTATTCTCCCCTTTCTCTCACATCTCCATATTACTTCTAGTTATGACTTCTTGGACAAAGCAGAACAAGTTTAATCTCTTTTGCATGGTCTTCAAACACTTCCTCACTCTCTCTGTCTCCTCCCCAAGTCTTTTCTTTTCCAGCTTAAATATTATCAGGTCTTTCAACCTATATTATCACATTTTCTGATTTTATTTCATTAATCATAAGCTGAGGGGATTAAACTTATTGATTTCTAAGGTGCTATGTAGTCCTCATGTATATATGTATGTATATGAGTATATATATGTATATATAATGAACATATATATGATTCTACTGTCATTGCTTTTCACTTTTCCATCAGTACCATTTTGGGGTCAACTCAACCTTTAATTCACATATGATGTCTTGTGCTAATAAAAGTCTACTAGGTTTTGATATCTTCCTAGTTATTCCATTTCACTACATTACAGTCATATTGATCTAATGAAAACCAGTGGATCAAAAACTTGTATATGAGAGGGTTTTTTGTCTATTTTAATGGCAGATTAGTGCCTCAGCACTGACTATTTGATTAATATTTAAGATAATGAAAACTGTTATTACAACTACTATTACTACTACTTCTACTGCTACTACTGCTGCTAGACATTTACATACACACAGCTTTATAATTAAGTGATTTACATAATAAAAACTAACCCATTGAAACCTCCTAATAATTATATCAGATAGGAAGAACAAATATTATTCTCCTTTAACAGAGGAGGAAACTGAGGTTCAGAGAGGTTAGATAATTTATCTTAGGTTAAAAGACAGGGAAAAATGGAGCCAGAAAACAAGACTTAGGAAGTACATGATAGCTTCCTTAAAGTATTTGGCCACAGGGTCAGGAACACATGGAATCAAACCTTGCCCTGATGTATATGGCTAAGCAAGTGACCCTAAGCAAGTTTCTTAACCTCTGTGTCCCAGACTACTTGCTAAAACTAAATAGTTATTGAGCAGATATGGAGCTGCACTGGTAAAATGATTTCCTCAGAAGACATTTCCCTGTACAAATAGAATCATAGGTCTTCTATGTTAAAAAAAAAAAAGTCATGTAGGAATGCTTGAAAAGAAGTAAATCGTCATCACCTATTCATTATCTATGTGTTTATTCAAGGCTATATATCAGCATTTGGAGTATTTGCAATACAGAAATCAAAGTCCTCCAGGGACAAAATGTACACAGACTCAGACATGCTTGCTCAATGGGAGAGAACTATATCAGACCTCAGAGGCTATCTCATCCACCTCTGAGAAACTGAGTTCCAGGGAGCTTAAGTGATTTTTCTCAATGTTGCACAGGGTATAAACAGTAGAAATGAGACTTGAACCTAAGTCCTTTAACTCCAGAGCCAGTTTACTCCTCCACTGTACCATTCTGTCTCCCATAGATTGTCTGGCATCCTGCAGCTCTCTCCCTTGGTATAAAGGAGAACCCCATTGGTTCAAGACCATCTTTTCCTGGGGAGATAGATCTCAGATTAATCAGCTACCCTGGTGTTTACAAACCAGTGCCTGGAGCATTCGGTGACCACAGGAGCTTATGACTAGGACTTGTTGATGAGTCATAAAATTTTTTTTGAGCCTTTCTTTTTTCCTGCTATAATCCTGAGATAAAAGCATAGTGACATCACCCATAAATAAAGTCACAAGGAAGTCATACTCCCCCCTCCCCAGCCGAAAATCCAAAAATAGTGGGTGGGGATTGAAAAAAGAAAGCTTAGAACAATAGCCCCTTTATGTTTTTGTTTATTGGATTTCTTGAAATCTAGTTCAAATAATGCCTTTCAGAAGCTTTGGTAAACTGCTCCAACCTGTCAGGTAAATTGTCTTCAATGTGTGAGTGTATTAATCTGGTCTGGTGTGATCTAGAAGATAAGTCACCAATGAGGGAATTTCCAGGAATTGGTCTGTCTTCCTAATGTCCTATGAGTCTATTCATTTTGATTTATTGACTGATGTTTGTAAAGCACTTTGAAGATGAAAGGCGTTTGTGTAAGATCTAAGTATTTTTATTTATAATAATTTATTTAGATAAAGTCCTGGCTCAGGGGCCCAACTATGGTTATCTATGCTGCTAGAAGAGAGATCTAAGTTTTATTCTTGAAAACATAAACACCCCTGATTCTCCCTGACAACAGGAGTTTAATAGGATATGCAAGAAAAGCCTGGAATTACTGCTGAATTTAGTAGAGGCCAGAAGGAATTGGTTAACAGTTATCTTTAAACTTGATCTTAAAGTAGCCAAAACTAGAGGGAGAATATGTAACTGGTTTGGAAGTCTAACAGCATACAGCATAACTGAACTAAGAAATCAGCATCTCCAGTGTAGGGATTTAAGGACCAGTTGTAATAACAGTTGTATTCATTGGCTACTGCATAGAGAACACTGTGCTAGGTACTGGGGAAGATATAAAGTGTAGATAAAGCATGATTCCTACCTTCAAGGAGCTTATCATATAGGGGAGGTGAGGGAAAGACACAAATATGGATATTGTGGATGATATTAAATAATGAGTACATTAGAGAGTTATGAAATAACATGCAATTTGAATGGGGAGTTGTTACGTGATTACCAAATGGGGATAATATGAAAGAATTGGAGTTTTGATTGGACTTTAAGAGATGGATAGGTGTTATTCAGTAGATAAAGAGAAAGAAGGAAAGCCTTGCCTAGAAACTTTGTTGGGGTGGCCTCTGTTATTCATTTCAATTCTTTCAGCATTATACTAATTATTTGGCAAGATGGATTATTTGATTTACCAGCTAGTTTGTTTCTATGGATGTGATGAAAGGTTGAATGAAAGAAAAGCATTTGTTAAGTGTTTACTATGTGATAAATACTGTGCTGAGCTCTATGGATGTAAAAAAAAAATGAAGACAGCCTCTACCCTCAAAGAACTTATATTTTAATAGAGGAGGCAACACATAAGTGGTGGAGAGGAAGGGACATTTTGGTTGGGGAAGTTAACACAGTGTTATGGGAATGGGAATTTAAGATCTTCCCTGCCCCTAGGCCCTTTGATAGGTTTAAGCATATCTGGAGCCTGTGGAGGGAGGCTTGATTTTCAGGAATGCTTTTTGATTCGGACAGTGGGTCAAAAGCGTTGTTACATTCTCTGATCAAGGGTGAGGCCTTGTTTTGGGGCTCACTTTGAGAAGAGCTGTTTGATTTGGCCAGATGAAACTCTGGGCAGCCGTTGAGCCCCCTGGCTTTGAAAACCCATGTAGTGGTGCTTCCCTATCTGGTAACTGTGACTAGGTATGGATGTAATGGTCAGACAGTTGGAAGCCTGTCGGCTTGATCTGGTTCTCTGTCTTCTTGTAATTTCTGCTTGTAACTTTTTGTATTCTCTGAAGTTTGGGATGCTGATCTTTTCCCCCTGAACTAGGTAAATGATGTATGTTTGATTAAAGCAAGATTGTTAACCAATTTTGTGTTGCTTTCCTTTAGAAAAGCAGATCTAAGAACCTATGGTGGCTGCGACCCTGGGGATTCTGGGGTGCTTGCTGAAACATGCAGAGAGTGAGGAGAACCATAGGGGAATCCTAAAAAGTATGATAAAGTTGTGGGGGAAGCATGAGATGGTGCTGAAATCACTGGTGAGTGCCTTGAAGCTTGGCTTTCAATTAGGTGACTAAGGCAGATACCAGTTGGGGTGGGAGTTTCAAACAATGTGATGTGATTTATAATAAAAGCTTTGACCAACTTAAATTGATTACTGCCCTTCTTTTTGGACTCATTTTGTTAATAAGTGACTGCAGTTTGAAGTGAGATATTTAAGTCACAAGCACCTGTGAATGCTAGGAAATCTGTTACTGGACCTGAAGGGAAAGATTCCTGCTAAAGGGTATAGAAGAGACTTAGCATGGCCATCTGGGAGATAGAGGAGGTCAATATAATATAGACCTAGGATATCATATGGGGGAGGTGAGGGAAAAACACAAAATAGGTATTATAGGTGATATTAAATAATAAGTACCTTAGAGAGTTATGAAATTATATGTGATTTGTATATTATGTACCTCCATGATCTGGAAAATATATTATGTAACAGATCACATGGTACTTGGATTCAGGAAGTACAGGATCCAAATCTTGCCTCTGACATATATTGGCTGACCCTGAGTAAGTCACTCTAGGTACCTCTCTAAGACTAAGTTACAGATGAGTTCCTCATCTCCATCAGTGGAGGGATTTCCACATGCACATGCATGCCAAACAAACGTACCAAAAAACTTTCCATTAATAGTGTCATATGGTTACAAAACACTTTAGCATTTGATCGCAGCTCCAGAGACTTCAGGGACAAGTCTTTCACCTCCCTCATTTTACAGCTAAGGAATTATAGACAAGACAAATCAAGAGACTTGCCCAAGATCACACAGGTAGTTGGCATGAGAGGAGGGATTTGCATCTGGGTACTCTGACTCCAGAGTGCTCTTTTCACCATACCATGATCCCTTCCTTCATCCTCTCATTTTATCCCCCTAACAGTGCTATGGGGTTGTATTATTGCCATATTTTTGTTTTCATTTTATTGATAAGGAAACTGAGGCTTAGAGAGATGAAGGGGCTTCTTCTGGCTTCCATAGCTGAGAAACAATCTGGAGCCTTCTGACCCGGAAACTACTGTTCTTTTCAGGTACTTTATTCTGGCTCTGACTGTTTAGCAGCTGCTATACTAATACAAATTCAAGGTCATTTCCATAACAACCTATAAACAAGGCAGTATATATTTTACCAGATTAAGAAATAATCAAAGAAAAAAGTCCATGCAGTTTCACAAGTCTAAGTAAACATTCAAATAAATGTAGGCCATTCTGTTAGGCATACTGAATTTCTTCTATTTGGGACAAAGATACAGAATTTCAAGAGTTATGTGCCCTATAAAAAGTCAACTGTTGTAACATGACTATTAGAAACAGCTATTTCAACTTGTCTGCTCTGTCTTAAATGTGATTTGCAGTCGTCTCTTGCCACCTACCTCAGTGAGATCAAATCAGTTTAATTTGGATAAACATACAAGACCATGATTTTAACAAGAGGGGAAAGCACACCATCTTCTACTGGTATCCTTTAATGGGAAGCAGCCTCCTGAACAAAATACATGTGATAAAAGTGGTAAAGACTGAATTGACACATCTATATTTAATAGAGGCTATGTTAGTTTGCCAATAAACAAAGCAGCATTTTAAGGGATCAAGTCACACACTGTCTGCTAGGACCATGAATTTTTCAATACCCCAGTGGTGGTAGAAAATGATTGATCTGGATATTTACAAGGAAGCTGTGGACATTTTTTATTCAACGAGATTCCTGTCTCTCCACCCCCTTTCTACATCCAGGAATGGGAAGGTTTATCATTTTCCTAACTGGGGTTGTATTTCAGTGGGGTGACAGGTACTGAGTTTCCTAACATGTTTTATTTATAAATATAACCCCCCAGAAAAATATCATGGGACATCTTTGTCATTATAGGTTACGAGAAGAATGACTAATTGCAGGGGCCTGGAATAAGTGTTAGTGAAGGGAGTATATGTCAGCATAAAAAAAAAAGTTAGGAGTCACATGGATTTCCAATTTAAAAACAGATCATCGCATGAAAAGATAGAAAATGATTATATCTTTAAAGGATATTTTTTGAGGTGTAGTAGGAGCATGAGAGTGAGTCTAGACCTGTGTGCTAATTGGTGTGGGGAATTTGTGGTGTGGAAACTTCTTCCCCTCACACTGATAGGCAGTTGTGCTGTAAATGATAGTTTTAGAGTTGACAGGGTCACTGAGATGTTAAGTGACTTTCCCACAGTCACAAAGCTAATGTGGGACAGACGCTACTTGAAACCAAGTCATCTGATTTCAAGGTCAACGATCTTGCTGCTTATTCATTATTATTATAAAGCTTGATTATGGCTGGGTTTTATTGGTTTGAGCAATCATTGTGCTAAGTTTTGCCTACGGTTCCTATTTTTGCTTTGCTGTAGCTCTATCTCTATATAAGTACATCTATATCTATCTCTATATTTTACAAGTATACATAGTGTGTGTGTGTGTGTGTGTGTGTGTGTGTGTGTGTATCTATTATTAGCTGCTTGGAAAACCAGTTTATCTCTGTCTGCCTCAGGTTCCTCACCTATAAAATGGGGATCATAATAGCACCTACTTCCCAAAGCTGTTGTGAGGACCAAATGAGATATTTGTAATGCACTTACCATAGTGCCTGGTACATAGTAGGTGCTTATTTTTTGCCTTTCTTTTTTAATGGTCTCATTAGAACCCTAATTATAAGGCATGAGTAAGTGGTACAAAAATAAAAGCAGTGTGTGTGTGTGTGTGTGTGTGTGTGTGTGTGTGTTTATATATCACATAGAATAGGTGGACACCTTTGTGATGTTGCTTGAGGAAACTGGAAACTCTTTGCTTTCTCAAAAATATCTCTGTACTTGGCCTAATGCTGATTGCTGAAATTCTACCATTTGAGATATATCCCTTAAAGACAAGGACGTCCCATCCTTTCAGTCACTAAGTTCCTAATTTTAGTCATTCTTGACCCTTTCTTCTCCCTTTCTGCTCTGCCCCCATTGTCTTTGGGAAGCATTTGGCTAAAAATGATACCATAGAGAATCATCAGATACCATAGAGATGCCCTTAGAGAACATTTACAGAGCATTGAAAACCTGATTCAATTCAACTGGAATCTAAATGGAAATATGGATGTCTGTGGGTAGGATTCGGTTTCATTCAGTGAACAGTTTTTGCATAACACCTATGTATGGGATAATGCACTATCCCTAGAGGTCATAGGCCACCACTTCCCTGGTGAATTTCAAGTATAAGCTGGATAAAAACTTGATGTAGCAGGAATTCTTGTATAGGTCTGGTTCAGGCTGGTAAATCTCTCAGTTCCTTTCAAACTGTGATATTTTGTGGCTGTACCTGATGAGGGAACCACAAATGAATAAAACTATTCCCTTGACCCAAAGGAGTCTGTAGTCTTGTAGGGGATGTAAGACATGAACATTTTAAACCCAAAACAAAACAGAATATGGCAAAAGAGGCATAAAAGGCACAAATAAAACATGAGAGTTGAAGTGAGGGAAAGATCATTTTCTGGGTGGTAGGCTCTATCATGAATACCTTAGCTGTTTCTCAAGCTGTTTTCTCACGTCTTTTTTCCCTCTCCCTGCCAAGCTCTTTGAGGAAGTTGTTTACTCCTGCTGTCTTTATTTTCACACCATCTACTCATGCCTCATAAATAGGCTTCTAATGAGACCATTAGAAGGAAGGCAGGAAATGAGTACCTACTATGTGTCAGGCAATATGCTAAGTTTATTACAAATAACTCATTTTACCTTGCAAAGTTCTGGGAGGTGGGTGACACTATTATCTTCATTTTCAGATGAGAAAACTGAGGCAGATAGAGGTTAGCTAGGGTCACAGATCTAGAGAGTGTTAAAGGCCAGATTTAAACTCAGTCCTTCTTGACTTCAGACCCTGTGCTCTAGCCATCATGCCAAATAGCTGCTTCCATTGTGAGGAAGCATCTTTCTGAGGTTGCCAATGTTCTTAACTGCTGTATTCAATGTCCTTTTCCTTAACCCTCATTTTCCTTGAAATCCTGGGTGCTTTTGACCACCCCCTCCCCTTGTCTTGAATAGTCTATTTTCCCTCAGCTTCAATGACATTTTGCTCTCCTATTCCTTCTCTGGCACATGTGATCCCTTCTTTTGATTCTCCTTTATATGTTTGATCATGCAACCTTGGATATTTACAGTGGATATTAACTAAGGTTCTGTCCTAGGCCCTCTTCTCTTTTCACTGCATACATGCTCCCTTGGTGATCTATCACATCAGCATCTGTGGTCTGGTTAGTACTTTACATTCGAGCCAAAGTGAACTATTTACCATTGCTCAAACTTGCTATTTCATTTCCTGTCTTTGTTCATTTGTACACACTGTCCACCACATTTGGAATGTATTTTTCCACCTCAAAGGACATTTATGTTTCTCTTAAGCATCAACTTAGGGTCTACTTTCTCTGGGAAACCTTCCCTGGTCCTTCTAGTCATTTAAGTCGGCATCTTTTGATTTGTTTATATATGATATATCCCTCTCACCTCCTCAGTAGAATATAGGCTGCTCTATTGGCAAAGACTGTTTGGAGATGGAGTTCTTGGCAGACAAAACATCGAATGCACGCCCTAAGCACTGGATGGTGGTTATATGTGTTGGTGGGTAAGGAGGGGGCATCTAGCAGGGGAAAAGACCTCTGGATAAGAAGGTGGAAAGATATTACAACTAAACTTTGTTTATTTTTAAAGTTTTTCTTATCTTTAGTCCTATGCTTAAAAAAAGTAATTCCTTTTCTGGCCTGATAATTTTGTCTTTGAATAGCCAGAGGAATCTATGGCCCCACTCTCCTTGTCCTGTGTCTTATCATACAATTCTGGTATGCTTACGTTTAAATTGTCCCCAGTTCTTGGTGGAACTGGCTATAAAAACTTTCCAGCAAGCTTACTGAGGAAGAGTTGTTATAATTCCACCTTCCTCATGCTGAGAAGGCCTTTCTGGTTAATTTTTAGAAGACCTCTTTTTGATGCTGGTCCATCTTCCCTGATGCCATGACCCCATTAAGATTATGACAGGTGTCATGGTATACCCTTTACCTGAAAATCCTGTGTAAACTAGTGCCTCTAGAAGCATTGGACCTCCAATCAGAGGGTAGATTCCACTAGTTGTCAAAGGCCATCACCCAGTATGTTGTCTTATAGAATGGTGAAGGTAAGGGAGGTCACATGGCACTCTATCCTTGACTCCGTTTACTATTTCTTATGTTGGGATGTATCCCCACAATAGACTTGTAGCATGCCATTTACCCCAAATCTACCCTAAATCTTCATGTCTTTCCTCCTCCACCACTCTTGATAACACACAAAATGAGAATGGAGCAAAACTGTTATTTATGGCATCATCAGCAGCTTGTTTCCTGTACGTGTCGGGGGGGGGGGCGGCTAGTATCTACATCTGGAATGACAAAAGTTTGATTGTTTTGGAAACCACAGTTGGAATATATAGTACTGGTCATATCCATGAATCTGCCCAAAATTTGTATATAGTGTTAATAAACAGTCTGCTAACTTTCTGCATTCATTATTTCTGACAAAGATTTCAATGCCAGGATTGGGTATGATCATTCCAAAACTTGGATATCCACTTAATGATTGTGTAAAAGGAAGCAACCAAAGAGTCTCCTTCTAGACATTAATGTATCTTCAATATGGTCTGTCCCAAATGGTAAATAATAATAATATTTGAATGTCACTAAGTTTTGTGAACCACTTTATGTATTTTATCTTATTTCATCTTTACAAAAAAACCCTACGATGTAATTACTGTAAGTCTTATGGTTCCAATTTTATGGGAGTTTAAAGTAGTAAGTTTTAGTAGAAATTTAGTGTAATAAATGACTGGTCTCATACCTAGTGTCTGAGATAGAATTTGAACTGAGATCTTCCTGACTAGAGATCTAGCAATCTGTACTTCAAGCCACATTACGTATAAGAGTAAAGAGAAATGGCTCTCAAATGACCACATACCGTTCCGTTTTAAAAAGGAGACACTGTATAGAGGTATCCCTGAATAGTTAAGTCAATAACTATTAATTAAGTGCTTACTATATGCCAGGCACTGTGTTAGGTACTGAGAATAGAGATGCATCAGAAATGAAGATTGTCTCTACACATCAAGAGCTTATACTCTAACAGGAGAAGGTAGGAAAGGAAAGGGGTGAAGTTACCTGTTTTGGGGACATGGTAGGGAAAATGGGAGAATAAGTCCAGGGGTGGAATGAGCTTTTTTGTCTAGGGTGAAGAGATTTCTATGACATAATAGAAAAGGACCTGTGGAGACAAGTCAGCAGTGCAGCCTGGAAGGTATGAAGATATAGTTGGTCTGAACTTCCTTTCTCCTTCAACTGGAAGTTTAGGGAGGACCCAGCTAATCAGAGGGACACAATGCATAGAAACTGGATTTTACTATTTGATCATGAGCTTTATTCCAGTTGATTTGAATTAAGGACTTTTCTCTTGAATGGAGACTTTGGCAACTGAGGTGACAACCTTGCCAGGGATTAACTGAGTACCTAATAGATAATGGATTGTAGAAAAATGATTCTCAGTCATTGTTTCAAACTAAACTTCAAATCTATTTAGGCATGCAAGTTGGAGGAACATGAAGAACCATGTACTTTTTTTTTTTTAGAGCTATACAAAGAAATCAACGATAGGCTGTTATCCTACTTCATTCCTAATTGCACCCTAATTAATGTAGTATAGAATTAGTTTTGATTCTATTATTTTTTAGGATGCTTTAGCAACTGCTTTTATTCTGAGGTTGTCAACCCATATATTTTCCAATAAGGTTTCTGTGTCTCAGAGAAGTTAAATAACTTCCCCAAGGTCACTCAGCAAGTCAGTAGAAAATCTAAACTAGAACATAGCAACATTGTTTCCCTGTTCTGTGTTCTTTCCATTAAACTATACTGCATTATTTCCTCATCTTTTTTATCTTTCTAGTTAGTATCTTCTTGGCAGTACTACATGACTTTGACATAGAGTTATTTCATTTTCAGACAGACAACTGGATATAATGGAGTGAGGCAGTCCCCAGCTAAAATTCATGATACTGGATATTTTATATCAGACATTGTGTGTTGGAATTCCCTGCATCAATTCATGATGCTCTGAAAGCTCCTTCCCTGGTGCCCTTAGATGTGAGGTAGTGAAAAATGCACCCCCTACTTTTGGTAGGAGAAGGTCTGGTTTTGGGATATTGGCTCTTCTACTCACCCCCTGTGTGATCTTGAATACCTGCTTTACCTTCCCTGGGCCTTAGTTTCTTCATCTATGGAATGAGAGACTTTAGAGATGGGAGGGATGCAGGTAATTGACTTTGTGCAGCTCTATCTCACTTAAATCCAATTTATGGGCAACTTAAGACATCACCTGTATCATGCCATTGGTTCTCTTGGAGAATGAAGGACCAACAACAATAGTAGTAGAATTTGACTCCGGGTCTGCTGCCTCCAAATCTGGGGCTCTTTCTTCTGTTCCCTTCTTTCTTCAGACTAGGTGTTGACCTAGAATAGCTTGAAAATCCCTTATTGTTCTCAGTCTTATGACCCCATATTCCTTTAAGGATAAACAATGTAGGATGTTATGACACAAGTATGTATGTACATGTGTGAGGTGTGGGTTCTTTTGGTCCCTCCAGCTTCATAAGGCATATCTAGATGTCTTGAATATTCTTATACCAAACACCTTTCCTTTTGAATGAGATAAGACTAGATTTGTAATAGCATCATTATCTATTAAGAGATAAAGCCTGCCATCAAGATAAAGCTACTCATGCTAGAACATGTCAGATTGAGGATTGGGCAAAATGAAAATGAATTAAGATTTAGGAGAAGAATTGTATGACAGGCCTGAGGTCAAGGAAGTTTGTCATGGGGATCATAGACCTGGGTTCACTGATTCACTAGGTTGTCTGAGCATGTAGCATTTCAGTTTGAGTGGTGGAAACACAGACAGGAAATTATACTTTGTCTTAGCTGTGACACTGTGTATTCCCAGTACAACCTTTACAGGTCCTTTGTCTGAGGCTTCATTAAACATGACTTCAAGGCCAAGTTTTGTATTATTCTCTTAGTGCCTCCCAGGAAGAAATATCATAATTTTTGCAAGTTTGTCACTTTGTTTCTTGCATGGAATTTTAACAGGCAGCCAACAGAGGATATTTGAAGTCATTTTTGTATGTAGAGAACACTTTGGTATTGTTTTTAGGGGGTAAAACACTGTGTTCCTGGTCAGATTCTGTATATGTTAGGCAATGTGACTAATCTCAAATCATTGTTTTTCCTATTTTCCCCAACTAATAAAGATAGAAATGCTGTTTTTTTTTGAGGTGGCATTATAACTTTTAAAACACAAGACTCTCACCTAAATATCACAAAGAATTTGCTGATCTCTATTAAAAACAAATAATGGGATCAAGAGAACAGATTTATGGGACAAAAAACTATTTTGGTTTTCCTAAATTATTTGGGAAATTGAAATGTTCTATCACTTAGTGTGGAGAGTTGGGTCTGGTAGATAGAACATTGATTCTATCACTAAGATTTTTAATTCACTTGAAATGTTTTGAAGATTCAGAAAACAACAGTGTCCAAATAAAACTTTTGTTTTGGGGGAACAGCTAGGTGACAAAGTGGATAGAGCAATAGACCTGAAATCAGGAGGCCCTCAGATCAAAAATGACCTCACATATTACCTAGCTATGTGACCCTGGGCACATCACTTAACTTCTGTCTGCCTCAGTTTCTTGAATTGTAAAATGGTAAGGGAGACATCTACCCCTCAAGGTTGTTATGAATATCAGATAAGATAAGATCTGTAAATTATTTAGCACAAATCATGGTACATTGTAGGTGCTTAATACATGCTCGTTTCTTTTTAAATAGGGAAGAAGTTCCCCGAATGCTCCTTTTCTGACCCCTAGATGATAGCATACTAATAGCAGTAAGCTTTGGAACTACATGACCTCCTTAATGAAATTTAAAATCAAATTAAAGAGGGGTTGTTCTAGTCATCCATAGAAAGAAAGAAAATGGATGAAAAATGCAAATTACCCATGCTCTAACATTCAACTGGTTCAGCAATCTATCAAACACTAATCTTGACAATTGTTTCAAGTAAACAATGAATTGAGCCCCAGAAGATCACAGTGGCTCTATCTGTGGAAAACCTGTGACCTCGAGGCCATGTATAACTGTCCAGGTCCTCAAGTATGGCCCTTTGACTGAATCCAAACTTCACAGAACATTCCAATTGTTTGGATTCAGTCAAAGGGCTGCACTTGAGGACCTAGATGGCTACATTTGACCTCAAGGCCACAGGTTCCTCACCCGTGGGCTAACCTGAACTATTAAAATGGTGTTTTCACTGGTTCTAATCTACTTCATGCCTCACAAAATGACACACACACACACATATACCTTTATTTACCACTGGTATTCTCCTAATGATTATTCATTATTATACCATAACAATTTATAATAGTATATCACATAATGTCTATGATATATCATCCCACTAAATATGATATATTTACTTATATATATATATATATATTTACTTATATCCACCACCACCACTTATATATATATTTACTTATATTTCATCCCACTAAATATGATATATTTACTTATATTATAAACTGTCAGTATATTTACTTATATTAAGTAATATATCATACTTCTTATTCACATACATTATGTATTAATTATTAATAATTAATGTATAATGTATCCTGTATGAAAAATGTAATTACATATATTGGAATACCACAATATCAAAGAATCAAAATTATAAGTAACCCAAAAGATAGTAGAAATATGAAAAAAGTGTGGTGGACATAAGCATGTTACCTACCATGGTGACTTCTGTGCAAGAAGTAGAAAAGACATCACCAAACATATGTGTGACCAGAAAAAGATGTAGATTAATTGCGTATTGAGAGTGAGAGACAGCCCAAGTGCTCTCAGTTTCTATCCCTGACATACTAAATTAGCCAGAGATAGGCCTCCAGCAGGTTGGGCAAATCCTTTATGCACGAGTGCTGGGAGAACGTGGACAAAAATCATGCAGGATGCAAATTTGCAGAAGGGGTGTGATTTTAATTGGCTTTAGGAGAGGCTGCACAGATGAAATTAGGGATCCATCAAAGTTGGAGATGCTTATTATGTAGGCAAGGATGAAAACGACCACTACCAGGGCACATTTTGATTAACCTCTCCTTGCTCCATTAGCATAAAATACCATATGAAATTTGGACTCTCTAGTATCATTGGTATTTGGTTTCCCTCAGATGTCTCATATCATTCTGAATCAGTAGGCATACACATTCTGGCACAATTCAGCCTTTTATAACAGAAAGCATATATAAACTTGGAAAGTCATACATTCCCTGTTTAGCCTTTTGTAGTTACAAGAGATCATTCCATTGTTATCATATAATCTCATGCTTCTCTCTGAAAGAATTGGGTGGAAGGCTATGCATGTACACGTTTGTGTGGGTGTGGGTGTTTCTGTGTACATCCACTCATTATAGTGCCATAGAGGTATATGTTAATCCTCTGTTTAGGGAAAAGTGGACAAATTAGAATAATGGAAAAAAGGGACAGATGGCTATAGTTTTTGATAAAAGCCACCCAGATTTTTAGCACCCAATTAACTTGCTTTGTGATATGCCAAACGCTTTTGAAAGAGGAAAAAAAATAAACTGTCAGTATGCATCGGCAAGAAAAGGAAATCACTTATGATTATAAGGAATGTGTTTAAACAAGGAAGACTGAGGTTTAACTTTCTCTGCCTAATGTCTATACTGGTTTAGTGACCCTGGGCAAGACACTTAACCTTTCATTGTACCAGGCAACTGACAGTGTTAATTGCAGATAAGATGCCAACAGGTTTCAAAAGAGGGAATTTTCTTACTTGAGAATTCCCTACTCTAATGAAATCTCACATCCAGTTCCTGTCCCCTTTTTAGTATAAAGATGGATCCAATTAACCAGAAGGAAATTGATTCCAGTGGTTTTTCTCTAAATAACCAGTAGCTTGAAAGACTACTTGGTTAACTTGACTTTGTCATAACAGGTAAAAATAAATCAGTTTTGTTGTTTGCAAAAAGATATACAAGATGAAGCAGAAAACATTCATTATCTATATGTTCATGTGATATATTTTCATTAAATAGTATCACAGGTTTTATTTTTTAAGAAAATAAACTCCTATAGGGCAGGGAGTTGTCTGTTTAATCACCATGAAGTAGCAGCCCACAGAGTGGCTGTGGGTTCTTGGCAGGGCTTGTTGCTAAAACCAAATCATCACATCAGGAATCTTGGTATCTGGCTCTCTTCCTTGCTTTGCTATCAGCTGCCTGGGTGACACCAGCTAAAGTCCATCATTTTCCTATGCCTCTTTAAAGACACAATAACTATGCTTTGCCCTTTGGTTCACAGTGATTCAGTGATGAGTGATTGGATTTAGAGGAGAAAACTCTAAAGTCATTGGAACACTCCAGGGACAAATGCCATGTGTCATAAATACAAAGCAGCATGTGCGTGATTGCAATAATTGGATTGCTCCTTCTTCAACATCCAGGTAGGCAAATATTATTAAAACTTATTTAAGGGGGAAGAAATAAGTAGGCACAAGAGTTATCAGTAGTCTACTTTATGTGGCAGCTAAGTGGTACAATGCATAGGGCACTGGGTGTGCAGTCAGGAAGATCCGAGTTCAAATCTAACTTCAGATACTTCCTAGCCATGTGACCTTGGGCAAGTCACTTAACCTTATTTGCCTCAGTTTCTTCATCTGTAAAATGATCTGGAGAAGGAAATGACAAACCGCTCTAGGATTTTTAACAAGAAAACCCCAAAAAGGATCATGAAGAAGAAGATAGGCCTGAAATAACTGAACAACAAAAACAACAAATAACCTACCTTTAATCATGGTATAATGGGAAGGAGAGTTAGATTTGAAGTCAGAGGACTTGGGTTTGAATGCAAGCTCTCTCACTATCTATGTAATCTTAGGCAATGCAATCTCACTTAACATGTCCAGGCCTTAGTTTATTCATTTGTAAAGCAAGGGTTTGGACTACTACTACTACTACTACTACTACTACTACTACTACTACTACCACCACCTAATATTTCTATGTCAGTTTAAGACTTGTAGATTGCTTCTTATATATCTTCTTTTTTGGTGCCCATAATCACCCTGTGAGGCTGACACTATTATTATCATTATTTTGCAAAAGAAGAAGCTGAGACTGAAGTTGTGACTTACACAGAAGTACACGGCTAGTCAGTGTGTGAGGCAGGATGGGTCTTCTGGTCTCCAAGTCCAGCGCTCTCTCTCCTATTCCACCTTCTAAGATTCTTTCCACTGACCAACAAATGAATAAGGTAACATATAGTAGTTTCATCTTTTCAGGGCTTTCAAAACAAAATAAAACCTGTCTTTCAGAAGTTCAAACAGTTTTTTTTTTCTTTTTCTGATTATTTGCATTGAATCTAATTCAACGGAATAGACACGTATGGGTTAGGTACGTACTCTGTGCCAGGTACAATGAAGAGTACTATATATACAAAGAGGAAAAGTGAACAATTCTTGCTTTCAAGGGCCTTTCATTTTGCATAGAGTGGCTGGTAGAGAGAAGCTAAACTCTACACTCAAGTAAATTACTAACATGCATGAATTAAATTAAAAATAATTTCTAGTGGGGTGAGGAGTCCTAATAACTTTGGTGGAGGATGGGAATCAGGAAATATCTGAAATACACAGTAAATTCCTCTTAGGCTGAGTATTGATCAAAGTAGGGTTTCCAAAAGGAAGGCACTATCTGTGGTTGGTTGTCTGGTTGTCTGTACTGCCTTGGTAGTGAGGCCATGGACCTTTCACAGCTGTATCAGTACCCAGCATAGTGCCTGGTATATGACAGATGCATTATAAATACTTATAATTGGTTGTCACCCCTAACAGCTATAGGGCACATGGCTGACTTTGGTCATGATGATGGGCATGCATACAAACATCTAAAGATTTAACATGCTTTAGGTAGATAATCCCATTGGAACCTCACAATAACCCTGTGTAATAGGTTTCACGGGTATCGTTTTTCCCATTTTTCAGATGAGGAAATTGAAGACCAGAGATAACATGCAACTGGTCTAAATGTCAGGGAAAGGATTGGGTGAGCTGTTCAACTCTCTCTCTCTCTTTTTTTTTTTTTTTAGCACAGTGCTAGGCATGTAATACGTGTTTAATGAACGCTTGTTTACTTCCTTCTTTCTACTCTTCCACACTATACTTACTCACAAGAGAACTAAGTGAGAAAGGAGTGCATGACTCAGTGAAATCTATCCCAACTACTTATGTCCTAACTAATGCATTTCATTCATATATAGAGTATAACACATGAGTGAGAATTCTCTTGTATTCTTCTGCATTCTTGCCCCTTCTTCTTAAGAATCTTCAAAACTTGATCCTTGAAGATAAGGGTTGGGCAAGGGTGTGGAGAAAGCAGGGAAACAACACTGAATCTTATTCACTCTGAGGTTTCAAAAGGTAGCAGGCAAGTCCCCCGGTAGCTTCCTTGTTTTAAGCCCCAACAATCAATACCCATGGGCTTTTATTTTCATGCAGCCACATTATGTAGAACAAGATGGAAAACTACTGTTACTTCATACTGAGGAACAGTATTGTTCATCTATTACCCCCAAATCCCATAAGCATAAACCATGATCATGATGGTTTTATTGCATTTGTTTCCAAGGCGGGGAAATATGGATTTTTCTGAAAATAATTTGTAGCTCATAAGCTCCTGGCAAATGGGCAGTCACCTTCAATGCAACCAAGTTTAGGGATCCCTTCTGCCATAGAAATTCATTATTGTGGAACTTAGTTATAAGAATTTGTAGTTTACCTTCTAAAGGAGTTGCATTGATAGTTGTTCTCTCATGAAAAATAAACAATGATTTTCAACCAGAAATATGAAATTAATGATGACATACACATATGTAGTGTGGCTCATATCAGCACTGTTAATCACTTTAACTTCTCTTATAGGCAAAACCTACAGGCAGGAAGTAGATTATTCAATCTAAGGCAGCTCTTCATTCCTGACTTCTGAAACTAATGTCAAATGGATTATTTAACCTATCCAATTCTACCTGGTTATTCAAAATCCTCTTTATAAAGGTGGGACAAGGGACAAAATTAATATAGACATCAGAGATTAAGATATATCTAAGGGAAAATAATTTGATTTTAAACCTAGCCAGTTTCCTGGGGACATTTGTGTTTTCCTTTTTCAGTTCTGTGAAATAATTAAACATTTATTATAGACCTGCTGTGTGCAAGGAACCAACTCCAGACACTGAGGATACAGTGTCTAAGAAAGAAAACAGTCTCTGTTTTAAAATGACTTACACAAATGGGGAGGGGTATAGGATATGACTCAGACATAAATATCTACTCCTTCCCTGTAGGGATTGTTTCTCTTCTTGTATTTGAATCCTTAGCAGTTATCACAGTGGTTGGCATATACTGGGCTCTTAATAAATGTTTGTTGTTTGATTCATGTAAGTCTGATATCAAGAGTATTACCTTTTGCATTGTATAATGGAGGGTGATGATCTTTTATGTCTAGAACTGAGTCTTCTTGATTTTATTTTTTTCTTTTTTTTAAAGCAATTGGGGTTAAGTAACTTGCTCAAGGTTACACGGCTAGTCATTATTTATGTGTGGGTGCTCATTTTCTGAGGCGGGATCTGATCTCGGATCATCCCAGCTCCAAGGCCGGCGCTCTTACTCACTGTGCCACCTAGCTGCCCCTCTTCTTGATTTTAAAGAGACATCAGCAAAACCTTGCAACTCCCCCAGAAGTTACTAAGTATATACTGGGGAAGGCAGATACTAGGTAATCCAGATTAGTGCTTTTTACGCAAAAGTACTTAAGTGCTTGACTTGACTCCTAATTTTCATCTCAGTCTGATAGCCTTAATATAGCATATTGTATTGCATGGTGCTATCCAGGAGGCAAGACTCATCTTCTTGTAAAGTCTATGTAAGAGATGATCAGGTTTGCTCTGGTTCCTGGTATTTATGACCCCCGGAGGAACATATCTTAGCCCAAATTTTTGTGGGAAAGCCTGTTGCCTGTTTATGGGACATTACAAGCTTCATTTTACAGGCTGAAGAGTTTCAGATAATCTATTATTTATCTGAACTCTTAGGTGCAATTCTGCGTTCTAATCTGGGCTACAAAACATATCAGATAATGAAAATACTAGGCTTGTGTGAAGTGTCTGAAGAGTTTAGGAAACCAAATTTGTTTTCTTCTCTTCAGTCATTAGATATGCCTGTTTATTAGAAAGGCCCCTATTTATGAGGGAGAAAAAGTTAGAATTCAGTTTTCAAATCCATATTTTTGCCAGCTTTTTACTTTGGCAAGAATAATGTGTTATTCACAATTTTACAGGTAAGGTTATACTCAATAAATATAAAACCAATTCTACTTAAAAACTAAACTCTTCAAGTTTTAGTTATTTTTTTTTAAATTGAAGAAGCAGCATTTGATGGAAAAGATCTGTTGTCAAATGTTTGTGACATATAAATTTAAAAAATATATCAATCTATACATATTGCCTCTAGACAAAGAAAGTGGGGGTGAGAAAAGATCATTAATTCAGAAATTTATCTCTTTCTTATTTTTGCATGTGATGTGATTTTGAGGGGTTGATTATCCCCTAAAAGTTTCATATTATATAACATAGGACAAAAACATTTAGAAATGAAACATATCATAAGAGATAATCAATTCAGTTCCTTAATTTTACAAATGAAAAAACTGAAGTCCAGAAAGATGTGCCCAAGTTCATGTAGCTGGGATTCAAAGTCACATCCTAAAACTCCAGTAATTTTCCATTACTTCACACTATTGTCAAGGTGTTGTAGGAAAAAAAAAGTTCTATGCAATAGTTTTATCTATGGGCATGAGGTATGATAGTGTCCGTGTGGTATATCTGGTGAACTTGGAGTCAGGAATACCTGTGTTTGAATTTTGCATCAGGCACCTATTAGCTGTGTAACCTTGAGCCAATAAAAACCTCTCTGGCACTCAATTAAAGAAAATTCTTGGACAAGGACTGCTCAGGTTCTTTCTAGATTACAGTTCTTGACCCTTTGGTCAGCTATGGTAAATAAAGAGATTAAGAGTATGTAAAATTAATTGAGAAGGTATTCTTAATTGTTTTAAAAATAGAATACTATTTCTGCTGATTTGCAGGTCAGTAATAATAAAAAGGGCACATTTTTCTAAGTCATTTGGAAATCTTTACACGAAAGATTTAGTAGAGACCCAGATATATATTTCCCAAGGCTAAATTATGTCCTTGACATTTCATTTCATCTTTCATTTTCTAGTTCCTATTAGATAAAATATCCACACTTTAATGTAATCTTACATGTAATACATTTTTCTCCATTTGAACTCTTTCTACATGAATAGAAGTACCTCCTTTTTTCATTTTTTTGATATGTTAAGAGACAGGTTTAAAAACATACCAGAGTCTTCCTCACTCCTAGGAAGCTCATTGGAAGGATGGTGAAATGGAATTTCTCAAAAATATTTCATTAAAAGCTAACACGAAACACAATTGCACACTAACAAACATGTTTAGTAACCTTTTGGCATTAAACATTTAATTTTTGTGTATAAAAATCATATCTCTTTTTTAGTTCCCCCAAGCTCCTATCACAATTCTTCATTGATTAATTTTTGTTGCCTTTTTTAAAAGACTCTTATAATGTGCATGCCATTTTCCTAGCTCGATTCTTTTCACTTTGTTTCTTAAATGTCTTTCTAGATTTCTTTGCATTATTATTTTTAATTTTGGGGGATTCATATTAATATGCTGAACAATGAATTTTAAAGAGCAGAACAATCTAGTGAAGAAATGCTTGGAAAAGTAGGTAATGGATAACTACTTTATTTCTTAGCATCATTCTTGATTTTCTTAAAGACTTGGGGAAAATTACTTAAATTTGAAGATTTGGTATATTATTACTGTTCCCATCACAGAAACTGGAAAGCCTAGTTAAAGGCACCCTTGTAATGGTGGTTCTATGTTCTATGGTTGAGTCCCCCCCAATTTGTAAGTATAATTTCACTTTAAACTTTTCCATATTCATAATACTGATGCTTAAATTAAGGAAAACTGTTAATGAAGATTAAATTTTTATAATTACTGTTGAATAAATATGAATAGTACCTTTTCTTTTTTCATGATAGATTTCTTTTTTTTTTATAAAAAGGAAACTTTTCCTCTCCTCCCTTTGTTATTTGGGGGCTCCTCTTTCTCTTATGTCTGTTAAAACAATTCTTTTTTGGAATTCACCCCACATCTCTGTCTATATATTTGTGTTTATATGTTTATACATATACAAACATTTAAACCAATCTTCCATCGTCATTTCAACATCACACAGAATAATCCCTCTTGGTCAAAATGCTTTAATTTCTGAAGAATAAAAATCTCCTATTTATTTATAATTTCACATGTCACCATGTTTGGGAATTTCCTTCATGCTTTCACCATGATGCAATCAGCTATCCAGTTGTAGCTTGTATTGGGGGAAAATTGTAGTCTAGTCTCAAAGCAAAGTGACTCACAAAAACTAGTCAGGCCTCAGGGTATTGAGGGCTCTGGACAGGGCGGCCCTTAACCTGATTCATTGGTAAGACCATAGTCTGATTGGTACAGAGAATTCTGGGATAAAAATATCTCTCTCCATTTCTTGATGATGAATCGAGTCTCTTGCCCTTTGTGTGACCTGCTAAGTCAGTCCCCAAACAGAAGACTCCAAAGCAAGTATCCTGCATTATGTCTTGACAGGACTTTCCCACAACCTCCTTTCTGAGAATCAGAGGCAGTTTCTCTTGTCATTCCTAAATGATCCCTAGGATTCATAATCTTCCTTTTTTTATTTTTATTACTTCAAGAAGAATAGCATGCCCTCCCAATAGGTTGAAATAAAGTGCCACATTTAGCCATTTTAAAGTCAATAAACCATTCTTCTCCAGCAAGAAGAACTCAGGTTCTAAACACATAAAAATCAGAATTACAGAATCAGGGAATCAGGAGGCAGAGGCAAGGTGGTGGAGAAAAGGCAGGGATTAGCCTAAGCTCTCCCTCACACTTTTAAATAATGTCATAAAACAATTCTTGGAGCAGCAGAACTCACAAAAGGATGGGATGAAATACTTTTCAGTCAAAGATAGTTTAGAAGGTCAGCATGTAAGGTCTATCTTAACAGGGTGAGAATGGAGCACAGTACAGAGCAGGCCATGTCAGAATAGACCAGGCCCTAGCAAACCAGGAATATGCCTTGGGAGCCATTGAATTTTAAGTGGCAGAAGCTGCTTCCAGAGTTCTCACCCACCAGACAGTAGAGGAGTCAAACAACTGATCAGAAGATTACAGGGGTCTTTTTGCTGGCACTGGACATAGGACTCTGTTGCTTTACCCATACTCAAATCTAGATGGCAGTCCTAGGTGGCACTTCCAGGGTGAGAAGGAGTGCTAGCATAGCAGAGTTTACAGCCACAGTGGAGCAGGGACCCTCATGCAGGCATGAAAAGAATGCTTGTGGTCACATGATCACTCACAGACCAGAACGTGGGCCAGGATCTCCTTAGATCATACCACCTAGGAAGAACTGAAAACTTAGAGCTTCCTAGAAGTACTTCTGAAAATAGCTACACAAAATCCCCAAAGCTTGGGACAGTGTGCCCTCCCCCCCTAGAAACAGGACCTCACTTTAACAAAGAGTTAAAAGTCAAGAAAAAAAAGACTGAAAAATAAGCAAACAACAGAAAAAAATTCTGACCTTAGAAAGTTACTATGGGGACAAGGAAGATCAAAACACTCAGAAGATAAACTCAAGGTTCCTACATCCAAAACCTCCAAGAAAAAATATGAATTGGCCTCAGGTCATGGAACAGCTCAAAAAGGATTTTGAAAATCAAATAAGAGAGGCAGAGGTAAAATTGGGAAGAGAAATGAGAGTGATGCAAGGAAATCATGAAAAATAGTCAAAAGCTTGGTAAGGGAAATACACACACAAACACACACACAACACTGAAGAAAATAACACTTAAAAAACAGACTAGGCAAAATGGTATAAAAAAAGTACAAACCCCTTCTCCCCACAACAAGGAAGGTACAAAAAAAACCCAAAGAAGAACATATTGAAAAGCAGAATTGGTCAAATGGAAAAAAAGAAACACAAAAATTCATTTAAGAATAAAACTCCTTAAAAAGTAAATTGGTCAAATGAGCAGCATGTTCAAAAGCTCACTGAAGAGAATAACCCCTTAAATTAGAATGGAGCAAATGGAAGCTAATAACTTTATGAGAAATCAAGAAACAATAAAACAAAACCAAAAGAATGAAAAAAATAGACAATTTGAAATATTTCATTGGAAAAAACAACTGACCTAGGGAATAGATATAGGAGAGATAATGTTAAAATTATTGAATTACATGAAAGTCATGATCAAGAAAAGAACCTAGCATCATTTTTAAAGAAATTATAAAGGAAAACTGTCCTGATATTCTAGAACCAGAAGATAAAATAGAAATGGAAAGAATCCACCAATTACCACCGGAAAGAGATAACAAAATGAAAACTCCCAGGAATGTTTTAGCCAAATTTCAGAGCACCTGGATCAAAGAGAAAATATTGCAAGAAGCCAGAAAGAAATAATTCAAGTATCATGGATCCACAATCAGGATAACACAAGATTTAACAGCTTCTATATTAAAGGACTGGAAGACTTGGAATATTATATTCTGGAAGGGAAGGGAACTAGGATTACAACCAAGAATAATTACAACCAAGCAAAACTGAGTATCATTCTTCAGAGGATAAAATAGACATTCAATGGGATGGAGAGCTTTCAAGCACTCTTGATGGAAAAACCAGAGATGAATAGAAAATTTAACTTTCAAATACAACATTCAAGAGAAGAATACAAAGGTAAATGGGAAAGACAAATAATAAAGGATTTAAAGTGTTCACATTCCTACATGGGAAGATGATACTTATAACTCAAGAATATTCTCATTATTCAGGTAGTTAGAAGGAATACACACACACACACACACACACAGGGCACAAGTATGAGTTGAATATGAAATAATGATATCTAAAATATGAAATTAAGGGGTGAGAGAGGAATGCACTGGGAGAAAGTGGAAAGTAGAATGGGAAAAATCATCTCGCATAAAAGAGGCAAGAAAAAGCTTTTATAGTAGAAGGGAAGATGGGAAGGTGAGAAGGAATGACTGAAATTTACACTCATAGGAATTGGCTCAAAGAGGAAAAACCATACTCACTCAACTGGATATAGAAATCTATCTTACCCTATGGGAAACTAGAAAAGAAAGGGTATAAGAGAAAGGGAGGTTATAGAAAGGAGGGCAGATTGGGGGAGGCAGTAGTCAGAAGTTAAACAGAAGTAAAACACTTTTGAGGAGGGACAGGGTGAAAGGAGCGAGAGAGAAGAGAATAAACATTAGGATGGAGGGAAATCAAGTTAACAATGATAACTGTGGAAAAGTTTTTGAATCAAGTTTCTCTGATAAAGGTCTCATTTCTCAAATACCTAGAGAACTGAGGCAAATTTATAAAAATAAGAGCCATTTCCCAACTGATAAATGATCAAGAGATATAAACAGATGAATTAATCAAAGCTATCTATAGCTATTTGAAACAATTCTCTAACTCACTATTGATTAGATAAATGTGAATTTAAAAAATTCTGAGGTACTATCTCATGTCCATTCACTAATAGTACAGAAAAGGAAAATGACAAATGTTAGAGGGGATGTGGGAAAAGCAAGACATTGATGCATTGTTGGTGGAGTTGTGACCTGATTCAACTTTTCTCTAGAGCAATTTGTAACTATGCAAAAAGGGCTATAAAACCATGCATACCCTTTGACCTAGTAATACAATTACTAGGTCTGTATACTCAAAGATATAAAAAACCAAAAGGAAAATGACCTATATGTATAAAATCATTTATAGCAGCTCTTTTCTGATGAAGAATGAAATTGAAGGAATACCCATCAATTGGGGAATGACTGAACAAATTGTAGTACATGATTTTGATGGGGGTTCACTGGTTGTCAGACTGAGGTCCCTTCTGGTGCTAACATTCTCTCACTTTCAAACACAAGCATCTCTCTTGCTTCTAACATTGTTGATTTCTGATGAATTGATTTCTTTAGTCCTTCCCTTTGGCATTAGTTCATGCTGGATTTTCCTGTAGATTTCAATGTTCTTTTTTTTCCAAAATCCTAAGCTTTTCTTCCATATGTAATGATCAGTGTATGATCTCTTCTTAAAGAAGATTTTTAAAAAATTAGATCAATTTCTCACTATGAAAATAATGGAAGAAGGGGGTGTGGTCATATGAATACATATGTGAATGTGTGTGTATATGGTTACAGTTATATATGAATAGAGGGCATAGGTGGAATTTGTTGGGAAGGGAGAATACTCAAGGGATGAAATTATGAGGTGAGAGAGGAAAGTGGCAAGAGGAGATGGGGAGAGACAGGGTAGGGTAAACTATCCCATGTAGAAGAAGCAAGGGAAGTGGTTGCAAAGGAGGGGGAGAATAAGGAAGGCTAAAAAGGCAAAACCACATTCACATTGAATTTGGTTCAGGGAGAAAATGACATACATACTAAATGGGATATCTCAACCTGCAGCAGGATAGGGGGAAGGGGGATGAGAGGAGAGATGATGGATGGGAGGGCATCCTTGGGGGAGGGGAGGTTGGAAGTACCCACTATAGAAGAGGGACAGGATCATGTAGGGAATGGACCAGGTCGGGGGTGGTGAGTGGGAGGGAATTATAAGCAGCCTTGCACAATATATCTACTATGATAATGTTTTGCATAGCTAGACATGTACAACATATACTGAATTACTTATCTCCCCAGAGGGAATGGGTGACAAAGGAGGAAGGAAATGGACCTGAAATTCGAGGTCTTAACATTAAATGTTTCAAATATATATAAATACTATTATTAATACTCTTTTGCTTGTAATAGGGAGATAAGATGTGCAGGCATTGGGACACAAAGACTCACCTTCCTCTAATGTAAAAGTCGATGGGGGTATGGGAGAAGGTATGGGAGAGACCAGACTGGAGGAAGCGATATCTTGTGGGACTACTATTCTGGGAGGTTGGGTAGGGGAATAATGGGGGGGAAATGATTGTAACTCAAAATCTGGCGGAAATGAATGATGTAAAACAGAAGTTAATAAAGCATTTGTTTAAAAAAATTTTTAAAAAATTAGATCAAGAAACAACGCAATAACATAGCTACAACTAATGTCTTCAAGTTTCATTTTCTCTGGCCACACTAGTGATCCTTCTAAATCAACATGTGAATTTTCAAAGGCTAGTTAAAATCCTATCTCTGACAGGGCTACCATGTGACAGTGCTTCTCTGACTCTCAGTTACCCCATCTGAAAAGCGGGGATAGTGCCTCAGTTCACTCCTACTTCCCAAGGGTGCTCCGAGGCTCAAATAAAACAATGTATAGAATGCTGCACAGAACTTACAATGCCACATAAATGTCAACTACCATTATTTGCTTTTTATTCCACTTCAAGATTATACATTTATACACACACACACACACACACACACACACACACACACACACACACGGCAACAGGAAAGCAAATAAACCCAATTTCTATGTGATTTTTCTTAGCTGCAGTCCTTGTCTTTTGATTGTAATGCCCGATTCCCTTTGCTTTTCCTTTTAATTAAGCTGTATTAATGGATATTTTTACAATGCATGTAGGATTATTATTCACAATCGAAGCTCAGTAGCATGTTAAATAGCCATAAGATTAGACTCTAAATGATGCCATCACTTGGGTTGTCATGGGAGAGGAATTAGGTATCAGGGCTTTCAGACAATGTTTTCTCAGACTTTCAACAAAGAGAAGTAAACCTGAAAGCTGTTGACAGGACACATTTTAGAATTGATAAGATATGGAATGCCTTCAAGAGCAATTAAATATCTGTCATGATAATTATGAGAACAGAAGGCCCCCATATTTAAAACAGTCCTTTACAATACCTGGTAGGCATTTAATAAGTGGTTCTTGGATGAGTGAATGAAAAAGTCTACCTGAATCCAAAAAAGTGATGTTAAGATTTAGCTGCTAACAGTTGGTTGGTGATATTTCTAGGATGGCTCCAGGAAATGGTATGTTATTTTAAGAGAATCATATCCTTCATGTGGGCTTTGAAACATCTGTTCAGGAACATACAAGTTGGAAGCTATATTTTGCTCATTTCAATGGGAGCCCAGATGGTTGCATCCATGTACCATGTAGTATAAGTTTCAATTATGTTCCTAGTTAATTTTATCGTTATTTTCCCTTTTGTCTAGCTAATTAAATTAAGACAAAGATATTTATTTTTTTTGCAATCAGACCTGTAATTTCCTTGGCATTGAGAACTACCAGTGAAGAAATTTTCTCTACCTATGTAGAATAGGGCCTATTGTAAATTTTTTTTTGTCTTAGAAAGTTGAGTGGGGACAATGAGGGACTGTACCTCACTTGTTGGTGAAAGTGTGGTCGGGTATCAAAGTGGGAAAATGGAAAGTGGAATTTGAAGTTAGGTCTTCCTGACTCTGAGGCCAGCTCTCTATGCATTAGAGTACACTGCTTCTCCAGATAATTAATAAGAACTTGAAATACATGAGCCTTTTGATGTTGCAAATAAACAACAACAACAACAACAAAACCAAATTGAACTCATTTTATCATTGGTAATTTTAGGATAATTGTTTCTGTCACATTGTTGGACAACAATCGCTGAAAAATGGACAGAAACCATATTATAAAAGAAAACAATATAAATGCTTAACAATAAAAATTTACATATGGAATAATAATAATTTGCATTTATATAGTACTTTAATGTTTTCTAAGAGATTTAAATACGTTATCTCATTTGATCCTCAGTAGAACCCTATGAGGTCGGCATTATAATCTTCATTTTATGAATGAGGAAACTGAGGCAGACAGTGTTAAAGTAACTTGCTCAAAATCTAAATGTCTGAGGGAGGATGCTAATTCATGTCTGTCTTCCTCTGTCCTAGTCTAAAATTCTATCGACTATGCCACTTTGATACCTAATGCATAAAATAAAAAGATTGGAACTATCATTGTAAATATTGCTCAGAATTTTTCAGAGCCCAAACGAAAAGATTAACAAGATACGATAACAATAACTATTTCCATTAAGGAGGCCTCTAATATCATACATGAAAAAAATTATAAATGAAGAGTGGTTGATTCTCTGAGTCCCCATTGTGCAGCAGAGCCAATAATGCCATTTGAAAGAGTGTCTCTGATTATGACAGTTTTCAGATAATTCCCCTTTGGAAAGCTGTCTTGGGATACTATGCAGGAGACCATAGCATCACAGAATGACAGATTTATCATTGAGCCTCTTGAGCCTTAAACTATTTTAGAGTGATACATTTCTAGTTTATTCCCAAATATCTCCAGGGAAGTTGATTTCACCATCGATGGAACATTATGGAGCTAGACAGTGGAGGATTAGACCAAGAGGGAGCATGTTAATACAACTGACTCACCTTTTGCTTCTGTTGTGAATCCAAATTCTTGTACAAATTGCTGGGGAAATGAGTTTCTGGTATTTTTAGGCACTTTTTGGTAACAAGTATTCAATCCAATCCACCAAGCATTGACTAAATGCCAGTGGTATGTAAGGTACTATGCTAGGAACTGGGGATACAAAGCCAAAATGACAAATAATGCTTGACCTTAAGGAGCTAATATATAAGTAGCCTCAGGTTTTTGAGGATGAAACTTGGTGTAAAGATAACAGTGGAACAAAGGTGCATATAAATAATGAGGAGAAGTTGGATAGGAAGAGAATGTGAAAGCTATAAGAGCACCGACTGTGTGCCCAGAACTATATTAGGTACACGGGGATACCCCCCAAAAAGTAGAAGATATTAGCTCTGCCCTTGGTGAATTTACAATCTATATGAAGAACAAGCTTCTGAACAACATGATTAGAACTGGATGTCCAGTAGACATCTTAAACTCAATGTGTCCAGAATGGAACTCATTATCTTTCACCTTAAAACCTCTCCCCCTCCTACATTCCCCATTACTATAGAGGGCAATACCATCCTCCCAATTCCCCAGGCTCTCAACCACCAGCCATATTCGGTTTGGCCAAGGTCTGCTGACTTTACCTTTACAATACATCTCAAATACTCCTCCTCTGATCTTGCTGCACTTCTAGCACAGGTCCTTATATTCTGCCTCGATTATTTCAAGAAGGTGCAGGAGGGTCTGCCTGCCTCTACTCTCTCCCTACTCCAATTCTTCCTGCATTTATCCACTAAGTGATTCCTGATGTACAGGCACAATTATGTCCATCCCTCCAACCCATAGTAATTTTTAGTGCCTTTTTATTACCTCCAGAAACTCTATTTGGCAGTCAAAGTCCTTCATAATCTAGCCCACCTGACCTTTCTGGGCTTCTTACACTTTTGTCTCAAATGCAGATTCTTCAGTACAATGATACTGGTCTCCTGGCTCTTCCCTCTTTCATCTCCAAACATTGTTTTCTGGCTGTCCTCCATTCCTGGAATGCTCTCCCTCCTTCCTTTGACTACTGACCTCCATGGATTCCTTTAAATCCACAGTAAAATCCCATCTTTAGGGGTAGCTAGGTGGCACAGTGAATAGAGCACCAGTCCTGGAGTCAGGAGGACCTGAGTGCAAATCCAGCGTCAGACATTTCACACTTTCTAGCTGTGTGACCTTGGGCAAGCCACTTAACCCTGATTGCCTCACCTTCACACTCTCTCCCCCCAAAACACCCCACCTTTTGCTGGAAGCTTTCTGAAACCCCTCTTAATTCTAGTGCCTTCTTTCTGTCTATCATTTCCTTTTTATCCTCTATATTACTTTTTTTGTATTTATTTGTTTGCATGTTGTCTCCCCCCATTAGACTGTAAGCACCATGTATTCCTAATGCTTAGAACAGCATCTAATATACAGTGGGTACTTAATTAATGTTGATTGATTCATTGATAAGGCAATACAAAGTGTGTGTGTGTGTGTGTGTGTGTGTGTGTGTGTATGAGAGAGAGAGAGAATGTATATATAAAATGGTACAGTAGATTAGGAAGGAAGGAAATAAGCATTTATTAAACACCTACTATGTGCCAGGCCCTGTGCTAAGCACTTTATAAATCTTATCTTATTTGATATTGTACAACACCCCTGGGAGGTAAGTGCTATTATTTTCTCTATTTTATCGTTAAAGAAACTGGGATAGACAGGAGTTAAATGACTTGGCCAAGGTTCCATAAAGTGCCTGAGGCCCCATTTGAATTAGGGCATTCATGACTCCAGGTCTAGTGCTCTATCTACTATGCCACCTAGGGGTCTCTAGTCCCTGGATTTGTGACTAATCTTGGAGGTAAAAAAGTAGGATTCAAATCCTACTTCATATATAGCTGTATGATCCTAGGAAACTCACTTAACTTCCAGTACTTCATTTTCTTCATCTAAAAATGAGGGGGTTGGACTTAGTGTCTTTTAAGATCCTTCCTATCTCTAAAGTAGTCATCTTGTGACATAGAAGCATATATACATAGATACCAACATACATATATGAACATGCATGCATTATTGTTGTTATTGTTATTTCTCTGTCCAAGGAAGAAGTCCCCACTATGAAGGATTGCTAGTATGGCTGTATGGACACTAAGTATTCCAGGAGATCATATCAAAAGAAATTAAATACGATCTTCAGTATCTCCACATGTCAAGGATTAGTGACTTTTTTGGCCTGGCTATTTCCTCTATTGTCATAGATGGAAACTCCTCAATAACTTGGTTAATGGTCTTCATGAGTCCTTGTGGCTAGAATGATTAATCATCCTGCATTGAACTGCCCTAAACTTAGACTGGTCATCAATCAGTCAAATCAATCATCAGATACTAGCAATACAAATGTCTTACTATGCCTGGAAGCCCTTTCAGCCCGATCACACTTATCAGAACTTTGATTCTGATACAATAGGCATAGAAAACCCAGATCATTTTTACCCTGTATGGAGACATTGGTGTCTTTTTTTTTTTTTTTTTGAGGATGTGCTGGGAATGAGCCCAGACGACTTCTTAAAATCTAGTCTAACTTTCAAATCTTTGATTATATATTCAAGCCATAGTTTTTGATATTTTCAATTTAAAATGACTGGTATGAGGCAGAGACAAAATGATGTGTGGTAGATTTAATTATGCACAAAATCATAAAAAAATCAAATTTGGAGAGGAAGGTGAAACAGTACACTCAAATACTCCAGAGTTTGAGTTCTCATCGAGGTAGATCTTCCTTCCTGTCATGCTGATAACAAGACTGATGATACTCTATAATGTCTTTTCATGCAATCATTTAAAGGGTTCATCCAATGTGATAGGCTCTTCCTCACTTTCTCTTGATATCATGACGATAACAATGGAGGATGTGGGATAACCTTTGACTCTTGCCATAAGAGCAGACCGTTTTTTCTTTCTCCCATCAGACATTAATAGCAACCTCTGTTAAACTTCTTGGTAAATACTTAATTGTAATGTATTATAGCCCATCCCTACTCACCATGTGCCTCCCCATTCACCTTTGGGTGATGCTGAACTTTATTTCTTTGGCCATTGTAATGTTCTGTGACTTACATTCATGTAACACCTAATGTCACTGGAAAAATTGTTGTCATAAATATGGATCTTGTTTCAGGAAGAAATTTGGGGACTATAAAAGAACTTTATAGATACCCCCAAAGCAAGCTCATTCTGCTCCTTATATTCAATTCTGGACTTACCTATTTGCCTGTATTTTGTGAATCTATGTCTATATTCATACATATACACATATATAATATATAAAGAATATATAAATATATGCATATATAAATATGCATATAAACATGCAATAATGTGTGTAAATCATTACTATTAAACATATTAGGATTTATATAAATAAACATTAATATTTGTAAAGCACTATATAAAGCAATTCAGCACAAATGAAAAAGGAAAACAGTCCTCTTTTCATGGAGCTTGGAGACAACAGATATATGCAATACAGAAGAACAGTTTGTGATGCATTTTCTTTAATGTCACATAAAACCATATTGGTTTCTGATGTTGAACCCTTTGGGAATGCCAAAGACTTTAATGGTCAGAATTTTCTTTTCAAGAGTCTTCAGTATCTCTGACTGCTAAAGAGGCAATTACTTTCAGAAGAAGGAGCCAGGTCACATTTTTACAAGTGTTAATTTCTTGCATTATAGCTACTGTGGTCAGACTGGTAAGAGGGCATGTAGTCTGGGAGGAATGAATGTTCCCTGGACCCTTGGGCTTACATGTCTAGTATTGTCAATTAGCCAATAGTGGTTGTTGTTGTTGTAAATAGTAGTTGCTTTCTATTTTTCTTTGTGATGGTTATAAAAACCATCCTAAAGGTAGGGCCTATGATCTTGGGGACATTACTATTCTTAGGGGTCTAAGGCTCAGGCTCATGGGCTATCTACATTAGAGACTTTATACCATGAATATTTTCTTTGGGAAAAATATTTGGAAAGTGCTGGGTGTGTTGAGCCCTGAGTTACATTATAGAAAATCACATTGACGTGAAAGTCATTTCTAAATCAACTTCATGTTGAGGTTGTTGTGTTGAGCTGTGCTAACTTATTGGAACAAAGATCAAAATTATAACAAAACTATAGGAAAGAATATCAGTGAGAAAAAAGATATGGCATAAAATTTAAATTGTTCTCACCTAAACTACTTAAAGAAATTATAGATACTAAAAAAAGAAATAGATGGCAGAAGGGAAATTGACTTTGAGTATAATTGTTTATATCAAAGATTAATATAAATAAGTTGTTATTAGCACAAAGAACCACTTTAGTTAGCAAATCCTTGACCTCCTTGCTAAGGAGGAAGACATGGCAGCAAATGGTATGACTGATTTAGTGTGTGAACATGTTTGTAAAATCTTAAAGAGAACATTATTGGCATTTTTGTTTGTTAAATATCAGTAAGCAAAGACAGTTAACTTCTGTTTGAAGAAAGCTTGATGAGAGATCTGCTAAGAAAAAAAAAAACACCTCATGTGCCTTTAAGAATGGGATGGGAAGGAGGATTGCAAACAGTTTAAAGGTGGAAAAGATCTTCAAACATTTTTATAACAACTCTTTTTGCTGTCAAAGACACTGAAGCTACCACATTGGAACAACCATTACTGAATCACAAGGCACTAAAAATACTACTAAACAAAACACAGGTGGGAAAACAAAACAGAAAACAAAAAACAAAAAACAAAAAAAAACCAAAACAAAAAAAAATCTAGTTGGTGCAGTGGACAGAGTCAGAAAGACCTGAGTTAAAATCTGACTCAAATACTTACAAGTTGTGTGACCCTGGACAAGTCATTTAACCTCCATTAGCTTCAGATTCCTCATATGTAAAATAGGGATGACAAAAGCATCTTTCTTCCAGGGTTGATATGAGGATCAAATGAGATTACATTTGTAAAATGCTTAGCACAATGTCTGGCACTTAGTAGGTAACATACATGTTTATTCCCTCCACTTCCCTTCCAAATATATGGAGAAAAGATGTTTGTGTTGGAAGTGACATAATTTTGATGGCACTGGAGGACTGGTTTTCAAAGTATCTGAAACAAGTAATATATGAAAATCATAAAAACAAACAAAACTTGGTCTTTAATTCCCACCATCCCCACCCTCGGTGACTAAGAGTACATGAGTTCAATACTTATTCATATGCCCACTTTCTCATCTATATAAAAATCTTGTCAGGAAAAATTTACATGTGTGTCTGGGATATCCTTGATTAGTAAAGAATTAACCATTTTTTGCAGTTGATTTTCAAGAATAAATAATATATTTATAATCAAATGATTGGTTGAAAGTTGTAGAGACTACAAGATTCCACTGTGTTCATTGTTGGTTGACTATATATTAATAATATATATTTTAGACACACCTATATATACAGACATGTATATGATACTACACTTATGTGTGTGTATATATATATATATATATATATATATATATATATATATATATGCAGTATTATATGTGTCTATTTAAATGTTCAGTTTACTCAGTGGGGCAAAATATCAGACTTTCCCCCATAAGGATAGAGCTTATCCCTCTTATAAGGAATCACACAATATTCCTGGAAATATATAAAAACAGAGATAACCTTATTCAGTGACCCTTTAATAATGAATATCAAGTGAGTCACAGACCAGTGATATATGTGCTTGCCAAAGGTGTGTACCAGAGACATTCTTGAGACACTAGTTCTCAGATGATGTTTGCTTATTTACATTGAGTCTGAAATTCTAGGACCTACTAAATGAGATCCATAGTTATTCAAAACAATACCCTTCAAGTAAAATCAATATAATATTCAGACCTTTTAAAATAAAGTGAAATTAGAATAATATAGACATAGACAAGGAATACAAGGATGGGGAGGGGGTGAGATTTGTTTTTAAGAGAGGGAAGAAAGATATATCCTGTCACATGTTATGTGGAAGTAGGTAAGACTTAGCATTATCTATAGGATGGTCAAACTGACCATTAGACATTTAATATCTATGATGAATCTTTGACTCAATTTTTCATTTTGCAACTATTTTTATTAAAGACCTTCTGAAAAAGCCTGTGTTTCTTACAGCCTGAAATGGTCAGAGGAATCTGATAGAAGAGATCTTTCTAAACCATTTGTTTTCAATGGGAAATGATAATGTGAGTGGAAACAAAACAAAACAAAACAAAAGACCATCTTTTTTTTTTTACTTTCCAATGGAAAGTTGAATTAAAAAAAAAGCACTAATAGGTAATTTAGACAAGGTAAATTACAGCTTAAATTTTATTTTCAATTAAAAACCATTCTGTAATTAACAAATAAAACCAGCATTTTCAGAGTAGAAAAAGAGGATTGTACATGAAATAGTTAATCTCCATTATGTACAGCTCACTTATAACTTGTACCTTTCAAAGTTGTTCTGCTTCTTTGTGACTTGTTCTCCCCTTTGTTTTCTTTTCTGAAGTAAAAATGCATCAAATGTCTTTGTACTAAAAGACCCATAATATTCCCATCTCATAAACTCTATTTATTTTTACCAAATGTCTTTTTTAAGCTATGTTGGATGAGACTGTGATATAGCAGCTAAGGACTTGCTTTTGATACCATTAAGATGCAGGTTTAAGGCCTGTCTCTGATCCCTAAAGGCCATTTGACCTGGCCCAGGTGTTTAATCTCAGGCAACTCTTGAGGCCAATGTTGTTAAATACAAATAGAAATGGAGGCCGCTAATCTATAAATAAGGATTCTTGCTAGCTACATATTGGCTTAATTTTAAAATGTTATATTACTTGTTTTATTATATTTTATTTAATATTTAACTAATTACATTTTAATCTGGTTCTGGCATCTTGAGAGTGTTAGGGGATCCATTTGGTCACGTGGTTCTACATTTGACACCTCTCTTCTAAGATTATAAGTAGTAGAGAAGGTGCCATTCTTCACTGACAGAAGAAGTTTCCTCATCTGGGAGGTTAGGGAACCTGTGACATCAAGGCCACATGTGGCCCTCTAGATCCTCAAGTGGCCCTTTGACAGAATCCAAATGGCCATACTTGAGGATCTAGAAGGCCACATATGACTTTGAAGCTACAGGTCCTCTAACCCCTGTCTTCAACTGAAGAAATCACAGATCCAAGCCATTTCTCTATATTAGAACACATTCCATGAAGTTTTTTTTTGTTGTTGTTATTGTCCTAATTTGACTAATTAAACTAAATAAATAAAAAAAGCACAACTGTAAAAAATTAAGAATAGGATAAAAATGTGATGAAACTTTCTAGATTCATCATACATCATGGTATATGTGTTAAATAATTCTCGTAGATAGTTATAAAACCTAAATGTGGGTTTTATTTTGGATAGGCAAATGTATATACTTCAGTGAGGTTGAATGAACAGAATGCTCCTAAGAGCTTCAGACAGAAGGCAAGTGTGCCAGTTGAGTGGGGGCAAGAAATAAAGAGGAGAGGGGGCTAGTGAAGGAAATAGAAGATTACACCAAGGATGACTGGATTCAGGTTGGAGTAGCTACAATTGCATAAATACACTAATTGGCCTCAAGAAGAGCTTCCTAAAATATCTTGAAAACAAGGGACAGTATGGGGAAAGTGATCTGAGTATTATATGTACAAGAAAGAGAGAGACAAATTGATTGAGACACAGAGACAGGTTTTTCAGAACCCAGAAGGGAAATAAGACCTAGGTAGAGATTTGCCTTGTCAGTAACTAGGGGTGAGATAAAGAGAGTCAGACTGAGCTTGGACTCAGGCTAGAAACAGGAACAGAACTAGGAAATGAATCTGAGAAAATTGCTAGAGCCAGAGTCATTGAATTTGTGGCAACCTGAGCTAAATGTTGAGACTTTGCATTTGTAATAGCCAGATTGATTTTGTATACCTTTATATACCTATATATCAATGGCCATACATTGGGGGTATACTTTTTTTTAAATTTTCCTTCTAACTGAGTAACTGGGGGCACTGTGGAAAGGTACATGAGGAAAGGAGAAAGGAATAATTGCAACAGCATGGCCTTTGTAGAAGGAAATCCTGAGCCCTGAGGAAATGTTACCAGTAGCAGAATGCTGGGCAGCCTTTGGGCATGCCCTGGGCCCCAACATCTTTGTACACTTTTGTAAACACATACTCACCACATATGTTAAAGAGAATAGGAAATAGTTTTAGTGGTGACTTGGGAAAAGCCTCAGCAAGAAGGTTTGCTGAAGTCTGATTTAAGATGTGTGTGGTATTTTTTTTTAAGGGAGGCTTATTTGGTGGATGGGAAAAGGAGAAAGAGGTTTATCACATAATAATAATCATGGACATATGTTTATAAAGAATGTTTCCCAGCACAGTCATGAATAATTGGTAGTGCAAATGTTACTATCTACATTTTATTGATGAGGAAGTTGATGTTTCTGTGTCCTTCAACCTTGCTATACACATAGCCTTAAGCTTGTAGGCTTCTCTTGCTTTGATCTTTGCTGCTGCTACAAAGGTTCTCTTTCCCTTCTCAAATTTTCCTGATGCATTTAGTCTACACGTCTTTGTTCTTAGCATGTCCTATCCTATTATACTCATAGACATGAATGGTGTCAGTCAGTATGCATTTATTAAGCACCTACTATGTGTCAGATTCTGTCCTATATACTGAGGATAGAAAGAAAGGTAACACAGTCTCTGACTTCGAGCAACTCACAATGTAATAGGAGAAATTACATGCAAAAAATATGTATAAACAAGTGTACTGGGTAAATAATAAATAATTATAACTCCTATTCCAAAGCCCTTTGGTATGAGACTCTTTCCTTACAGGTAGAGAAGAATGGTCTGCCCTATATAAGGGGCAGAGTGTTGCTGGCAAGAGGTGAGAGCTTCAGTTCTTAGCCAGTGCCTGGACTCTTCACTAGAAAGTCTCCAATTAGAACTCTCTAAGGGAGAGTCTTTTTCAAGCATCTTCTTTTTTGACTATGGAGTCAAATTGGCTTCCAGCTTCAAGAAAGGAAGATGGAAGAGACCAACACCAATCACTTCAGGATGCTGAAGGAAAAGATTTGGGAAGACATGAGACAAGCTGACTGGCCCCATTATATCCCTATTCCCAGTTTGCTACATTAGAGATTTGGGGGAATTTCCCCTTGGGTGAGCTGAATTGTATCAGCCCCAATGAGAAAGCTCCTTCATTCTGTATTGTCTGGTATATTTTCTCCTATGTTTACCTTCTCTAATTTCTTTTTTACTATCATTTGGATAAATGAGTTTATTTGCTATTTACTATATATATATATATATATATATATATATATATATATACATACATACATACATACACACACACACACACACACACACACACACACATATATATATTCATTATGGAAGTGGCGTTAGGTGGGGAAGGAGTCAAGCCTTGGATATAGAGCTTAAGGTCTCCCTTTTCCCCCAGAAATGAAGTTAGATGGAACATAATAATATAATCCAGACTGGTAATATTTAATGGAGCAGATAGATATATTTCTAGCCTAGTACTTCCTCTCTCTGAGGGGAGCAGAGAGATGACTTCTGGCTCTAGCCTCCTGCTTCTTCTCCTGGCAGGAATGAGTTTTCCTTGGAGAAGGATGGGAGGAGAAGAGGCTAGAAATATCTGTTCTGCCTCTCACTCTATGTGACAGCCCCGCTAAAGTCAACTGCAAGTCATGTCATAATTTCCCTGATGCCATGGTCTGCTTTGAAAACAAAGGACAAACACAACAATCTCTACTCAGGCAGGGCCCACTCTTCTATCCTTACATTTGATAGCGGAAAGGCTTAACAATTAGGAGGAACTAGGGGATTGGGAAAGTACAAGATGGGATTTTATCTGGGGCATAAAGGAAGCAACGGAAGGCAAGAGGCAGAAATGTGGAAGAGAATATTCTAGGCATTGGAGACAACCAGAAAAAATGTTCTGAGCAGAAGGATAGAGTGTCTTGTTCAATAAAGAGAGTAAGTTTTGAGGTATAAGATGGAAGGAGTCTAGAAAGAAGGACCAGATGAAATTATGAAGGTCTTTGAATGCTAACCAGAGGATTTTTTATTTGAAAGTGTGGGCCACATTTGCTAGCACACGGAAATATCTAACTTATACTGTACGTGCCCATAATCATGCTTCTAGATGTATTTGGTACACGTCACTTCCTTGTTTTAGGTTATAAGCTCATTGATAGCAGGTACTGGGCTGCTTTCCCCTTCATATCCATGACAGCTACCCCAGAGCCTTGAACATTTTTGCTGTTGGGATTTCATAGCTATAGGAAGCCCCCAAGTATGCATAAATTCCCTCTTCCAGTGTGGATCTGCAATTTATATTCCTGGAGAGATTCCTGGGAGAAAGAGAAGTCACCTTGCCTCGGGACCCATAATCACTACATGACAGAGGGAATGGCCTTGAGTCTGGTACTCTGACTCCTTGGCCCATTATTTATCCACTATTCTCAGCTGTCTTTACTTCTGGGGTATTCCCAGGCAGTCTCTTTTTCCAAGTACTACCATTACAACTAGTAAGTGATTACTAGTTTGTTGAATTGAGCTTAATGAAACTGAGAACCAGAAAGGTTGGGAACTGTTTATATTTGCACAGCTGACTTTTGAGGGGTGTGTGTGTGTGTGTGTGTGTGTGTGTGTGTGTGTGTGTGTGTGTGTGTAAATCCATCTACTAAGACACACAAGAACTATGTGAGTACAACTACAAAGCACTTTTTATGAAAATTACGATAAATCTAAATAATTGGAGAAATATTCATTGTTCGTGGGTAGGTTAAGCCAATATAATAAAAATGGCAATACTACTTAAATTAATTTACTTATTCATTGTCATATCATTCACATCATGAAACCATTACTCTATCAAGCTAGAAAAAGTAATAATGACATTTATCTGGAGGATAAAAATATTAAAAATCTCAAGGGAAATAATGAATAAAGCCACAGTAATAATTGCAAGTATTTATATTTCACTTTAAGGTTCGCAAAAACTTTACAAATGTTATCTTATTTTGTCTTCACAACAACCCCAAGAGATAAGAAGTGTTATAATCCCCATTTTATAAGTGTGGTAATTTTATAAGTGTGGCAGACCAAAGTTAAGAGATTTGCCCAGGGTCACAGAGTTAGTAGTATCTGAGTCAGAATTTGAACTCAGGTCATCCTAATTCGAAGTCCAACATTCTTTCCACTCTCTCACCTAGTTACACCTGGAGAGGAAGAGGGTTTAGCAGTACTAGACCTCAAACTATACTGCAAAATAATAATCAGTTGAACAGATTAGGTACAAAGAAGGAATGAAGGAAGGAAGGAAAGAAAAAAGCAATGAATGAGTGAGAGAAAGAAGAAGGAAAGAAAAAAGAAAGGCAACATGGATTTATTAAGTACTTACTACATGCTAGGTGCTGTGTTAGGCACTCAGGATACAAATAGAAGCAAAAAGAAAGATAGTGTCCTCCAGAAGCTTATATTCTAATGAAGGCAAGTGAATACATAAGAAGATTTGAAAAGGGTGGAGCTAGGGAATGAAGGTACTCCATGACAGGGCATGGTTTTGAGGTCCAGAGGAAGTCAGAATCATGTCCTCAGAGCCTCTGCAAAAGAAAAAAGGCTAGAGGAGAAGCTCACCAATGGGTGAAAAGGGGTGGGTAGGCCTTAGAGAGGGATATTCCATGGTGAATGGACCTGGGGTGGTGTATGTTGTTCCAGGTCAAGGAGGCCCTAGGCTTGGAGGAAAGTTCCAGAATGGGCTGATAGTGGCGGAGGTATGGTTCTGAATTTCAGAGGAAGTCAGGAAGAGAATGGCAGTGGAACCCTAGTATCCAACAAAATCAAAGGCTCCAGATACTGGAGTGATGAGTCACTATTCAGGGGGCCAAAAAAAGCTATGGGGAAAACTGGAAAGCAAACTGGTAGAAGTTAGATGAAGACCAATACCTTATGCTATACACAAAGATCAGCTCAAATGAAAAGATGACAGTCACATCATAAACAAGTTAGAGGAAGAAGGAAGAAATCCTCAGATCTTAAAATACAGGTAGAGCTCATGGCCAAACAATGGCTAGAGAACATCACGGCTGTTTACATTTTAAAGGATTTTGCACAAAAAAAACACCAGTGCAGCTAAAATGAGAAGGGAGACAATTAGGAAAAGAAAAATCTTTGTAGAAAATTTCTCTGAAAAAAGTCTAATCTGTAGGATATAGAAGAAACTGATTCAAATGAATGTAATTCCTCAGTTCACAAAGAGTCAAAAGATATAAACAGGTAGTTTGTAGTGAAAACATCTAAGCTAACAACAATCTTATGATAAAAATGGCCCAAATCTCTAATAATAAGTGAAATAAATATTAAAGTAACGCTAAGATTCTATTTCATACCTATCAGATTGGCAGAGTTAATAAAAAGAAAATGAAATAAAGGGGTTTTAAGAAAGGTTTGTTCTTTATGAATTGCTATGGTCAAAACTCCCCTCGTTGTTTCTGGTCAAGCTTCTGGTGACAAGCACCTCCAATGCATGTTAGACTGGTCCTCAGTATGGAGCTCATTACATTCCCAAGTACAACCCAAATCAGATGGTTCCTATCCAATTTTAATGTGTTGGTGTATACATATATATATTTATATATATATATATATATGTTAATAAGAAAAGAAATAATGTAAACATTTGTTGTTTTCCAAGTCAGTATGTGGCCCGCAGGGATCCTTATTATGGCTTAATGACCCCCTATTTTTATTTGAGTTTGACACCATCATAAGATAAGAATCTCTCTCCAGCTGGTCATAGATTTGTAATGTTTAGTGATTAAATAATTCTGAACCTTGTATATGTTTTTCATTTTCTGTTCTATATTTATCTAACTTGTGTTTGTCTTAGGACAGTGCCTTAATAAATGCTTATTGACTGATTGACTTCTACTCTAGATTGTAGGGTATTCTTGGCCTTCCTACCTTGGTAGGAGGTCTTTAAACACTCTTGGTCACGTTTGAATATGATTATGCTGACACCTTTCTTTCAATAAAGAAATTGGTTCATTTTTGTAAAAATCCCCAAAGAAGGCTCATCCACTTTCTTGTTGATTCATCCCAGTGATGATGGGTTATTTTGGTAATGCTTAATATTCATTTTTGTATTCTTCATTTTATTGTTTAATGTGTTAATTGATTAGATGTGGCTCCTGCTACTTGGAGAATAATTAAAGTGAATTGAAAAGGGAACAGATTTCATAATTGGCCAGAGTGTTCAAGATATCACGCATGTGATTCACAGTTATGATGTGGAATTTAATCTACTAATGAATTTGTTGCCTGTTATTTCCAGGCAGAGAGCATTTTGAAAATATTAGGGTTCTTCTTCCTCCTTCACATGAGTAATCACTTTTTATAAAGAAAACAATGATGACATCTTGATTCCTTTAAAATCCTTGCTGTCATAAATAAGCAAATGGAGAATGAAAGATGAAATTCGATGATGTATAGCTTCATGTGATTGAAAGTTATTTCAACTGATTTAATAACTGGGACAGGTTGAAGCAGAGATTTTGATTGGAATTTTCTAGACTTTATTTTTTATTTTTTTAAAAAAAATTGGTCATTCATATTTGTAATTTCACGATTACAGAGAACTTCTAATTAGAAAAGAGATCTGGAACTGTTCCACAATTAATAGTTGTAGGCAATAAGAAATAAGGTGACTTACTCAGGGTTACACACAGCTAATGTGAATCAGAGGCCTAGTCTTCCTGACTGCAAGATCTCCATTAACTATGCTTATTTTCATTGTATAAATTATTATTATTATATGATCAAACTATTGATACAATTAATATCAAGCTATTAAAATTTTTATTACAAATTCTCCTATTAATATCCATTGGAGCAGGGTTGACTTGGCTTACACATTTGAGTGATCCACAGAAATAATCCTATCCCACACCTATATTTTGATACTTTGAAAGAGCCATGATTTCGTCTGTGTGGATATTTCTTGAACCAACCTAAATCACATTCCCTCCACACCTTCACAAATAGTTCTCCATGAATTACAGTGGCCACTATGTTAGTGATGATACTCTCCACATTTAGCAAGGACAATCCTGACATAACAGATGCACAGTCTCTTGTCCACAATGTTAAGGACAGTTCTACCTTGGTATAGTACCCAACAAAGACTGAACTCTGAAACAGTAATCTTTTTTTTTTTTTTAAATCAAATGCCTTATTAACTTCTAGTTTACATCATTCATTTCTGCAAGATTTTGAGTTACAAATTGTCTCCCCATTTTCCCCTACCCACCACCCCAAAATAGTAATTGTACTGGGTATCCCGTCCTCCAGTCTGCTCTCTCCCATATCCTCCCCCATGCTCCCTCCAATTTTCCAGTAGGGCACAGTGGATCTCTATGCCCCAGTGCCTGTATATCTCACTGCCCAGTTACATGTAAAATAATATTAATAATAGTATATATATGTATATATATATGTATACACACACACATATATATGTGTATATATATATATATATATATATATATATATATATATATATATTTAAACATTTGATTTTAAAACTTTGAATTCCAGATACATTCCCTTCCTCCCTTGTCACCCACCCTTACTGGGAAGATAAGCAGTTCGGTATAAGTTGTACATATGTAACTATGCAAAACATTTCTATAGTGGATATATTGTAAAAGACTGACTATATTTCCCTCCCTCCTATCCTACCTCCCACTTGTTCTATTCTCTACTTTGATCCTGTCCCTTTACAAAAGTGGGTGCTTCGAACTTGCCTCCACCCAGCCTGCTCTCCCTTCCATCATTCCCCCCTCTCATCCCCTTCCCCCCTAACTCTCCTGTAGGGTGAGATACCCTATTTAGTGTGTATGTCATTCCCTCCATAAGCCAAATTCAATGAGAATAAGGTTGACCCATTCCCTTTTGCCTTCCTATTCTTCCCCTCCATTGAAACAGTAGTCTTGAAGAACCTTAAGCCTGTGTTTTAAATTTCACATGTATGAAAGAGCAGAGTTTCAAGAGGATGCCCAGCTAATCTTTCCAGTATCTAGGCATCTTTAAATATTGACTATAAGTAGCTCTAATTAATTGGGCACCTAATTAATTAGGTAGCGCAATAGATAGAGCACTGGGTTTGGAATCAGGAAGGCTTGTCTTCATGAAGTTAAATTCAGCCTCAGATATTTATTAGCTGTGTGACACTGGGCAAGTAATTTAATCCTGTTTTCGTCAGTTTCCTCATCTGTAAAATGATCTGGAGAAGGAAATGACAAACCACTATACTATCTTTGCCAAGAAAACTCCTAATGGGGTCAGGATGAGTCAGAGGCAACCAAATGACAAAAAGTCTAATTAAACTTGCTTAGGCACTACCTACATTTAAATGACTTCATTTTAATCTATAAAGTCTAATGAAAACTTTTCAATCACTGTTATTTTCATCATAATTCTTTGGACATTTCTTTCCCTTCCTTCTCTTTTCTTTTTATATGTTATAAACAGATGGCATATGCTCTAATCTTTTGCTTCTGCTTCTACTTTTTTTAAACTTTGTTTTAATTCAGAAAGTTCTTTCCAGATTTCTTCATATTACTCCACTTGCTTATCTTCATTGCATTATACTTAGTATTCCATTATATTAGTATACAACGATCTATTCAACCACTCTCCAAATTTTGGGACATTTATGTTTCTTCCATTTTTAAAGTTTTTGATATATACAAATAACTTTCTAGTAGATTCAGGTTGATTCTTATATATGTAAGACCAGATGTTAAACATTTCAGAATCTTAGATTTAGAGAACTTAGAGAATATATAGTCCAATCCTCTTGTTTTCAGAAGAGGAAACTGAGTCACAGGGACATTGTCAGTCAATATCCTCAAGGTTAGACATCTTAGAAAGGGGCAGACCCAGGATGCTGTTGTTATTATTATTATTATTATTCCAACCTGAGCCTCCTGACTCCAAACAAAGTGCTCTTTCCACTGTGCCACACAGCTCCAAGGTTTGCAAAGCATTTTACATGTTTTTGACAATCTGATCCCACTAACACCAAGAGTCAGTTGTAAAAGACATGATCATTCCCATGTTATAGACAAGGAAACTTAGATTCAGCAAAGTTGTGGCTTCTCCCAATTCCACAGCTACTGTTGGAAGCAGGATTTCAACCCAGGTCGTCCTAATTACAAATCTAGTATCCTCTCTATTACAGCATACTTCTTTCACAGGATGAGAAGATGTATATGTTCTAATTGATACCTACCAACATGAAGGAAAACAAAGTTTCAGTTGCATAGGGACAGATAGTGGTGAAAGATGGAGCAGAGAATGTGTATGTAATCTGCTAGAGGTTCAGTTAAGGCAGCATCTTATTTATCTTTATTTTGTCCCAGCACCAGTCAGCACAGCAACACATACTGGGTACATGGTAAGAAGATAGATTTTCAATGGCAGTTCAGTTGTCATTTCCTAGCCTCCTTTCCACAGTGTAATTGTCACTGCCCACTGCAGGTCTTATACTTCTGAGCGTTCTATGCACATCACTCCTTTCTTGCTCTTCTCTGTAGAAGTTGTTAATATTACTTCACCACAGGAAGTCCAAAAGAATAGTATCTTTCACTTGGCATGTTTTTATAAAGATTGCCAAAGCCTATTGAGACATTCCATGTCCTTGACTGATAATACAAATGATGCTCAAGGAACTCTCCCTTTTCTTATGCTATAAAAGGAAGTCAAGTAATGTATATAAAAGGGAAATTGTTTCTAGAAATAAAAATTGTCCTTTATTCAGATGACCTGAAGAGAATGGACAGTGGGACTTGTTCATTTCTGTTAACACTTTATTCCCTTTCTATATAATAAAGGCAATTTTTCAATACATAAGCATGAAGAAAATAAGCAACTGTTTCTTCATAAGGGACAGAGAAGATAATTTTTCCTCATTCGCTCTAACAATTGCTACCCAGACACAATTTTTGTTTCTTAGGAGAGTTTTATTTATGGATTACTTTATAATTGCATAAAGAACATCTTTTTTGGTTTTGTTTCCATAAAGAGGTTGCAATCTACATTTAAAAAAAAAGAAATACTTCCATTTCAATTCACTCTAAGCATTCACTTAAAATGAGATGGTGATCAGACAAAAATGATCCTTGGTGTGGCCTCTCATTTGCTAAATGACTAACCCTGCTTGGTTTATGGTTCAGTACAAGATTATAACCATGAGCTGTGGCCCTTGACTGCAAACGAGGTTCTTCGGATGTGCTTTGAGCAAAAGAACAGAGGCTTCATTTCAAATGAAATTGAAATTCCCAGGTCGGAATGTCCCCTTCTACCCTTCTAAAGTATGCCAGGGGCAGAAAATAGACTAAACATCTATAGCAGGAAATCCTGTGAGTTTGCTACTCTGAAGACCAACACAGAGCTTAGATAATCCCTTTCAGGTCTGGTTCAGATTTCAGAATTCTGTGGAGAAAGAATTGCATTATGGATGGTATACATGACTCAAGAGTCAAGAAGACCCGAGTGCAAATACCACCTTTGACATTTCTTAACTGTGTGATCATGAAAAACCTTTCAATCTCAACTTCCTCGTTTGTAAAATCTTGATGATAGCCCTTGGTACCTACTACAGATAGGGTTTTTGTGAAGTTCAATGAATGCGAAAGATTTTGTAAAGTCTTGTTAGTAACATGGTAATTATTTTCATCTATGAAAGAAAAAGCACGCACTTCTTCATGGGATATATAAATATCTTTTATCGTATCTTGAAAGCCTCTTTCCCTACATACTAAGGCAATAATGTGTTTCAAGTCACTTCTGTACATTTATATCTTGTAAGCCTCCTTTGAAATTAGTTTTGAATTAACGGGTCTTATTGTTCAGTCATTTCAATTGTGTCCAACTCTGTGGCCCCATTTGATGTTTTCTTGGCAAAGAGATTAGAGGGATTGCCATTTCCTTCCCCAGCTCATTTTTGGGAGAAGAAACTGAGGCAAACAGGGTTATTAAGTGACTTGCCCATCATCACACAGTAAGTATCTGAGGCCAGATATGAATTCAGGGAAATAAAACTTCTTGACTCCAGGCCTGGCTTTGGCTCTATCCACTGCTCCATCTAGTTGTCCATTGACTACTCTAAAATTCACTTATTTCAGTATTATCCCATTTTAATTAATCTGTAATACTCATATAATTTCCTTTTTGTTCTCTATTTTATCCTCTCTCTCTCTCTCTCTCTCTCTCTCTCTCTCTCTCTCTCTCTCTCTCTCTCAGATATACTACCATATATTTTGTTATTTGGTCATTCCAGTTGGTCCTTCCTGGAGTCAGAAAGATCTGTATTGAAATACAGCCTCAGTCATTTACTAATGGTATGACCCTGGGCAAGTCATTTAACCTTTGTCAGCCTCAGTTTCCTTAGCTATAAAATGGGGATTATAGTAGTACCCACTACATAGGCTTGGTATGTGTATGAAATAAGATATTTGTAAAGCACTTAGTATAGTTACTGTCACCTAGTACATGCTTAATAAATATTTGTTTCCTTTCTTCTTTAGAGTGTATAATAATTTGCCTATAATTGATTGATGTTAGCCCATTATTGGTCATTAAGCAAAAAATTTTAAGTACACTTTAGATAACCACTGTTTCACTTTTTGTGATATTTGCTTGATTTTTCCCTCATCATTCTTCATCATCTGCCCCTACCCTATAGCCCAAAACATTGTTTGCTTTATCTTTCTGGTGCAACTAGAACTGACATTTCCTTTCCATCAGTGAAAGGAAGTTATTCTCTATATTTGGGCATGTTACCAATTGCCTATAAGTTCTATATCTGCCTCCCTTCATTCATTTATTGGAAAAACATGACATGCTGTAGGGCCTCTTTAGCATTTTGCAGACACAGACCAACAACCTGGTAATAATAGAAGAGCTCATATGAGAAAATTAATTTGCTTCTATGAAAAAAATTAATTCTCTCCAAGGGAAAATGTAGCCTGCAGTAAAGATAATGAGCATTTGTATATCTGTGATTCTTTAAAAACCATACAGTTTAATGTTTTTCCCATAGCATAACAATACCTTTGGGCCCTTCAAAATTATTTTTTATCCTCCCCTCCCCTCCTACTCCAGGTAAATAAGTTAAGAAATTGGGGAACAGAAAAAAAGGGTTTTCTTTTCTGCTTACAGTCGCTTTTCCAGATAAATAGCAAAGGGGAATTCAAGTTTCTTCACAATTTTACCCAGTAAGAGGCCAAAATTGGTTTGGAAGCGTGTGTGTGTGTGTGTGTGTGTGTGTGTTTCTAATGATCAGAACAAAGTTCTAAAATAGATTTTTCCTTGGTGTTTTGTTCTGTTTATTACGGAAAATAAATATCTGGAAGAATGGGCATTTTGTGGAACTGTAGGTCCTTTGGTTCTGGAGAGAACTGAGACTATGAAAACCTATGAGAACCATGAAAGGAAAACATGTACACACCCAATTCTTCAGAAACTTTTGGGAAAACTGAACAAACAAATGGAAGGAAAACCAGTTAGAGACCAGAGCTTCTCCTTTGATATGTATTACCAATAAGTTGCTGATTATGAGCAAACACGTTTGATTCCAGAGGAGGCATCAGTCCAGGTGTTTGGATATCATAATTTTCCCATCTTTATAAATAGAATTTAAGCGAAAGTTTTTGTCTCTTGAAAACAGACAGAATTTCCCAAGTTCCCACAGAAATCAAGTTCAAACTCTTTCATTTCAGTCTTGAACTCTCAAACCCTAACTTGTTCCTAATTTTCCCCACATCAAAACATTTATTGTAAGGGTGCCTTTGCTTTGAAAAGATTTCTTCCCCATGGCACTGTGTGTACTTGTACAGAAAATATTTGTCTTTATTCTTCATCTCCATCTCTATCTTTCTGCCCCCTCCCCATAGTTTCCTTGTGTCATTGGGTAATTTATTGCATTCTTTGCCTGATCATACATGCAGCTTGGCATCAAACTGCCAGAACACTAAGCCGGAGAAAGTCATGATTCAACAAGCTGGGCAGCGCCGACCATGGATCCTCTGCACAGTCCATTTGAATGGGGCTTTTTTGAACTCCTAACCCATTCTAGGCCTGAGGAAGAAGCTAAAAACGGAAAAACAAAACAAAAACAGGGAGACCTGGGTGGGCCTACCTGCCTGGGAAGATCATTTTTTCAAGGCACAGGCTTTAGAAAGAGAAGATAGCCCTTGATTCTGAGGCATTCCCCAGAAGGTGAAATGTAATGTGGTAGTTTTGGAGTTGAACACAAATCTGACTCTATATCTGAAGTGCAAACATACCACAGCCTGGCAGGTGCCAAACAAAAACGTTCATCTCATGTTGCATACATCAGCCAACAGAGAAACATTTATACCACTGAGACAATTTTCAAGGCCAGTTTCACTTTTGAAAACACTGTAACTAGAGTCAGAAGACCTGAGCTTGAGTTTTTTCTCTTCCAGTTTCTAGCCACTAACTTCTCTGTGCCTCAGTTTCCTCTTTTGTGAAACAGGGTGCTGTGGATTGAACTAGATGAACTCTTAAGTACAAGCTCTCAATCTAGGAACCTGAGACATGAGAAATCATAATAATAGTTAATATTTAGAAAGTATATTAAAATTTACCAAACATTTTATACATGCTATTTCATTTTATCCTTATAACTACTCAATAAGATGAGTGCTATTATTGCACCCATTTTACAGATGAGGAAGCTGAGACTGAGAGAGACTAACGTGACTTGCCAAGGATGACACAATTCGTAGGTGGTGACAGAATTTAAAGTCAAGTGACTTGCATCCTGTATTCCATCATAGTTGCTAGAACACAGTTAAGTACTTAATAAATCTTTATTGATTGATGTCACCTAACCACCTAATACTAATTCACCTAATTTCCTTTCTTTTGTGGAGTTGAGAATATATTCCATAGGTTATAAGTGTGGTCCAGGGGATCCCTAAGACTCTTTCAGGGGGTTCATGAGGCCAAAACCAATTTTTTACAAGAGTACTGACATGTTTTCATTTCTAATATGGTAACTATCTATAGATTTAACGCAAAAATGGAAGCTCTTTGGGGTCCTCGAAATTTTTTAAGAGTGTAAAGAGGTCCTGAGATGTTTGAGAATCACTGATCTACTCTAAATGTTCTGGTATTATTAAATTTACTTCCTTCCTCAGTTAATCCTATAACAATCCTCAGTCTCTCCTCTACTTTTTTTTTCATTTCCTACTTTATATTATACTTACCTGTACATGTGAGTTACAGGCACAAGAAAGTTCCTTGACGTAAGAAGTGTTTTGTAGAAGAGTCATTATATCCTTATCATTTATTTTGTTTGTCCCCTTATGCTTTTTGCAGACTTTGATTGTTTTGTTTTTTGTGATTTCATCTTTGGGGAAGACTTCCTCTGCCTAGGCAGGCCAGCAATTTGTTTGTAATGTATAATCTTAGAGAACTACCTGGGGCTCTGAGATGTTTCCATGGTCACAGAGCCAGTGTGTGTTAGAGGAAGCCCTTGAACTCAGGTCTTTCTAACACTAAGCCTGTGACCTGTTCACTAAGATAGGGCAAGTCTTTAAATTTGCACATTAAATAGGTATTTAATGAATGTTTGCTTAATTAAATTAGCGTGAATAATTGTAAGATCCTAATCATGTTGTTTAAACTGACTTCCTTACATGGGGGAAGAAAGAATAATAGCCCATTCTTACCTTTATGCTTTTGAAGGAAAAATGATAAATATAGCTTTTGGAAATATTAGTAAGCCTCTTATTGAAACTGTGGCCTCCAGGTTCATGAAAAAGATAGATCAAGACTTTGATGTATTTTTCCCTTTGCAATTAATGGGAGTAAAGGTATCTTCAGTGTCTGTTTCAAAGGAATACTCTTCTGTATATCTTAGATGCAGCTAGGTAGCATGGTGGATAGAGCAGCACTGGCTATGAGGCCAGGGAGACCTGAGCTCATGTACACCTTGGCTACTTGATAGTTGTGACATGCTAAGCAAATCATCTAAATTCTATCTGCCTCAATTTCCCAAACTGTAAAATGGGAGTGATATTAGCACCTAACTTCCACAGTTATTGTGGGCACCAAATAATCTAATATTCCTAAAGTGCTGAGCACAGTGACTGGCACATAGTAGGTACTTGTCTCCTTCCTTCCTTCTTCCTAGAAGGGTAGTACAGGGGAAAGAACATTGGTACAATGGAAAGAAAAACGGGTTCTGCCATCAGTAGACCTGAGTTCAAATCTCACTCCTAACATTTCTTACATGGTTGACTTTGGGAAATACACTTGACTTCTTGGGCCTCAGTTTCCCCATTTGTACAATTAGAGAGCTGGACCACATGACCTTTAAAATTCCCTTCTGTCTCTAGATTTATTATTCTATGTTAGGCTCAGGGACAGAGCTGAATCTACAGTCCGCAGTTTATACAAAGAATCTACTAAAATAATCCATATTTGAAGGTGGGCTAAATTCTTTCTTTCTTGAGATGAAAAAGGAACATTAATAAGGTCACTCAGGAAACATTTTAAAGTGGGCAGTGCCATTAGTAGCAGGAGCCTATTGTCATTTTTGAGGTTGGAGGGAGGTTTGGATTTTCAAGCACTAAGATAAGAAATTCAGAAGAGATGTACGAAACTTAGACGTGAATATTCTATATTAAGGGGATTTGTTCTGTGGAATTTGGATTTAGTCAAAGGGTCACACTTGAGGACCTAGAGGGCCACATGTGATCTTGAGGCAGCAGGTTCCCCACCCATATCCATTTTAAGCCACTGATTCAACTTGAGGAAGAAGCAATCTTGTTGTTCTAACCCCTTCCCCATCCCCCTTTGCGCTCTTCTTTGAAATATTTGAAATATCTTGAGACCTCAAGATTGTCACGTTTCTGACCTTTTTTATTGGTAATGCTTTGACATAAATAAATTCCTTTGGCTTTTACAGCCCTTAACAAATTGACCCCAACCTATCTTTCTAACCTCATTATATATACTTCATTTCTCATACACTATGGCCCCACCAAATGGGTCTTTTTACCATTCCTCCCACTTGACACTACATGTCCTGTGTGCCCTGGCTGTTTCCTATGCCTGGAATGCATTCTGTTTTTACTTCTGCCTTATGGAATCCCTGTTTCCCTCAAAAATCTGGCCAGGTGTCATATGTATGAAGGTTCACTTGATTTCTATTGCTGTTACTGCCTCCCCTCTCCCTGTCAACCCCAATCTACCCTTTACCTAGTACATACATGTTCCTTTCATCTTAATCTCTTTCTGTATCAATGACCCCTTTGGCAATCCAGACTGCCATAGCCAAAGGTCCCTTTCTTAGAATGTTTTTAGATACATAGAGTATAATATGTGATATTATGAAATAAACCAATTATAATAACATAAAGTTATTTTAATATTTTTAAAAGTTCACAGGTGGCAGATTGAGAATCTTTGCCTTATGTCTCTCTATAGAATGTAAGCTCCTTGAGGGTAGGAATTGTCTTTTTTTATTTTTGTATCCCCACTATCTGAGAAAAAGCATTTAATAAACACTTCTTGGTTCATTGCTTGAATGATTGATTATGAAAAATATGGACTGTTCTCAAGGCCTTGGAGCTGTGATTCATAGTCCATTTTTACTATACTACAAGGTGGATGACAAGGTTGAAGAGTTAAAGCTTATTTGTACCTGAACACAGTTAGAAAACTGGCTAGTCAAGCTTTATTCTTGTTAGCAAGGATATCTGAAGAAATGAAAAGCTACTGTGGCTTCTACCTCTAACCCACATCTGTTCCGCGTTAACACCCCCAGCTTATCTGCAAAAAGAGAAATACTGAACAATACCATTAGGGTGCTTTCCCCTTGCCTTATTTCTTATCTCCTAGTTGAAGGTGTTTCTTTGCATATCCACGATTCAGTGGCATTACCTCATCAATACCTGTCATAACCATCAGGGAAATGAATAGTTGTGCCCAAGCTGACTTAGGATACTTGACTGCTATGCTAACTTGTGACTGTTGTGTTTACTTACAATCACATAGATGCCGATATCTGGCAGCCTGGTACACATCCCCCGAATGCCTCAATGCTCTCTTCTCACCTAGTCTGACCATGAATGAGAGAGACAGAGAGAGATAGACAGAGAGAGAGAGATACAGAGAGAGAGAGAGAGAGAGAGAGAGAGAGAGAGAGAGAGAGAGACAGAGAGAGATACAGAGAGACAGAGAGAGATACAGAGAGACAGAGACAGAGAGAGAGACAGAGAGAAAGATACAGAGAGACAGAGAGACAGAGACAGAGAGAGACAGAGACAGAGAGAGACACAGAGAGAGACAGAGAGAGACAGAGAGACAGAGACACAGAGAGAGAGACAGAGACACAGAGAGACAGAGACAGAGAGAGAGACAGAGACAGAGAGACAGAGACAGAGAAACAGAGACAGAGACAGAGTCAGACAGATAGACTGCCACAGGGACTAGAAATAACTTGTTTTTATAGAAGACCCCTTTTGAGAAGATTTCCTTTTGTGAACCAAGGCCAAGTATGAGAATTTGAAGATCCCACATTTCATGGGTGATATAATTTCTGCCATCCTAGATGAGCAAAATAATGCAAGAGAATGTTGATTTCTCTACAGTGAGGCATGCTTAAAAATAATTTCATCTTGGGGAAATTAAAAAAATAAAGAACTCACATATATGTGTATATTTATATCTATATCTATCTTATCTATGTATATAAAATTATGTTGGTATGTGTGTGGGATTGAGGCTGAGCAGAGCTGTTTCCCTCCTGACTTTCCCTGCCCCCCCCCCCATCCCTAAACCTCTTTGCTATTGTCTAGAATGAGGATAGTAGAAAAGGAAGGCTATTATTTTTCCCTGGGTTTCATCACTGTTGGTGCTGCTTTTAGGAACAAGGCTGAATGAATCATTACAGCTACTTTTAGCAAAGTCACCAGCAAGGACGGTGTGTGTGTGTGTGTGTGTGTGTGTGTGTGTGTGTGTGTGTGTGTGTGTTTGTGATGTGTGTGTGTGTGTATATGTGTGTGGTGTGTGGTGTGTGTATGTATGTATGGGATGTGTGACTGGGTGTGTGTGGTGTGGGTGTTTTTATGTGTGTGGTGTGTGTATGTATGTTGTGTGATGTGTGTGTGTGCGTGTGTGTGCGTGTGTGTGGTGTTGTTTCTCTGGGAGTCCAGAGACCTTGGTTCAAAGAGTTACTGAAGTTATGATACTGACCTTGAGACAGCAGATCAGAGTTTAATTGCTGGGTCTGCCACCTCTTATCTGTATAACTTTTGGTGAGTCATCTAACCTCTGTAGGACTCAAATCTTTTATTTGTCAAATGAGTGGGTTGGACTAAATAACCTCTAAGCTCCCTACCAGCTTTAGAGCTATGACCTTATAATCCCATAAGCCACTCAACCTCTTGGACCCTCAGTTTCCTTTTCTTTAAAACGGGTATATTAATACTTGCACTATGTAACTCACAGGGTTCTTGTGACTCAAGCACTTTGCAAACCTGAAGGGTGAGTTACTAGCATTACTGCATGAAGTTTGGTTGTAAGTGAGGATGGGTGTGTTCGACTTGGCTGTGGGGGAAGATGATGTGAAAAAGTCAGCTGGGGGTGGGAGAGACTCAGAAAATCATTGTCAGTTCTGTGAGTGTCAGACATTAAAATACAAATATGCATTTTGCCTTGCATATGGTAGCTGCCTAATTAGTATTTGAGGAATTGACTATGAATGAAACTCTTTTAAATGGGATATGCTTTGGCTAAGTGTCCTCTTAAGGGGGAGCAATAAATATGAAGTGAAATCCCTGTAGCAGGACCTTTGGAAGATGACCCTTTGCTGGGATCCTTAGCAGATGAGTGGGTACTTCTTGGACTTGGAGAAAAAAACAACATCGCTTTGCTAAGTATTTTGACATAATTCCATTTTCTCAGAGATCCTAAAATAGCATTGTAAATTGCTTTACATGAAGAAGAAGGTGGAATGGATTTTTTTTTGTTAATTATACTTTAGAACATCTCTTTCCATATTGTTTTTTTTTTCTAAAAAGAAATACATACTGTGGGTAAATATACTTTTCTGCTTGGATGTCTGAGTTTCAGGGACCTTTGAGAGGCTTCTTATATAACTGCAATCTGACAGAGAGAATTTATAGCAAATGAAAGTTGCCAGATTAAGAGACTCCAAGACTTGAATTCACCCAACAGGATTAGCTGGAGTTATAGAAACACAGGTTTAGTCGCTTTCTTTTCTCTGGTCTCCACCCTCTGCCTCAAATTTAATGAAGGATGGTTTAACTATGCCTCGCTTGTTCTCTGTATCTTGTGCCTTACACATGACTAGCCAAGGCCAAACCTAGTAGGGCTGGCCTCCTGGAGAGTATAAATGTTTGATTTGCCCAGTGATCTGCCTCTGGGATTAACCCATACTTTTCCAGGGCTGGGGTTTTAGAGTAGCATTTGCTTGTCTCTGTAAACTCTATTTCATGGGAATATGCTTTGCCATGTGAAAATCACAGAATCTTAAGTTTAAATATGAAGGGGGCTTTAGAGGCCATCAAATTCAATCTTTTCATTTTATAGATGAGGAAACTGAGACTGATAGACATTAAATGACTTTCCCAGGGTCATAGCAATAGCTAGTAAATATCTGAGGCAGGATTTGAATTCAATTCATCCTTATTAGAAGGCTGTTACTCTATTTACTTCATGATATAGCTATAAGTTATTCTGATATTTTTCGTCACAGAGGTTCTTAGTCAAATGTCATGGGCATATGCCAGTCTGGTGAAACCCTTTTCAGAGTAACATTTTTAAATGCATAAAATGAAATACATAACATTACAAAGGAAACCAATTATGTTGAACTAGTTATCAAAATGGGGCAGCTACGTGGTGAAGTGGATAGTGCTCTGGGTTTGGAGTCAGGAAGAACTGAATTCAAATCCAGCCTCAAACACTAGCTATGTGACTGGGCAAATAACTTACCCCTGTTTGCCTCAGTTTCCCCATCTGTAAAATGACTTAGAGGAAGAAATGGCAAACCACTCCCGTAACTTTGCAAAGAAAACCCTAAATGGTGTCATGAAGAGTTGGACATGACTGAACCACGATTTTATCAACATCTTTTAAAAATGTAAGCTCTTGTACCAAAGCAATATCAAATATAAGAGACTGTGAACCATAAAACAAAAGGCTTTATATTTGTCACTGAAAGAGCATCTCTTTATCAATCACCATGGATTTACTTAACCTGTGTTCTTAGTAACGTATAACAACTATAAAGGATATATTAGGGATAGGGGATGAGACCTGTGATTTTATTAGTGTGGGGAACACCGGGATGAGGAAATTTCCTCTACCAATGTAGGATAACACCTTCTCTATCATATACAAGTGCAGGGATTTGCCTAAGGGTTTAAGTGACTTACCCAGGATCATACTGTCAGCATATGTCAGGTGTGGGACTTGAATCCAGGTTTTCCTGGTTTTGAGTCTGCCTCTCTATTTGCTGTGCCATGCTGCCTCTTATAAAAACAATGATTAAAAATCTGGTTTCTGCTTGCTTTTGCAGAGTTTATAACTCAGTCTGGGAGGCAAAAGAAGTAAATTTTAAATTTGCATATACATAAAAGAATATCTCTGTTAAGTAGGAAAAGAGAATATCACTAAGAAAATGTATTGGTTTGTTTCTGTGTTTCAAATACTAATCAGGAAAGAAAGCATAGGCTTTTAGAATAATACAATAGAAAACATTTTTGAATTAGCATGTATAGCAGATTGAAAAGGATTTTGTGTTTTATTACTTTAAACAGATCTAGAAAAAAGTTTAAGCTTATTAAATATGCTCATCAAATGATAATCCTAAGAGACCATGTGGAGCGACAATATAAAATCTCACCTCCTTCTTTTGCATTTGTGCATGAATGGGGCTTCTGGCAATGTAATGAGCTCCCCATGGTAGGAAGTATTTAAGCTAAGGTTGGATGATCACATGTCACAGATTATTCATAGGAAGTTCATAGATCATGTTGAAATTGGAAAGGGCCTTAGTAGTCATATAGACCATACTTTTTGTTTACATTTTTCTTAATATATTTTTTATTTATTTAAGAATATTTCTCAATTACATTTAAAAATTTTTGAGTTCTCATTTCTCTCCCTTCCTTTTATCCCTTCCTTTACATTTTTTTTTCTTTTTGGAAGAGGAGTAAGGGCAGTTGGGGTTTAGTGACTTGACCAAAGTCACAGGGCTAATAAGCATGTTAAGTGTCTGAGGCCGGATTTGAACTCAGGTCCTCCTGACTCCAGGGCTGGTGTTCTATTCACTGTGCCACCTAGCCACCCCTATTTACATTTTAAAATGAGGAAACTGAGGCATAGAAAAGCATAGTTCCTGCTCATGAGCACATGACATCTTACTGACAGAGCTGAGATTTGCATCCTAGACTCTTGATTTTCAATCCATTGTTCAGTCATTTTGATTGTGCCTGACTCTTTGTGACCCCACAGGAAAGATGCTGGCTTGCAAGTTCTTTTTCCAGCTCATTTTATAGATGAGGGAACTGAGGCAACACGGTTAAGTGACTTGCTCAAGGTCACACAGATAGTAACTGTGTGAGACCAGATTTGAACTCAGGAAGATGAATCTTCAGAACTCCATGCCTGGTAGTCTATTCACTGTGCCACCTACTAGCTGACCTGATTTTCAGCTCATGCTTGTTCTATTCTACTGTACTGTTTCTTACTTCTCTTAATGTACTAATACCACCAATCTTCCATTTACCTAGGCTTGGAATCTTGAATTCTTGACTCTGCCTTCTTCCTTACTCCCCATTTTCAACCAACATGCTGAATTATATTGCATTTTTTTGTGTTAGTTTTGTGTGCTGCCTTGATGCCTCTCTAATGGGATTTCAAACTTCTTGAGGATGAGATCCAAGTCTACCTCAACTAGTGTTGAGCGTAAAGTTGGTATTGACAAATGCTTGTTCCCCAACCGTTTCATAGAGATTAATGGCAGAACTAAGACTTAAACCTACTTTTTTATTTCTTTTTCAAAACTGGTACTTTTTAAACTTTTCACCATATCATAACATCTCCTCTACACCTATATGTGTGTATATGTAAGACATGTTTCTTTAACTGAATACTTTTATTCTAACCATTAGAAAACTCAATTGTTACTGTTCAAACTATGTATCCTTTGTAAATGTTAATTTGCATCATGCTATTTAGGGGCATGATACCATTACAGTGTGGGATAGTTGAAAGATAATTAAATTTGGAATAAAAGGAACTGGATCTGAATCCTGGCCGTGCTCCCTTTTACCTGTAAAATAGGACAAATTTCTAGACCTTACTGGGCTTCAGTTTTTTGGGAAATGCGATCTTCAGTTCTAAAATCTGTAATTATATATTTCTAGCATTCCATTGACTGTTGAAGAGTCCTGTGTAATTGACTAATGGTAAAAACAAAAACTTTCTCCCTTTAGTATGGCTCACACTAAGCTGTATTCTTGTTAAATTATTTGTAATGGTGTATATTGACTCTGCATAGAAATACATATGTGATTCAGGAGAAATAGACTTGAGTTCAAATCCCAGATCTATTTCTTGCTTGTTGTATGACTTTGGGTGAGTCACTTTACCCACTGAACCTCAGTTTCCTTATTTGCAAAATAGATCAGGATAGACTAGATGGCCTCCAAGGTTCCCTCCCACATGATTTGTAAGTTCCTATAATTCTAGGTGAGATCAACCTACAATGTTTCCCAGGAATAAGTTTCCTCATCTTCACAAAGTTTTTCTTTGATCCATCATTATGGATCAAAGATGACCCTAAATTTCCTAGAGACATAATTGCAGAGGGTGAGCTTTGGTGAGTCCTACAAAGGTGGATTGGTGGCACAGTGAATTTCTTTTGTCCAAAAACATCCTAGCTAAAACCAGAGAGAGCCATCACTAGGTTGGAGAGATGGAATTTTCAGCTTCAGCCAACTTTCAAAGGCTGTCTTCTACAACGTGGGGTATGTGTGCTGTGGTCTACATCACTGACAAAATCACAGATACTTGGATTATTAAAATAAATATGTAATCTCTAAAATTGGATGGCCCCAATAAGCCTTCCTATCATGATGACTAACACTCAGGTCATAGTTTGAACAAGGTACAAGAAGTATTTTGTTCAAAATACCTTCTGTGAGTGCTGTGTAAATATTGTGTGATCATTAGAATCTAATCTATTGTCTAGGGTTTTATAAAGTTTCACTAAAAACCAGTAATATGGCTTTACAAGTAAACCACCTACCCTTTCCAGTTTCAAGCATGTATTTGTTAAAGGAAAAAAAAATTCTGAATAGCTTAGAGCAGAGAAGACAGGAGAGACTTGTCTGAATCAGGAAGCCTGTGAATGTGGAATAACAGGACGTGTCTTCTAATTAAATCAAGTCTTATCAGTTCATTTGTTAGACTTGTTAGACTTTATGAACTAGCTCAAATGTCTCTAAAGAATCAGCTTGGGTACTAAGTAATGAGCAAAGTGAATGATGAATGTAGCTGATGAAGATCAGAAAATTTAGTTCCAGTGTTTCAATCACATTAATCCTTAACTTAGGTGGGAGGCTTCTGTTGGGTTTTCCCTTTATCTAGGTAATAGGAATATCTATTGTCTTGTCCTGATTCTTACACAGCAGGTTGTATATGGTACTTTGGGCTGGTTTGCACAACTCATACGTAATGAGCATGTGTGCTCGGGCATTCTTATATGGAAGAGTTGCGGGTCTATGTTTTGGCCCTGGTATTATCTGGATTTTCTTTGTTAATTATAAGCTTCTATTTCATTTATGGGCTTATCACATTTGATGTAGAAGCAAGGGGAACAACAAAAAAAAGGTAAAAACAGGCATTTTTTTTTTTACACATACCTCAGCTAACACATACATATGTGTATGCACACAAGCAAGATAGTTCCCCTGGGTGATCAGGCTAGTCAGAATATTTTAAAGGTTATTTACTTAAAAGAAAGGAACACACTGTCACAATAGACTGCTGCTGTTGAGTGTGCTTGATTGACCTGTAATGAAGACAGATTCTTTTTTTTTAAGAGTTTCAGCTATTGATTATTTATTTTGCCCTTCATCTCTCCCACCCTACTGTAAAAGGAAAAAAAATGAATAAATAAAAGAAAGAAATAGGGGAAGTAAGAAAAAAAAGACAGGAAAGAACAAAGAAACAATTTGTATTACATAAGCACAGTCAGGCAATTTCCACATTGGTAATGTCAAAAAAATTATTTCTTATTCCGCATATTAATCCATTTTCTCTCTGTCATGTTGTGGGTAGAATTCTTATTGATCAGTTCTCTGGAATCATGCTTAAATATTTAGTTGATCAGAGTTCTTAGGTCTTTCAAAATTTTTTTTTTATCATTTTAATGTTGATGTTTTGGTATAGATTGTTCTTCTGGTCCTTCTCACTTCACTTTGCATCAGTTCAGGCGGGTCTTTTGATGTCTAATTCTCTCTTCCACAGCAGCATTGTTTTTGCCCTCCTGCTGAAGAACTCATGTTGGCTAATCCAAATAGCATCAGGAGCTTATTACTGCTACATACAGCCTTCAATAATCCATAACCCCATAGCACTGGAGTTTTACTTGATAGTCAAAAAAGCTGAAGAGCATCATCAGAAGCAAACCTCCTTAGCCCAGAGTCATTGGTTTTTCATCCAACACCATACTACTCAAAAAAGAATCATCTGGGAAAGGTTAGTAGTTCTTGTGGTAACTCTACTCTCCCTATTGATGAGACTTAAGGTCTAACCCTCCTCTTCTCCTTACTCCCCTCTGCTGGCTGCTACTTGAGACTGCCCTCTCCACACCTTCTCTAGCAAACAATTTTTTTTCAATCAAACCCCTTTCATTCACCCAAGATCCCCTACTTCTCTTCCAGCCACTGCTCTAAAATACTAGGATATCCTGATTCCTTTTATTCTGAAATGAGTCTTCGGTCATTCTCAATAAGATTTTAGTACGTGAAAAGAGAAAAGAGACAAGGAACAGGTGTGAACATGAGCATTTCTCTTTTGCTTCTCCACTAATTAAGCTCTAGCAATTTTTTGAAAATCTTAAAAAGAATTTTTATTTTTATTTTTGCTATTTATTTAAATGACAGAAGAGTAAGGCATGAGCTGAGAGACTCTTCTGCCTCAAAGTGGGCCAGGGAAGTACACCCTTAATGTTCTGTAGCTCTCATGGGCTTCCCTTTCTATTATAGTTTTTTGTCATATCCCCCCTACCAAGTCAGAAAATTACTGAGAATTGGTATATAAGCTAATTTACTTTATTTCTTCCCCCAATACCAGGGACAGTTTTTTGCAAATAGTTGCTACTTAATAAAACTGGTTGGAAGTCAGTCTGGCATCATGAATAGAAAGTCAGTTTCGAAGCCTTAGAGATCTGCCTTCAAGTGTGGCCTCTGACACATACCTCTTGTATGACCCTCTAAAACTTACTTAACAATCTCCCAGGGCTCTAGGAAACTCTTTAAGCCTTTAAGTTAAAGACGTATCCAACATCAGCATTCACGGAAGGAATTTCCAAAATGAGAGTTAACTACACAATAAAATCATAACTCTTTGCCCATCCCCCCTCCCAAAAATAATTAAAGTAGTTGGAAATAATTCTTAATGAAAGTATATGCAGACCAATCCCTGAGAATATGGCAAAGAAAAATCATGAGTGACAGAGGAAACCTCCTGAAAGAAAAAAAAATGTACCTTGGAGATTTTAAACTGGCAAGAAGCCAGGACTGATTTAGAATTTTAACTCATTAAACCTTGGGAGTCCTCTGGAACCTGGTCTATTTCTACCCCCCTCAGCTCCTCCAAAGCGAATGAGAGAATAAGGCAGCATAGGTTGTTTATTTCTTTATTCCCCTTTTCCTCCAATCACAAGGCTGAGTGATTCATATTACTTCCCAGTTCATTGACAAGCCTGAGAAGTATTTCAGGTTATTACAAAGCATTTGTAGCACTGAAGACTTATTTTTCATGAATTAGAAGGGATGATTTGGTTTCTATATGTTTCTGCCCTAAAGCAAATAGAGTTAATTTTCTTCCTTCTATCATTTCCCACAAAAAAAAAAAAAAAGAGATAGACAGGTGCATCAGACTGTATCAGGTATGAAGGATCCTAGGTGTGCCTGTGTTCCATTGATTCACCTTGATTCTTTTATATACTGGTTATGTAGCGCTCCTGAGTTTCATGGTAAATCTAGGTCACCATATTTATTATAATACCCCGAATCAGTCAAGGGCATTGCTGAGTGCCTATTATGGCCATAGAATTTTATTAGCTGCCATAAAGCAATATTCTTTAAAATGAATATAAGGTCTCTGCCCTTAAGGAGTTTATAATCTAGGCGGGGAAACAGTATCAGCATGAAACAGCTGAAAAAGAACTTTTATAAAGCAACATATCAATGAGTGAGAATTAAAATAATACATGCTTACCAAATAATTGTTGGAATGACAGAGTAGAAAGGCACGGCCACAGTCAAATGGAAGTCTGTCTGGTGGGGATGAGAAGAATGATTTTAGATTTAGTGCTAGAAGGGATATAGGGGTCATCATGTCTAACTAAGGTCATTGAGTCAAGGCAGGATTTGAACTCAGGTCCTTTGTACCCCAAAGCCAGTGCTCTTTCCTTTGCATTATGATGTTGCAACAGTAATGATTCAGTGCAAAGAATGGAGCATCTGGAGTCACAGGATTCAGGTTCTAATCCTGCCTCTGACCCTCTGTGATAGTTCATACCACTGAGCCTCATTTTCCTCATGAGGAGACCGAACTAGGTGGCCTCTGAGGTCCCTTCCCGTTCCGACTGTGTGATCCTAACATCCTTCCGTCCTCACGTTTCTCTGTGCTGTCACCCTGGGCCTCTCCTTTGCAACAATGTCTCCCTTGTATACTTCTACTTCTATATCCACATTGTCTAAAACAGAACCTTCCTTTTGCTCGGCATTTAAGACTTCTGTTGAATGGAATTAACAGCAGCAAAGTCATATTTCATACATCTCAATTTTCATAGAAACCTCTGGACTAATTAGATTAGGTTTTTATCATTCCTTTTATCTTATTGTTTTAAGGGTTGCTCATTTCATTTAATTATTTTAAAAATTATATTTGTTTAATATTTCCCAATGACATGTAAAACTTTTTAACATTCTAAATTCTCTAACTCCCTGCCTCCCCTTTCCAACCCCATGAAAATACAGGCAATACAGTATTGATTATTCATGTGATATCATGCAAAACATTTCCATATTAGCCATATCATTCCTTTTAAAAGGTAGCTTTGGCTGGTCAACTCACTTGGTCTCTTTCAGCTTGTTTCCTTATTAATAAAAGGGAAATAATAATAATATCTGTTGTACAGGAATGACCCCAGAGGGTTATTTTAAGGGTCAGTCAGTCAACAAACTTTTTTTAGTATTTATTTGTCAAGCCACAATGCTAAATAGATCAAATTGAGATGTATTAAGCATGTTTTAAACCTTAAAATACTACAGTTGTTGTTGCTGCTGCTGCTGCTGCTGCTGCTGCTACTACTACTACTACTACTATACTACTACTATTACTACTACTATCACTACTACTACTAAATATCATTTATATAGCACTTTAAGATTTGCAAAGTACTTTACCAATATGATCCCATTTTATTCTCACAATAGCTCAAAACTAATCCCCATTTTACAGTGCAGCAAACTGATTCATACTGAACATAAGTGATTTGCCCAGGGTCACACACCTAGGAAATTATCTCAGGCAGTATTTGAATTCAGGTCTTCTTGACTTCAGGTTCAGTGTTCTATATGTTGTATTGCTGAACTGCTCTATAAAAGGCAAATTTCAGATTAGTATGGTTATCATTAATCACCATAAACTACGTTTTGACATCAATGCTCCTTTGTGTCAGACAGTTTCAAAGCTGTTCTGAGAAACTCCCCTTCACACAAGCACGCCTAGCTCCTCCCTCATCTTGCCCCCAGCTGCTTCACTGCCTTCCAGAGAAGGTGGTTCGACGTGCATTTTTCAAAATCATGCTGCTCCATTTCTGAGGGAGAACACTCAAATTACGCAATCTGAAAGAAGAAACAGTTTGTTTTGCCCTCTTCCCCCCCTCTTTTATTGCCTGCTAAATGCCAGCAGACTTTTTAAAGTAACAGCAACTAGTGTAAAAGAGAAGCAATCAAATAAACTTTTTATTGCCTTGGTTATAAACCTATTGCTCCTTCCCCTTTCATAGATCCACAAAACTTTCTATATCTTTTGGCAATAGAAAGTACATATAATGTGTTTTACTCCGCAAATACAAGTCAGGCATCGTTTAATATTACAACTGCTGGAATAAAGGTACTGTAAAAAGGAAGCTAGAAAACAGAAACTTTTCATCTATGGGAATGCATTTTGTATTATCTTTGCTGTAAGCAGTAGGAATAAAAAATGATTACATCAGCAAAGAAGAGAATGAAAGGTGGGATATATTTTGTGTAAATAAAGCCACACCTTTTAAAAACTTGCATTTTTAAAAATAACTTTGCACATGCTTAAGGCCTTAAACAGGGCAAACTGTACTCCACCCTCTCTGAATTGGCACCGAGGCAATGAGAAATGCTGCAGTCTAAGTCACAGGTGTGCTGAATCATCACACCTTAGGGGGCAGAGTGGAAAGTGATGCTTATAAACCCAACCTGTTTTGATGGCAGGTCATGTTCTGAAACACCCCTCCCATTCTCTTGCTGCCTCTATCTTTCCCTCCCTCTTTCTCTTCCTCTTCTTCTCCTCTCCCAGCCCTCAGAATCCCAAAGGTGGGGCAATGTGGTCATAAGGGGTATAAGAATAGGGAATTTTGCTATTCTATTTTTATTCACAAATCTAAAAAATTTACTATAAAGTCCAAACATTATTTATTCTCAGTCATCTCTGGTCTCTATCTCAACATTGTTCTCTCTGCCACCATATATTGACTTATTTTAAGCCAGTATAACTTTATATTATTGATATTTATTAAAATATATGTGTACACATTTATTTGTGTACACATATACATGCATATATATATGCATACATATACATACACACACACATATATATATACTTATATACATACACTTGTATGTATCTCTTAACTTCCCCTAATAAGTTGTAAGCTCCTCTAGGGTTTCTAATATCAGATTTTGAACTGGAAGAACTTTCAGTGATCATGTTTCAAATCTCTTATTATAGATTGAGAAACTGAGATATAGAGAAGTAATGTGCCCAGGACAAGTGAATTTTTTCCGCCTTTCTTTCCCCTTACAGTTACTTACACAGTGCCTTGAACATAACAGATGCTCAGTAAATCTTTTTTGACAATAATAAAACAGTATTGAGCAGTTTGGCACTGGAGAGGGATTGTATGTTCAACCCAGTTCAACAAGCGGTTTTTATGCCTACCATGTGGCAAGCATTAGGCTATGTTCTGGTGATACAAAAGCCAAAACAAACAGCCTCCATCTTCCAGGAGTTTCTAGTTTCTCTTCTTAATCTGGGGTTCTTAACCCAAGGCCTGTGCATTTAATTTTTTAAATGTATTTTAATGTGATGGGTTTCCTTGGTAACGCTATGTATTTTCTTTTATGCATTTAAAAACATTATTCTGAGAAAATGTCCATAGGCTTCACTAGCCTTCCAAAATGATCTATAACACAAAAAGTGTTGAGAATCCCTCTTCTAAATACTTTCTAGAGCTATACAAATGTAACATAATAACAATGCTGAACATAACATGCTGTTCAATCATTTTCAGTTATGTCCAACTGAACTCATTGGAGATTTTCTTGGCAAAGATATTGGAGTGGTTTCGCTATTTCCTTTTCCAGCTCATTTTACATAAGGCAAATTGAGGTCAACAGGATTAAATGACTTTTCCAGGGTCACACAACTATAGTAAATGGTCAGATTTGAACTCAGAAAATGAGTCTTCTTGACTGCAGGCCTGGAACTCTAGCCACTGTACTACCTATCTGCCATTGAATATAATATGACATGGCCCAGCATAACACCATATTCATCACATGGCATGATATAACACACGATATACAATCTAACATATTATATACAATATAATATAATAGATATAATAACATAATAGCAGTGTATAGAGGTAACAAAGCAATCTTCAGCCTTGGAGGAAAGAATAAATTTCTGACTGGGAGCATACATTACATGGAAGCATCCTTTTTAAAGCTTGCCAAACTGTTTGGGAAACAAAACAAAACAAAAACAAAACCTTACACTTCTGTACTGATAATCTAGTAGGAGAGGGGAAAAAAAATCTTGTATAAGCCACATCCCTTAAGTTCATGACCCATGGAGATTGGAAAAGGTAATTAGAAAACTAAGAAAAATTTAGCATTTTTTGTGCAAAGTCTAAAGAAACTCAAAATATCTAGGAAAATAGACTGGAGTGGGAGGTATGCATGTATGTGATCTTGGAGGTGTGCAGTTGTTTTTGTAAATATTCATTTGGAAGATTTGTTTTGATATTACATCCCAAAACTTGTACCCAAACCTAACATTTCTAAGTTTAGATGTTGGACTGTTTTCTGAGGGAGCAGCATGACAAAGCTGGGAACTGGAAGGGCCCAGCTGAGTGGGTTGAAGCATAAGATAGGGAGCTATTGAAATGGATTTCTGCTTCTGTGTGGAAATGAATTGTTGTAGCTTGGAAAAGCACCAAGATGAGCAAAATATTTATGTTGTGATCACATGAAACTGCATGGGGCAAGAGAAGGGTTACTGAATATTTTATTTAAGCTGGGCAGTGGGGAGAAGGGAAATGCTGGCCCTTTTTCTGCAAATAATTTCTTTGTTTTCCCTTGACAAAGCTAAGCAACTTAAAATTGAACTACTTCTCTTCCCTTTTGGATTGCTTTGTTGTAAATGTCTTTCTGAAAGTATTTGAAAGGCATGTGCATATTCCCCAGGGATTTGAGGATGTGTCATTTTCCCACAATCTTTCTCACCAGTCCTGGTGACTATACTTGTAACTTATTCTTCTGCTAAAAAATGTAGTCCCTTGATGTTTTCTAGTCTTTGATCCCAGGGAAAAAATTGTAAAGAGGTGAATAGGTGGCTAGAACCCAATGTGTACAGCTCAGTTCAGGAGCGCTTTGTCTTCTTGGTAAAGGCAACAAGAATATATATTAAGTGCCTACTATGTACCAGGCACCACATGCTTGGTCCTGGGTATATAAATGCTATAAATTAACAGTCCCTACTCATGAGGATCTTAACATTCTCAAAGGGAAGAAAATAAGGACATGAGATGTATGCCTAGCTTTCTTTTCTTTTTTATTGGTATTTGTTTGTTCATTTAGCACATATTAAATTATTGAGGACCTACTATGTGGACGCCCTATCCCAAATGTGAATAACACATCTTTTTTTTTTCCCATGGATGCCAGTAAATCAATACAAATATTTATTAAATGCATACTATGTGCCATGTACTGGGCCTGAAGTCAGGAAGACTCTTCGTCTTGAGTTCAAATCTGGCCCCTGGCACCCAGCAGTCATGGGACCCTGGAGAAGCCTCCCAACCCTTCTTGCCTCAGTTTCCTTGTCTGAAAAATGATCTGGAAAAGGAAATGGCAAACCACCCCAGTATTCCCATCAAGAAAACCCCAAATAGGGTCACGCAGAGTTGGACGTGACTGAAACAACTGAACAACAGCTATGCCTAAAGGCTGAGGATGTGACTACAGTACAAGTTAGGATGCCTAGCTTTTCCCCAGCAATGTAACTGAGTTGTCTCAGTGCTATTGTGAGCCTAGTCCCAGAGTGGTCTACCATTAATTCAATACCATTAATTGTTTATAATATTTCTCATCTGTATAAACCTAATCCACTTTTCTGATCTGAAAGGCAAATTTAATTCTGGGACAGATTACTTCAGGTCTGGGGTGAAATTATTTCTAGATAGGGCATGTTTCCCAGGAATAGGGAGATGATTGTGTGTTGCCCTAGTTGAACCCTATCTGGAGTATTGTGTTAAGTTCTAGGTACCATATTTTAGACAGGACTTGTATTAAACTGGAGAATATTTACAGAAGGACATCCACAAAGGTCAAAGGCCATGTGTCCATGCCATATGAAGATTGATAAGGAACTGGGTATGTTTAGCAATGTAAAGAAAAGATTGGTTATAATGGGATGGGTAATGATAGCTAGTTTATGAAAGAGGATTATACTTGGTTCTCTTTGGTCTTAGTAAACAGAACTAGGAGCAATGGATAGGAGTTGAAAAGAAATAAATTTAGGCTTGATATAAGGGGGAACTATTTTAACAATTAGGTAATTTAACAATATGGGGATTGGGTTACTTCTGGAGGTAGTAGGAATCCTCTGCACTGGAGGTCTTCAAGTAAAGGCAGGATAACCACTTACTGGGTACAACCTGACAGTGGGGATTACAGTGCGAATTGTTTTTCAGATATAGGTTAGAATTGATAGATGGTTACTGAAGTATTTTCCAAATGTGTAATTTGGTGGTTGGCTAGGGGCCTTCTAGGATACTCTGGGGATATAGTTTTGTCTGAAACAAGCTCCTCCTGGTCATCCTGGAACAAAGAGATCTTCCCAGTAATCCTTTCTACCAGAGTTTCTTAACATGAGTCCATTGATAGACTTTAGGAGTTTCACAAACCTGGACAGGACAAGAGGTCCATCTTTATTTCAATGTAACTGATTTTCTTAGTGATATTGTTTATTTGATTTTATTCATATAAAAACATTAGTAAAAAAGAGGTTCATAGCCTCTACTGGACTACCAAAGGTATATGTGACTCCCAAAAGGTAAAGAGATCTATTTTAGACCAAATAGGAGGTAAGGTCCATCTGCACCCCACCAATCCACCCTAATCCAGACACAAAGCAGAAAAGCAAATTTATTGCCAGAGATGAGTTGGCCAACTATTTGACCCACTATTAATTATTTTATTTATTTTTATTTTTAGAATTTGTTATATAATTTTAAAATTAAATTTTATTTTCATTTTTAGTTTATATCATTCATTTCCACAAGAGTTTGGGTTACACATTTTCTTCCCATCTTTCCCCTACACACCACAACAACACAGCAATAACACTATATACCCCCTCCCCCAATCTGCTCTCTCCTATATTCTCCCCCATCCCCTATCCAAGTTTCCAGTAGGGCAAGATTGATCTTTATAACTCAGTGCCTATATATCGTATTTCCCAGTTGCATATAAAAATTATATATATATATATATATATATATATGCTTAACATATATATAACATAACTTATATATATATATATGCTTAACATATATATATATATATGCTTAACATATATATATATATATATATATATATATATATATATGTTAAGCATTTGATTTTAAAACTTTGAATTCCAGATTCTTTCCCTTTTTCCCTCATCACGAACCTTTACTGGGAAGATAGGCAATTCAATATAGGTTGTACACATGTAGCTCCAAAAAAACATTTCCATAGTGGATGTATTATAAAAGACTGACTAAATTTACCTCCATCCTATCACACCCTCCACTTATTCTATTCTCTGCTTTGACCCTGTCCCTTTTCAAAAGTGTATGTTCTCACTTCCCTCCCCTCCATCCTGCCCTCCCTTACATCATCCCCTGTCTCATCCCCTTCCCCCCTACTCTCCTGAAGAGTGAGATACCCTATTGAGTGTGTATGTCATTCCCTCCCTAAGCCAAATTCAAATGCTTTATTAACTTCTGGTTTACATCATCCATTTCTACCACATTTTGAATTACAATTTTTCCCCATTTTTCCCATACCCACCACCCTGGAATCGCAGTCCCATAGGATATCCCGTCATCCAATCTGCTCTCTCCCATATCTTCTCCCATACCCCCTTTGACTTTTTCAGTAGGGCAAGGTGAATCTCTGTGCCCAAATGCCTGTATATCTTATTTCACAATTATATGTAAAATAGTATTAATAGTAGTATTTATATATTTTTAAACATTTGATTTTAAGACTTTGAATTCCAGATTCATTCCCTTCCTCCCTTGCCACCCACCCTTACTGGAAAGATAAGCAATTCAGTATATGCTGTACATGCGTAGCTATGCAAAACATTACCATAGTAGATATATTGTAAAAGACTGACTATATTTCCCTCCCTCCTATCCCACCTCCCACTTGGTCTATTCCCTACTTTGATCCTTTCCCTTTTCAAAAGTGGGTGCTTCCAACTTCCCTCCCCTCTTCCTTCCTGCCATCCCTTCCATCATCCCTCCTCTCTCATCCCCTTCCCCCCTACTCTCTTGTAGCATGAGATATCCTATTTAGTATGTATGCCATTGTCTCCTTAATCCAAATTCAATGAGAATAAGGTTTAGTCTTTTTGCCTTCCTGTTCTTCCCCTCTCTTGTAACCATTTTCCCTTGCCTCTTCTATATGAGTTACCCCATTCTGTCTCTCTCCATCTCCTCTCATTATATTCCTCTCTCACCTCTTAATTTCACGTTTTAAGTATCATCCCTTCCTATTAAATTCAATCTCTCTTTGTATACCTGTAAACATAGATACACACATTCACATATGTATTCATATGCCCATATACCCTTCTTCAACTATTTTCATACTGAGAAAAGTTCATCAGTTACAATTATCGTTTTTTCCATGTAGGAATGTAAGTAGTTCAACTTTGATAAGGTCCTTATGTTTTCTTTTCCCTGTTTACCTTCTCAAGCATTTCTTGCTTCTTGCATCTGAATGTCAAATTTTCTATTTAACTCTGTTTTTTTTCCTCAAGAATGCTTGAAAATCCTCTATTCCACTGAATGACCATAATTTCCCCTGAAACATGATACTCAGTTTTGCTGGCTAGGTGATTCTTGGTTTTAATCCCAGCTCCTTTGACCTCCAGAACATCATATTCCAATCCCTTCAAACCCTCAGTATAGAAGCTGCCAGATCCTGTGTTATCCTGATTGTGTTTCCACAATATTCAAAGTTTTTCTTCCTGGCTGCTTTTATATTTTCTGGGAATTCCAGAACCAGGATATAATATTCCTAGAAATTTTCTTTTGGGGATATTTTTCAGGAGGAGATTGGTGGCTTTTTCAACCTCTATTTTGCCCTATGGTTCTAAAACATCAGAGCAAATTTTCCTGAGAATTTCTTGAAGGATGATTTCAAGGTTCTTTTTTTGATCATGGCTTTCTTGTAGTCCAATAATTTTTAAATTATCTCTCTTGGATCTATTTTCCAGGTCAGTGGTTTTTCCCATGAGATATTTCATATTGCCTTCTATTTTTCATTTGTTTGGATCTGTTTAATAGTATCTTGATTTCTCATAAAATCACTAGTTTCCATTTGCTCCAATCTAATTTTGAAGGAAAGATTCTCTTCAGTGAGCTTTTGAGATCTTTTAACCATCTGGCAAATTCAGCTTTTTAAGGCATTCTTCTCCTCCTTGGCTTTTTGAGCCTCTTTTGCCATTTGAGTTAGTCTATTTTTAAGGTGTTATTTTCTTCAGTCAGGTTGTTGACTTGCTTTTCCTGATTTTCTTGCATCATTCTCATTTCTCTTCCCAATCTTTCTTCTACTTCTCTTATTTGACTTTCAAATTCCTTCTTAAGCTCCTCTATGATCTCAGACCAGTTCACATTTTTCTTGGAAGCTTTTGGTACAGGACCTCATTGTCTTCTTCCTGTTCCATGCTTTGATCCTTTTTGTCTCCAAAATAGGAATCTAAAGTCAAGTTGCTTTGCTTCCTTTGCTTGCTCATGTTGCCACTCAATTACTTGACTTTTAAGATTTTTGCCACAGTAGAACTCTGCTTCCATAGCCAGAGCTATTAGTTGGATGCACTCTCAGAAACCTCTACTGGCTCTGGCACACTGGTCACACACCCCAAATCCTCTACCCTAGACAACAATCCAGATCCAAGCAGGTTGAAGCAAGAGCAATTACTCCTCAGATTGGTTGCTTGGTCCCCCTAAAATCTGTAGGCCCAGAGCTCTGAAGCAGCCACATAGCAGAGCTGCTGTGCCTTAGCCGCTTCCCCCTGTGGGGGCAAAGGCCAGACTGTACTCCTGGACCACCTGGTCCCAAAGTCCACTGATCTCTCACTTTGTCTTTGGCATTTGTGGGTTGATAATTCTGGAAACTGCCACAGCTGCTAGTGATCCACTCTCCCAAAGTCCTTCCAGCCATGGGTGGTCTTGGATGCCCTGAAGCTAAAACCATGGGCTCACAGTGGAGCTATTCTCTGCTCCTAGCTTGCTGCAGTAGACCCTTCTTGTCAGCCTACCAGGCTTTCTTTAGGGGGAAGTTTGCTTCTCTCTGTCACTTTGTGGGTTCTGTACCCCTAAAGTTGTTTAGAGTCATTTTTATAGATATTTGAGGTGGTTATGGAGAGGGCATATTAAGTTTCCCTGCTTCTACACCAACATCTTGGCTCCAACACCCCCCTCCCACTATTATTTTGGATAATATTAATCAGGGATTTCACAGAATGGTTGATTTTGTTAAGGTGAGAGCATTCATTCTATAGATAGAATTTTTGACTTTTTATTGTTTATTAGTGGATCTTACTAATTTGCTATGACTAAAAACATTCATTAACCTGTGGACCAACCTATTCACAACAAATCTCTTCAGCTAATAAGAATAATATGAGGAGCAGCTAGGTAACACTGTCAGTAGAGCACAGACCCTGAAGTAAGGAGGACCTGAGTTCAAATCTGGCCTCAGATACTTAACACTTTACCAGCTGTGTGACCATGGGCAAGTCACTTAACTCCAATTGCTCCTTCAAAAATAAAAAGCAAATAAAAAAGAATGATATGAGCTGCAACATATATACATATATATGTGTGTGTGTATACATACATATTGCACACATACATGAATATATATACATACATACATATGCACAAATATATACACATAATAATGCTTTTTATATACTAGTTACTGTGAGAAGTGCTTTACAATTATTATCTCTTTTGATCCTCACAACAACCCTGGAAGATAGGTAGTATTATTATACCAGTATTTTAGTTGAAGAAACTGAGGTAAACAGAAGTTAGGTAACTTGTCCAGGGTACATGACTGGAGGGTTTCTGAGGTCAAATTTGAACTTAGGTCTTTCTGACTTCAGGGCCAGAGCTCTGGAGGACCTGCCAACACTTAAACTCTAGTAGCATAGTTTTGAGAACACAATTTCACCCCCACACTAAGATGAGACATCGGTGTAGGATTTTAGCAGGAGACTTTACACTGTCAATTAATTCAGATACTAGGCTAAAACTCCATCAAGTTCCCCTTCTATGGAGGTCTCCAAAGGAAAGCAGGAAAACTGCTTTTCAAATATAGTAGACAGATATTCCTTTTCTGGTATTTGTTGGCTTAGATGACCACAGAGGTCCCTTCCAGCTTGGACATTCTGTGATTCTGTGGTTCACACCCTGTTTTTTAAAACCACAAATTTGTGTAGAACAGTGCAGGAAGATATATTCCTTCTAAATTTTGAGTTACATGAGTAACAAACTATAAAGACTGAGCATACATTGAGAACAGTTTAGTATTGTACTCAAATAAAACAGAACAAAATTAATCTCATACATATTTAATGATATGTAATCATCGTTGTGCTGCATAATAATTAGGCATATATTTTGCCCTTTGCAATAATAGATAGGGGGATTGAGGGAAAGAAATTCTTTGCTTCGTTCCTAGGGTTGTAAGAAAGAAAGAAAAGGCTGAATAATAGAATTTAAGGAAGTCTCATTTTCTTTAAATCTCTCTCTCTCTCTCTCTCTCTCTCTCTCTCTCTCTCTCTCTCTCTCTCTCTCTCTCTCTTTCTCTACCTCACCTCTCCACTCCTCTTACTCTCTCCAAATAGTTCTTACACTATCCAGAGTGTTAACAAAACAAGATTCATTTGGGTAATAGAACAAACATAAACCTCTGACAGGGAAAGGGTCAGGGCAAGTAATTAGCAATTCACACTTCAGGGTGAAAAACTTAATCAGATTGTCTTCTTAACTTGAACATCTAAAAGAATTATAGTTTTGATGGGGGTAGAAAAAAGGGTTCAAAAGGTAAAGAACACTCAATAGGTAATTTTGGGATGTGTACCAACCAATTTTGTAAACTTCAGACTAGTTTTGCAAGCTGACTCCTAGATATTTTTCACCCAAACTCAAGAAGTTAAAAGTTCAATTCATAATCTTCATTCCCAAATTAACTCCTTCTGTCTCACTTATTTTTTATTAATGGAATTACCATCCTCTTAATTACCCAAATGTGAAATTCTATTGTCATCTTTAAATCTCTCTTTTTCATGCCCCTTTCAACCTATCCATCTGTTCCAGTAACCAAATCCTGTTGATTCTATTCATTAAAAAGCTTCTTGGATCAAACCACCATTTTTGATATCCTTAATGACCTTCTCTCAGACACCATAATTCCTTGGCTTCCTTAACTCTACTCTTTGGTTGAGCTTGCTTAATTTCTTTTGCTGAATTATTGAGCTCCTCCCATTAGGTATAGGCATTCTCTAAGGCTTTGTCCTAGATTTTCTTTTCTTCTCTCTCAACACTCTCTCAACTTCCATGGATTACCATCTGTATGCAGATGACTCTGACTACATATTTTGAGCCCTAATTCTCTCACTGAACTCTAGGTCCACATTACCAACTACTGAGTGGAATCTTCCCCTAGATGTCTCATTGACCTCCTAAATTCAGTAGTTCTAAAATGGAACTCATTATATTTTCCTTTACACTCATACTTCCTTCATATCTCTCTGGTTGGCACAAGGATTTAGTTACACTCATACTTCCTTCATATTTCTCTGGTTGTCACAAGGATTTAGTTCACTATGTTGCCAACACAGCCCCTTTCCCTCAATCCCTACATGTAACCCATTGTCAAGTCTTATTGATCCTGTCTCCACAACATCATTCATATTGGAGCTCTTTATTTTATTCTAGTTGGGGCCCTAGTCACCTCCCACATAGATTTATTGTGATATTTTCCTAATTGTTCTCACTGTCCCAAATCCCTTCCTCATCTAATTCATTTTCCACATTGCTGCCAAACTCATATTCTTAAGACAGATCTGACTCTTGAATATTTCAGTGACCCCATCTTGGATAAAATGAAAACTCCTTAGCCTAGATTTAAGGCTCCTTTACAATCTGATTAGCACTTTCCACTCCTCATTCATATTCCTTCCCTCTATGTACTTTTTATTCTAGTCAAACTACTGGTCCACCTGTTCCCCATACACACTATTCCATTTTTCAATTCCTTGCTTTTGTATAAGAAGTCCCCTGTGTTTGAAATGGATTTTTATTCCCTTCTACCCAACATAGGTTCCAGTTCCTGTACTTGAGTTTTTTCTAATCCTCCTAATTATCAACTATTCTCTTTCTCCTGATACTGCTTTGTATTTATTTGACTTTAAAATATCATGTGCACTGTAGTCTACTTAATAAAATATAACGTCATTGAAGGAGAGGATTACTGTGTTGTTTTTGATCAGCAGTGTCTAACACTGTTTTACACATGATAGGTACTTAAGTCACCTTGCTGATTATTGTTAAAGAACTCCTCAGTAGTTACTATTAAATAATTCCTAATTCTAGTTTCTCCCTCTCACTCAAATCTATCAAACATATTATGGATTGAGTAATCTTCCCAGTGGACAGATCTGGTTATATCCCTCTCCTGCTCAAAGGCATTCAATGCCTCACATTGTCCAAAGAATAATGTTGATTCTTCTCCCAACACTTGTAGATTCCCATGACCTAAGCCCAACTTCTTTTCCTGTTGTAGTAGTAGTAGTTGTTGTTGTTGTTATTGTTCAGTCATTTCAGTTGTGTCCAACTCTTCATGACACCATTTGGAGTTTTCTTGGTAGATATTTTGGAGTAGTTCATCATTTCCTTCTCCCGCTCATTTTACAAATGTGGAAACTGTGGCAAACAGGGATAAGTAACTTGCCTAGAGTCACACAGTTAGTGTTTGGGGCTGGATGTGATCTCAGGTCTTCCTGACTCAAGACCCAGTACTCCAGACACTTTGCCATATGCCAATCACCAATTTTTTTTTCAATTGTGTCTGACTCTTTATGAACCTGGCTGGGGTTCTCTTGAATCCTGCCTGGTTTGGAACATAGGTGTTCTTTCAGTATCCAGCAAGAAGCTCCCTTTCCCCTACTGCAGTCATGGCAACTGTAGGTACATGGCAGCTTCCCTTTGCAAGCCTATGACTGAAACTCCAAGTTCTCTGTACCTCATCTGCTTTCTGTTTTCCCCCCTAAAAATAGCAGATGGACAATAGATTCAAAGAAAGTAGAACTCAAAGACTTCCTGACTTTGTGGTAGCTGGACAATGGATGGCATTTCTTGCCTTTGCATTTCTTCTCAGAGTAAAAAAAATGCTATTATAATGAGAAATTGCTAAGAGAATATGATATCTGAAAAGATTTAAAAGGCATAAGACTTTCCCTGATATGGTAGACCATGTGGACTTTTGTATGCATGGTACAGGTCAACACTAATAATGAAACAGCTATTTAGCAGACCTTATTTTTTGGGAGGGGGATTATAATAGTCTTGATGATTACTCTTTTATGTTTTAAATATTAATACATGCTTCTGAGTCTTTTGTGTTTCCAGGAATTATTTTTTCACTGAGAAAATAAATAACTGTCCAATGCCTACTACCAATTTTGTATGCTGAGTACCTTTTGAAGAAGAGATCTTGTTAATCTCTTTAATTAGGGCCCTAAACATGAAGCAAATTTAATGTGGAGCTTTCTCCCAGAAGTCTGGGTAAGGGCATACTGAACCAGAAAGATCAAGAAAAGTCTGATGGCTTTCTGTTAGGAATCAGATTCCCTCAGAATGAAGCTGGTCTATGGGATCCAGAATCAGAGTCCCTTGAAGGGTTGTGGGTGACGAAACATTTTGTGGACTTTTTAAATCTTAAAAAAAAACATTTTAGCTACAGTACTTGTAATATTAAAACTTTGCAAAAAGTCATGTATTTATATCAAATGTTTATCATCTGATTAAAGAACAAGGACTCAGAATTACAGACTGCTATTTGTTTGCATTTGGAAGCATGTGGTCTGAGGGATCATATGATAAAGTCCATCAAGAGGAAAAATGTGTCAGCTCCTGACACTCTCAGGTCAGATGCTGTGTTCCCATTTTTTGAGGACTTGGCAAAACTCAGGAAAGCAGACTGTATCCTTTAAAGGCTCTTACACATCATTCCTGTTTCTGGAATCCCTTTAATGTATTTACTTTTCTATTAAAAAAATAAATGCTGACTTCTCATAAACTTATTAAATTCTCCAAAGAAAAATCAGCAACAACAACAACTGTAGAAACCACAAAGCAAAAGTCAAGGGACCAACATCCCTAGGAGGAAAAGGAAAATGAATTTTTTTCCTTGTTCTTTAATACCTATCTCAATTGACCAAATGGATTCCTGGTCATGCCTCACAGTACTGTTATACATTCTTCAAGGCTACTGAGTGTAACTATTAGACTTGAGGAGAAATGTGAAGGGGAATCTATTTGTGGCCTAGAAATTGGTTTTGACAGAAAGGCAACCTAGGTGAGGGATAAAAATGAGACATTGCTTACAGTAACCACACATTAGCTATTGGGAAATCACTTTATTTTCATTTGAGAAGGATTACGGCCTTGTGGTTATAAAGGCCTGAAAATCAGAACCATATGTTTCCCTCCTGGCAGTGACACTGAGTTACTTGGACAACACACAATCTCTGTGCCATCTGTAAAATAGTGAAAATGTGTCCCTCACAAACATATGTTTCACCTTCATTAATTAATTTTCCTTCTCACTTCCTTCTTTCTCTGCTATCTCATTTTTTCTTTCTTCTCTTGAAAAACAATAAGATCAACACCTATATTGCTGTCTCATTGTATTCTGTAGCTCTCAGAATGGGTTAAAGAAATATTTTTGAAAGGATATTTTATACATACACATAGATGTATATATATATATATATATGTATATATGTGTTTGTGTATATATATATATATATATATATATATCACCCCTCCTCGTCTCTGCCTTTGTGTATGTAAAACATAAAACACCTTTGGCTTCAAGATTCAGCTGTTTTGATACGAGATCTAAAAGGGACCCTTGGCCCCCTCATTGCTCTTTGGCCACATCAGGTAACAGAAGCACTCCAGAGCTCAGCCCAGGGAGCAGACAGGTGTCTGATAATGTGTCAGGGTACTGTGGCAAGGCTTTTGTATAAATTAAATGGAGCATAGTAATCTGTGTTGTGGATAGCAAAGAAAAGACACCACAGCGATTCACAGTTTGATTCATTGAGAAATATTGCTAAGATTGCTTTTCAAGGGACAGACAAAAGAAAACATTTGAAGCAAGAAAACATAAACGTGAGAAATCTCTTTTCCCTGAGATAATAACGTCTGAATATTCTCCAGTTCAAAAACATTGACTATAGGAACAACTTCAGTTAGCTTTGCTGAAGTATAAATAACATGTTCTATTTAAAATAGCACAGGATAAGTTGTTTTAGAGGTGCAGAAGGTTTTTATTATTTAATATCCTCATTAGTGTGAGCTTTGAAATCTGATCATTTCCTGCATTTCTAGTTTGCTGTATTATAGTTCATTTTCTTCCCCCTTTAATTTCTCAGGTAGCTAAACAGCCTGTCCCTCACATTGCTGTTAATTCTTAAGTACCAGAGCATGGACACTGGGAAATAGCTTAAAAGAAAGTATTCTAGAGCAGGGAGATACATGCCCCTAAGGAAATGAGTTCTTCACATGCTACTTTTTGGTTTTTTTGGCTGTGTAGCAAAATACTAAGTTGGACTAATTGGAGGGGCCAGCATCTACGGATTTTTCTTAGTGAAAACTCTGAATTATTGAATATTTGAAATATAGCAGTCTTCTCAGTTTTTTGGGGGTAGATAATTCAGAGGAGACTGAAATGTGTTGCTGAGATTGTACCTAAAATTTGAAGCACTTAGCTTGACTAGTGCCTGGATGAAACTGATTTGTAATTACTGTGTCAATATTTACATTAAGATACTTTTAAAGCATATCATATAATATTATAACTGGAAGTTTAGCTAGTTCAGTGTCTCGTTTTACAAGGGAAGAAACTGGAACAAGAAAGGTCAGTTCTCTTTGTCCAAGGCCACACAGTGATCCAGTTAGGACTAGAGTTCAGAAACCTCTTAAATCCGGGCTTTAATACTTAATAAATTTGCATTATCTAAGAGGGCTAAACATTCCCTACCCCCTCAAAACAAAACAGCACAAACCACTATTGGTTTTACATTTAGTTCAATAGTAAATTTCAGTCCAATTTGTATTTAAATTATGATAAATTCTCAACTAATGGAGTCTTAAGTGAGATCTTTGCCATGTTTGAACATCTGGAAAGTGAGCATTCGTTTATAATTGGTAGCCCTTTTGTTGTTGCAAAGACTTAAGCAAACAAAATAATGACGTCTAGGTTCCAGTGGGCTTCTGGGAGGCATCTCTGTATGCTGGGACACAGGAAAGAGAAGATGGCAATTTGACTTGACATACAGTGTGTGTGTGTGTGTGTGTGTGTGTGTGTGTGTGTGTGTGTGTGTGTGTGAGAGAGAGAGAGAGAGAGAGAGAGAGAGAGAGAGAGAGAGAGAGAGAGAGAGAGAGAGAGAGAGAGAGAGAGAGAGAGAGAACTTTACTCTCTCCATAGAAATGTTCCCTCAATAAGTTGTTACACTGGCTAACTGATTACAAAACACTTGGTTTTCACTAAAGATCCTGGGCAATGAAGGAGCAAAGAGAACATTGATTGGGATTTCTTTTGCCAAGTACTGAAAAGTCAAGATTTAAAGTATTTTGTCATCTTTGCCCCCCTGAGCACTACAAACTCAGTGTTATTAAAAGAAAGGCTTTTGTGAATAGAAACTTTTGATAGCTTAAATGTTTTATGAGCCAGTGAAAGGCAATTTTAAAGTTAACAAAATAATGGTTAGTTTAAATACTTTTTAACGGATACCTTTAGGTACTCTGTGGGTGCTTACATTTTTCAGGATGTCAAAGCCTACCCTAAAATCATCCCTCCTCAGAGAACATGTTCTGTCTTCTAGTTATTTTGGGTGACTTCAAAACATCTTTTCAATTTGTCATCCATTGATCTAAAATGGACTTGGATATGAGGCAGCTTAAATGGTGGAAAATCAGACTCGTTGATTCAGCTGTCATGTGGCATAAGCCACTGTGTTCACTCCCTACAGAATACCTTTTGTGTTTTCATTGTAAACAACCTCGGGGACTTGCTGGACATTCTTGCAGACAGGCCACAGGCCTTTTTCATCTTCCTAGCTTGGGTTCTGTCAGATGACTTTTAACAGCTTTCCAAGACCTAATTAATGAGATGTTTAAGTGATATCATGGCCTACAGCCAGTAAGGGACAATAACTATTTCTGCTGTTTTTTTTTTTTTTAATCCTAGCTCTAAAGCTGCATTGTGAATATTCTAGTGATGGATCAGGAGAAAGAAAAGAAGAAAGGAAGGAAGAAATGAAGAAAGGAAGAAAAAAGGGAAGAAAGAAAGGAAGGAAAACAGAAAGAAAGAAAGTGAATAGGTAGGTCTAAGAATAATTTGGCTATGGTATGATAATTTAAGGAACTTTCTCTATTAACCACATGTCATATGAGAAATCAGTCAATTTAACATTTCAGTTTTTTTCTTACCCCCCTATAATGTAGGCATATATAAGCTTCCTTTGTCTCTCCTGGGGCACAGATAGAAAGTTTGACAGATAAACTAATATTTGTATTTCTAAAACTCCATGAGGTTCATTTTGGAAATTCATTGTAAAATCAACACATTATGAATTTTGAGTCTCAAGATTATTCTAATAGTTTTAAACAATCATCCTTATTATAAATTCCCAGAGTCATGGATTGTTATGCTCCCCTCCCCTATCTCTAGCTGTAGAAACATTTGATGTTCCATGTTCCTACCAACTCTTGCTGTAGTTACAGGGTTTTAAAAACTGACTTATTTTACTGTGCCCTCCTCAGATGTTCAAATGGTATATTCAGCTGCCCAATCAGAGGGCTATCCTGAGAAGACTTTTCCTATCATTATGATGGATGAGTCTTTAAAAATTATGGAACTAAGTTAGGAACATCACTCAGAAGATTGCAGGCTCATTCAAAACTCAGAAATTATTTAATTATTGTCTTTCAAGGACCCATGTATGAATTATGTCTTATGACATATACCAGTATACTGGGAAAATATTTTTACTGCAGAATATTAAATAGTAAAAGAGTGTATAAAGGCAGTCATTGGTCTCTAATGAAGTTGCTTTATTTATTTTTTTGTTTTAGTATTTGCTAACTCTTTCTGGCATCGATTTTTTGAGTAATCATCACTTCTCAAAACAATTCTCCACTCCCTTCCCCCAAAGAAAATCAGAAGAAAATATAAGACAGCAGCATACATAAAAACCAAAATAGATCACAAATGTGTGTCTATAAATGGACTGACAACAGCAGGCCAAATTCTCAGGCTATTCTACACAAAGGACATTTATCTATAGCACTAGCCAGGAGGGGAAATTGGTCACATGTGTATACCTGCCAAGATTAGGCTCATCAAATATTTTCTAGATTAACCTTCTTTGTCAGATTGGCATTCTCTGAAATGGTCACTTGGCAGTCATCGAAGATCATTATTCTGGGTTAATTTTAAGTGTTAACTTACTGTTTAGGTTTTAGCAACATCTTGGCACCCATGATCATCCTGCAATTTAGTGGACTTCCTTAGTTTTTAAAACTTGAAATTTCAGTATTAATCATCTCACTGATCCTGTAGCTGTGTGGGCTCAAGATACTCTACATGATAAAGGTTCAGAGAAAATGCCTTCATTAGAATACTGTCTCTTTCCAATAGACAAAGCAATGTATAAGAGTTCATAGAAAACACATAAGGTTTACATAACTGCTTTTTGTTAACAAGGAGAATTTAAAATACTTTTCCATAGTTATTTTGTATATGCACATACACCTACCTTTACACTGTCCAGTGATTTTGAGGTTTCTGTTTTATTTTATTTTATGTTTTTGTTTGACATAGAATTCCAGGGTGCTGTTTGTTATATGTTATTACTGATATCATACAGTAACAATGAACACTTATATATAGTGCTTTAAAGTTTGTAAAGCATTTTATAAGTATTTATTCACACAAGAACACTGGGAGGTAAGTGCTGTTATTATCTTCGTTTTACAAATGAGGAAACTGAGGCAAACGGAGTTTCAGTAACTTACTCATAGTCACACAGCTAGGAAGTATTTGAGGTCAAATTCGAACACAGGTCCTCCTGACTCCAGGCTCAGTTGCTCTGTCTTCTGCATAGATTAGGATGTCATGGAATAGGAAGGAATGTACAACTGAGGAACCTAGGAACACACTTCTTAGAAGCCAATTACCTTACTGGAACTCAAATAAATCTAAATAAATATATAGAGGATTTTACAGCTAATTATCTCCTTTTTTCTGATTCGACCATCCTTACTTGCCCCCTAGACCCAGGAAATATGAAATAATTGTTCCTTTTTCTGGAGTATAGACTTTTAAAATCAAACTCTTTTCTCCCAGAAAGTGAATAGTCAGAAAGAAAGTCAGCCAGAGTAACCACATTTTCTATTACTATACAAATTTGAATCTGTTACAGAAAGCACAGCTCAATTTTCATTCTTATTGAATACTATAGCTCCATTCAAGGAAATTAGGAAGTGATAATTCCCGGACTAAAAGCAAATTCATAAAACATTCATTGGGGATATAGGTATGGTTAAAACATTGGTGTAGTCGGAAGAAGAACATTTTTATCTGAGCCTGTAGAATATTAATAATAATTCATAATGTAGTTTTTCATCCATCACAGGGAAGCTATTCCTGTGATATGAATTTGATCTACTCTTGGCTTCTCTTTGATTCCCATGAGTAATGCTCTTGGCTCTCAGCTCTTTCTCCTGTATTATGCATTACACTTCCAAAGACTCTCATTGCATTGGGCAATCATCATTTCCCTGATTTTTATTCTAAGGTTCTTGCCTTGCCACATGCAAATGACACTGGACCATTCAACTGTTTTCTAGCACAGACAGACATTTCAATTCTCCTTATGCAAAGGCTTTTGTTTTGCCCCCTGGCTTTTTGCAGACAACAGCCTGAGTAATAATAGTATCTTTGTACCCTTTCAGAAATGTTTTGCCCTACACAAGAGAGCACGTGTAAAAATGTGCAGGCTGGGAGGTTATGTCTGTCCTGTTATAGGTTAGGAATTCATGGAATTCTTTTTCTCAATTGGGCTGGAGGATTACATTCAGCTGATATCTATGGATATCCGTTAATCTCAACTCAATACTAGGATGTGCAAAATCTTGTCAGTATTGGTACTCCCTCTGCTGACATGGGTCATAACCCCTCCATCATTTACAGAGCGGCAACTTGAATTTTTTCAGCTTGAACAAGAGCCAAAAATTGCACCCAGGGCAAGGGGTAGGGAATGTACCTTTTTGTTAACTGGAAGGAGGATGAGCTCATATTAGTATGCCATCTGGCAGCTTCCTAGTTTGACCAATTTTTTCACTAACTAGTTGCAATACTCTGTTGTTTTGATGCCATGGAAGTACTACAAGTCCTTATGTTTGACAACCTAGGGCACAGTGTTGATTGCCCTGCCCTAGTACAACACTGATGATTTAATAGATGGTATTTGTAAATTGCTGTGGCCAAAAAACATTATTGCTTTTCAATGACTTGGTGATGAGCCCCTGGGAACTTGAAGAGACTAGTCCTGGGAGAAACAAGCATACAATTCATTATTAGGCTGACATTCATAGAACTTCAGTGGTCATGGATACCCTAAAAGATCATTGCATCACAATGACAAATGTTCTCCCAGTTACTCCAGACTACTGGCCACTCTTAAATCCTTCCCTCTGTATATGAGGTCCATCTTTAACCCGATTAAAATGCTCAGATTCCTTAAGAGTCTGTCCCACTTGCATTAATGATACAAATACTCAGATTTCTTAAGAGTCTGACCAATTCTCAGATTCTATCTGGCCTGCTTGTCAATACAATGTCACAAATATGGCAGATTCTTAAAATCTCACCCATGCAGACCAGTGTTATAATAAACCTTATCTCTAGCTAAAAGAAGGCTTTAGTGGAATTCATTTGAGGCAGGACCTGCATATTGTTTGTCCTTGAATTTTGGGGTCCTAGCACCCCTAGACCTCAACACTGGGACTTTACATTAAGCATGTCTAACTGGGTAGAACCTACCAGACCTTCTCTTCTATTGGTGTAGCCTTCAAGAACCCAGGGTCACCTTTAAGACATGATGAAGTTTCAGTGAAAGACATATGCTTTACTGACTACAATGATATATGACTGGGTAGCAAAAAAACAAAAGAAATGATTATTCCTTTTTTATATCTAAAGAAAATACTGATTATTATACATTTCATGTATATACTACATATCTAATATTTATAGACACATTGTGTGTCTATGTATTGTCACAATTTTGTATCAATTTTAAGTATGTATCTATGTAAACATATAGTTAAAAGTTTTGAATAAATTCCCTCCCAAGAAATGGAAATGTTCATATATTCTCTGCTTGAAGACATCAAATTATCATCTAATAATCTTATGCTAATCCTTTACTCTTAAGGTTTAACTCAGTGCCTGAAGCAAAGTAGGTCCATAATAAAGACTTATAGACTTGATTCAACTGAGGCAGCCTATTCTATTTTTCTGTAGCTCTATTTCCAAGGTAGTCGTTTGTTTTTTTTTTCTTACATCAAGCCTATAGTAGTTGGGGCCTTTCTACCTTGATGGTGCCTAAGTTTGTGCTCACTGCTTATCTAGCTTCTGAGAAACCAGGGTCTACAATAGTAATAGTCTGTTGTAGTATAACAGTCTATATAGTTTAGTCTGTACTCTACCAGGAAGTACCAAGGAAGGAAATCTGTCTTAACTCAAACTAAATTTCTCAGGTATCCTTAGATTCTCAGGAGTCTTTAGTACAGTGCCAGGAACTATGCTAAACACTTTAAGAATATTATTTTTGGTCCTCAAAATAGCCCTAGGAGGTAGGTGCTGTCATTATCCCCATTGTATAGTTCCAGAAATTTAGACAAGCAGAGGTTAAGTGAGTTCTCCAAGTTTACATAGCTGGTAAGTGTCTGAGTCTAGATTTGAACTCAGGTCTGTCTATGTAGCCAAGATGTCTCTATGAACATTATTTCTTTGAAAATTACTTTCTGGGCATTATACATCTTTCTTATCTAGTTAGGATACATCTCAAAATGGTAAGTCAATAAAACAAAATCTAGAAACTTGGAAATCTGGATATGATTTAATCTTTCCCTAAGCCCATAAAAATTATAGGAAAAAAGAGTCAGTCCCCAAACAGTCCCTTATATGCAGTTCACTGTAGCATTATAAAAAGTACAAAACTCATTGCTCATTTCAACCCTGTGATATGGTTATTACATATAATAGCAATTCCTTCTTGGAAAACAAGAAGGATACATGAGAAGTGACTTAATTACATTGTCACATAGTTAGAAATTTCCCAAGTGAAATTGAGGCCCAGGTCTTCTATCTCCAAATCTAATACAGTTTCCAGGATGCAGTGGCCCAGCAAATATGAGTCCTGAGGAGACAGAAGAGTTACGACCCACAAATGATCTGATATTTAGGCTTATTCAGTAAGGACAAACTCAAGGAGGATAGATTGACATTCTAAAAGCGATTAATAGGGTCCATTCCAGAAAAGCACTTCTTGACCTTAGACAATTAATGGCTGCCCAATTTATAGGGAAAGAGACAATTATGTGCACAATAAAAAAGTATTAAACATTTCCTTTACTGTCATTATAAAAATGGTAAAGCATTCAGAAAATGCTTTATATTTTCCAATTTCCCTTAGGTGGCTTTTCTTGCTTTGCTCTTATGGTTTTGGAATCTGCTCTGCTGTAAACAATTTGATCTCAATATCCCTTGGACTTCCTATACCAGTCAGAAATTTTTCAGTACGTACCAAGAGCAGGTGCAGTCCTCCTAGAAGAACGAGGAACTATAAAAATATTAAGTGTGCTAGAGAGTTTTTTTTCTATTGTAACTTTTCAAAAAGCATAATTAAATATATTCTGTATGGAAATTTCTGGCATAGTAGATACTTCCAATGGAATGGCAAAGAAAATAGAAAACTAGACGGGCTTGAGGAATTCTCCATTAAAGTCTATTTATTTAGAAAAGTTTATGCTCTGTTGCCTATTTGAAAAATACGATATGAATTAGAGAGCATTATAAAATGCAAAATGGATAATTTTGATTACATTAAATTGAAAAGCTTCTGCACAAACAAAGCCAATGTAACCAAGATCAAGAGGGAGGTGGGAAATTGGGAAAGAATTTTTACAACTTGTGTCTCTGATAAAGGACTCATTTCTAAAATTTATAGAGAATTGAGCCAAATTTATATGAATACAAGTCATTCCCCAATTGAGAAATGGTCAAAGGATATGAATAGGAAGTTTTCAGAGAAAGAAATTAAAGATATCTATAAGCATATGAAGAAATGCTCTAAATCACTATTAATTAGAGAAATGCAAATCAAAACAACTCTTGAGATACCACATCTCTCCAGTCAGATTGGCTAAGATGACAAAACAAGAAAGTGACAAATGCTGGAGAGGATGTGGGCAAATTGGAACGCTAATACGTTGCTGGTGGAGTTGTGAACTTATCCAACCATTCTGGAGAGCAATCTGGAATTATGCCCAAAGGATTATAAATCATTTCATACCCTTTGACCCAGCCATACCACTTTTAGGGTTATATCCCAAAGAGATCATATTAGTGGGAGGAAGAACCATATGTACAAAAATATTTTTAGCAGCCCTTTTTGTGGTTGCAAAGAATTGGAAACTAAAGGGGTGCCCATCAATTGGGGAATGGCTAAACAAGTTGTGGTATATGAATGTAATGGAATATTATTGTGCTATAAGAAACGAGGTGACGGATTTCATAATTACCTGGAGAGACTTATACAAACTGATGCTGAGTGAGAAGAGTAGAATCAGAAGAAATTTGCATACAATCACAGACATACCATATCTGTGACGACCAACTATGACAGACTGGACTCTTTTCAGCAATGCAGTGATATAAGTTAATCCCAAATGACTCAAGAAAGTGAGAAATGTCCCATCCAGAGATATAACTAGAAAGAACTGAGCCTGAATCCTGATGGAAGCAAACTAAATGATCTTGTTCTTCTCATTGTTTGGTTTTACTTCTTCCTTATCAGCTTTCATCCCACCTAGTACAATATGCCTTTGTAATTGGAATAATGTTTAATATGAATGCATTTGCAGACCCTATACTGTACTATATGCTGTCATGAGGGGAGGGGGGAGGGAAGTAAAGGAAATTTGAAAATCAAGGAACTATGGAATTGAATCTTGTTAACTGAAACTAAACTAATAAATTAATTAAAAAAAAATACAATATGAAGGCTTAAGGTTAGTCACTTGACCTTTTGTCTATCCAACAATCTCACAGGACCTTGCTTTCTTTGACTGAAAATAGTATTACTGCTCAGCCGTTACCTCCTACATATGAGTTTTCCTTATCACTCCAATTATTCCTTCTTGAAATTACTTTGTATATCCCCTGCTTTTAGTTATGTACCATTTGTATCCTGCTAGGAATATAGTATCTTTGAGAGCAGAGATCCTTTTCGGTGCATTTTTGTCTTTATATCATCTCCAGTTCCAAGAAGAGTGCCTGGAACATGGTAAACATTTGGTAATGTTAGCTGAATTAAATTGCGATGACAAGTATCACATGACTCCATCTCATACATAAGTTTGTTGTATGGGCTAACTAAGAATGACGATGATAAAGGATTTTATAAGAGAAGCAGCCACTGATGTTTAAAGAGGAAAGAATCAAGATCTTATTAATGTCATGTGCTTATAAAATATTTCCTCACATATGTCATTATTGAATTTCAAGGTTAATATGAAGTAATAAAGTTTCAACACACCCCCAGTGAAGTCATTAATATATTATAATTACCTTTTCTCCAAGATATGTAAACTTAGGCAGATGGGGCTAAATGTTTCACCTAAAGCTACAGAGTATAATCTCCATGTCCACAGTACCATTAATGTGCTGGCTGACCTTGACTGGGTTCTCTACTCTTTCTGTACTTCAGGCACATCACTGAAAAGTTATGGTTTTACAAAATGAAATTTTCTTAATGATGTGGCATACAACTCTTAATGCATATATGTTAGTGCTTAATAATGAAAAGCATATTCTCTCTTCTTCTTTCAGAGTGTTTATATCCTCAGCAGGCCATGATGAGAGTCTCAACCATCAGGGTGAATTTCACAAAGCATATATTTATTGAGCACCTACTATCGACTAAGGCATGTTGGTGGGAACAAAGAGGAGTAAGGTATAATTTGTCCACATAGAAATTTTTAAGCCTAATGGAAGACAAGTACATAAATCATTAAGCTAAAAGGTAAGATGTGATTGCTACCGTAAGAGTGATAAAAAAAGAGAAAGCAGAACTTCAGAGAAGGGAACGATACTATCTAATAATGGTAGAGAAGGGACTGGGAAGTCAGGGAAGGTTTCTTGGAGGTGGTGGCTTCTGTAACTGGATATAAACATTTTGTAGGATTTCAATAGACAGAGACAGGAAATGGAGGAAAATGACATTTCATGGTGAAAGGGCTGACATCAAGTGACCACTCAACAAGCATTAATTATTTAGCTTGCAGTTCCAGAGACAAAGTTTTTTCTCAACACTATCGTAGGAATAGCATGTTCTCTCTACAGCAAAGGCTCGTGGTTTAAAATCAATGAGCCTCTTTTGGGAACAATTTGATTTTGGTATATCATGTTTAATTACCAGCTCTCCATAAAGGTAGGCACATCTTTAAGTTTAACTTATGTTATTAACACTTTTCTATCACTTTTTTTAAAGTATAGAAGTCAACAAAATAATCGTGCCCCAATATATAACATTTGCTGATATCCGAGGTGTGTTCACAATGCTTACACTGAAAATTCACAAGACTATATGTTCTGGGTCCCACATGTCCCGGTAGAGATGTCATATAAATAACTAGCTACTTCCAACATCCATGTAGAGAATAGTTAATGGCAGGCAATTTCAGAGAAGAAACTGCTGGTACTGAAAAAGGCCTCCTGGAGTAGGTGAGATTAGAGCTGAGGTTTGAAGGAAGTCAGGGAAGCCAAAAGGTGGACTTAAGGAAGTCAAACATTCCTAGGATGAAGGATGACCAGTACAAAATCACAAAGATGGGAGAAGGAATGTCTTGTTTGAAGAACTGAAGATAAGCCACTTTTGCTGCAAGTATTCTAGGTGATAGTTTCTAAAATATGAAGTGTGGGATGGAAAGTAAGATGTGAGGAGCCTAGAAAAGGAAGAAGTGATCAGGCTGAGGACTGTATGACCTAGCTTCAGAGTAAGAATGGGCAAGATTTAGCCTCTGATTTTACATGTGGGAGGAGGCATAGTGAGGAGTCGAGGAGACAATACATTTGAAAACCTGGGAAACTGCAAGGATAATGATAAGCAGGGAGATTCAAAAGAAGATTGGATTCAGGGAAAAGACATTATGTTCTGTTTTGGATGTATAGCATTTGAAATGCCTATGCAACATCCATTTTGAAATGTCCAATAGGCAATTAGGATGCACTCATAACTCAGGAGAGAGAGTAGGATTGGGTGTCTAGATCAAGGTGCCATCTCTAACCCATGGATTGCCAAGTGAGAGAGAGTCCATGTCAGAGCCTTGGGATATAGCCACAGTTGGGGTACAGCCATAGTTTAGGTGTTCTATGGATGACAGATCAGCAAAAGCAAATGAGGAGTGGTCAGACAGGTGGCAGTACCAAAAGAAAGCATTGTTACAAATAGAGAGGAGAAAGATGATGTAGAGATGACAGGCAGGCATATTTTTGAGAAAAGACCATTAGATTTGGTAAAGAAGATATCATTGGGAACTTTGGATAGAACACTTTCAGCTGAGTGATGAAATTAAAAGCCAGATTGTAAAGGGTTGAGAAGTCAGTGAGAGTAGAGGAAGAGGAAACATTTACATGTAGACAGCTTTGCTTTAGACAGATTTTTGGAAATCTTTGAGAAAGCAGAGTAGGATATGCGATGATGACTTGAGGGGATCATAGACTCTTGTAGGATTTTTTGGTTTTATTTTGTTTTTAGGAGGGGGAAAGTTGAGCATATTTTTAGGCATCAGGAAAGAAACTGATAAGAAGAAATTGAGGATAAGGAGAGGGAGTAATCAGCAGTAAAAGATGGAGATGGGATCAAGGATATAGGTAGAGGGGTTGGTTGTGCTGAAAAGAAAGGTCATAATTTCAAAGACTGCAGTAAGACGGGGGAAGAAAGATGGTACTTAAGACAAATGGCCTCTATTTTCTTAGTATGGTTGACATGAGAGCCTTGGTTAAAAGAGATGGGGCAGATCTATGGGAAGTGGATAATGGGATAGACAAATAGCAAGGATTACTTTGATGCTGTGAGGGTCTTAGATAACATAAATTTGAAATAGACCCAGTCAGCTCAGTTGTGTAGAGGAGCAGTGTGAAACGAGAATGGAAATAAAAGTTGGAGTCATATTATAGAATATGCCTCTTGAAATACCACAATGATAATCATGAACTTTATTTGGGATGAATTAGAAACACCTATGGGTTTCCATGTAGTGGTATGTTTGGCAAAAGTGGAACATTTTCCTTTATGTGAATAGGATTTCTTCTTTTACATTATACTTGTATATGAAAGCTTATAAAGTTTCTTTAAGGATCTGTGAATGTGCATTAGCCATCTAATTAGGAAGTCCTTTTATTACCAGCTGAAGTATGGAAGAATTTGGGCAGTGTTGAATGGTCTGTTATATTCCACTAGTCACTTTCTTATGGTGCAACACCTGGAAATTTCCCAAAATACCAGAGTGACTTAATAAGGAAACAGCTGCTCAGGCTAAAAAAATCATAATGGCAGTCATTGATTCATTTGTTTATTCATTCATTCACTCATTCATTCAACAAGCTTTTTTAAAGTATCATTATCGTCAAATATTTCTTCTGATTTTTTTGTACAAGTGGGACCAAACTAGCTACTTTGGGCAGAATAAAATAAAAAGACATGGTTTCTATGTACTAGAAAGTTTAGACTTAGAGAAAAATAGGGAAGACTTCACTGATAAATGCAAAAACTGTTTTTTTAGTGTCTTGACAAAGTGTTATTTTTAATGGTATTTGAGAAAATTAATTTTAAAATTCAAATAATGGAAGTTTATGGGAGGATGTTATTTTCTGGGAGAAAGAGGAGATATTTTGAAGAAAGGGAAAAGTTTTTTTCATTTTAAATGAGATTTTTATGTTTGTGATATATATTCATACCCTATTCATATGCATTTTTTCTAGTCTTCTCATGATGTAAATACATATTCACTGAACAGAAGAATCAATGACCCTGTACTCCTCAATTCTGTCCTTCAAATT